>OY986992.1:17766947-18366947 GCA_963920545.1 Lepidium didymum | reverse complement strand
GTCCAACCCTGAGTGTACTAAATAAAAAAATGATCCAGTCCGGGCTGTCTTATCCAGAACGGGGCCAGGCTGTCTGCAAGCTTTCAACCACAATATCTCTAGTTGTGAGTTGCATTTCACTGAAGAGACATAACCGCGCGTCTTACTGTGGTGTGGAGATGGGTTAAGTTAAGATCCATCGGAGCCACAAGGGCAAAAGTCTTGTCAGTCCAGCGATGAACTCACTTTCTCTTAGGCTAACTTTATTGGTCATGCTTTGGAGGAAGATAACATGGTTTAGAGTAATCCCATTTAAGACCCATGTTCGTGCAATAAAACGAACATAGGTTTGTTCTTGGTGGTCAATGCTTTTGACGTGGCAAAGTCAATCAGTTTTTGCAATTTTTGGGGCCTATAATGAGTGCGATATTAGCGGGTTTCCGGATTGGAGATAGGAAAATGCAAAGAAGTAGTAGTTAAGATTGCAAACAAAGAGCGTAAAATTATGAACCAGGTTTTGTCGTTGAACGTGAATCGGGACAAGCAATTGAAAGACAGGACACACGAGTGGGGTGTTAAATGCGGTGTACAGAGTACGACTAATATGGTCCACTCTCTAAGACTAATATTATGGTCACACTCTCTCTTCAAGTCTTGTTGCTTTCTGTCTCAATCTTCTAGGAGTTTTGTCATTTATTAACATAACTACAAATTATCCAAAAAATTAAACCTAATATGCTTAACTTGGACCAAACTAAGCTTGACCAAAATGTAACAATCAATAATTGCAGAACTATAGACGAGTTATTGGTATGTAAAGATAATGGATTCATATAATAATCTGTGCCAAATCTAGCTGGTCTCTCGACAATTGGAAAAAGAGACAAGAAAAGTTGGATAAGAGATGGAGGGAGAGGTCAATGAAATGAATCCGACCAAAACTGAGAGGAAAGAACAAGTGTGAGTCCCCACCATCAATATGAGGTCGAACCCCAAACATTGCGTGCGGAGGAAAAAGGAGGAATCGTGTCTAATGCTGCATCTCTGCTCGTGTGTCTTCTTTTGTGGGTCTCTCTGTCTCTTTTGTCTCTTCTATTCATTTCCTCTTGAGTCATCTCTTAAACTTTTAATTCCTCGTTGTACTCGTGGCCTTCTTCTAACCTCTCCCTTTATATTAATTCACCAGTACACGCTCACACACTCTCACATTTTTGTAGCCTGTAGATTTGTTTCACTGTCCTGAGCTTAATCTATTTCTACTCGGTGTCTTAATTACTTGTCTTTGAACTGTTTTGTATTCTTAGCTGATCTTTTCACTTTTAGTTGCATGTTCATGTCTCATTGCTTTGTTTTATTATTTGGTCTTTTATTAGACGTTTACCAAAATTCCAAAAACAATCTTATCAAAGATTAAGTAAACCCTGGTTTGGGGTGTGACTTATACCAACAAATCTTTTTTTGTCAATAATTAATAAAAGTTCAACAATCTATTACTTACTCTCTTTTAAGCAGAGTTATATGATTACGTGATATCGAATTATAGTGAAAAGGACTAAAGTGAAACTTATACCTAATATTTTCAAATAAAAATTAGAGATATTTGTTTTGTTAACAATTAGATCAACAAACTGCTATCTAAACTTTTAAACCCTATATAATATTAATATATTATGTTAAGCTATGCGACTTCTTAAAGTCAGACTCCAATGAAAAAACTGTAGAGATATGTATTTAACAACTTGACCAAAAGCTTTTTTCGTAGTAATATTCATTAAGGTAGATTATTTTTATTTACTTTACTATTCAAAAAGATAGGTTACGACTTACAAATGTGGAACGTTAACGTTAATGAACTATTTATGGAACTACAAGACGTATAAGTTTATGACCTAAAGAGCTCACAAACTAGTATTCTTAAGGTCTAATCAAAACTATAGTACAAAAAAAATCATATCTATGGATGCATTATTTGAAGATGTCATTAATAACGTTGACAATACATTGGATATATTTCCAGAGTTACATGAAATGAACATTTCGTTTTTTATATATTAATAAATAAGAAACAGACAGGATTAGATAGGGGTTGCTAGCTCTAGGCATTCGGTTTTTTGGTTCGGTTCTTTCAGTTCTAGAAATATGGTAACCAATGGGTACCTATTAAATTTCGGTTCAGTTCGGTTCTGGTTCTAGTTCTTTTGGTTTTAGAAATGTGGTAACCAATAAGTATATGTTAAAATTCGTTTCGATTCGGTTCCGGTTCCAAAAATGGAACCAAATGAGTCTCAAAATAATATTGGTTCGGTTCCAAATGGTTACTTTTTCAGAAAAGTAATCAAATACCCAAAAAAACATGATTAGTTGTAACCAAAAGTAACCAAAATATTTTAATACTAACTAGTTTCGGTTCCTATTTGGTAACTTTCGGTTTTTGGAATCGAACCGAGAATCGAAGTTATCTAAAAATTGGAGCCAAACAATTTTTTTTAGAAATCAAACCCGAACCGAAATTACCTAAAAGTTAGAACCGAATGGTTTTTTTCTCGGAACCAAACCAAAAAATTTAGGATTGGTTTGGTTCAGTTTTTTGGTTCCAATTATTATGATCGGTCTACGGTTTGCAATGGTTTTGTGTTGGTAGAGAGACGCATAACGACAAGGTTTTTTCTTCTGGAAAGTGATACGGATAGTTACATGACAGGACAGTTGAGTGGAAGCTCATCGTTTTCTCTTAAGTGAATAGTCAAATGTGTTCCCTATTCTTTTCTTTTGCTTTAATACTTTTGGGGTCATAGATCTGTCTCTTTTACCCATTTACTCTAATACAGCAACTTATCTATCAATCTCAACTCTTGTCGGTTCCTCTCATTTCAACATTAACCAATTTTCTAGTTTTAGTTTAACCATGATTTGTTAAATCAAATCCATCTTTTATCATGAATCTTGGAACGATGGAGGTTATGAATTGAGGGGTTTCCTCATATTATGGTTTCAAATTCGATTTCGATTTATCTAATAGTTATATCAGTAATACCATTTAAAACGACCGTTTGAAAAAAAAACTATTGAAATAAAAATTTTTTGAAAATGACTGTTTAAAAATAGTGGTTGACAAAAAAAGTTTTCAAACCAAAGTTATTTAAAAATTAGTGTTTAGTGACACTTCAATAGTTAAATAATATAATGATATAAAAATTAGTATGTTAAATTTGATTTAAATAATTATTCTAAAAATTATGCAATAACATACATCTAAAATTTTTGATTTAAAAACAAATATATAAATTATAAATTTCTTTTAAATAAAATTTGCATGTTAGCAAATAATTATATTTTTAAATGTAAACGAATAATTTTTTAAAAACTATTATGTGAATTAAATGCAAAAAAAAATGATTATTTGTATTTACGGACAACTATAAATAACTCTATTTGAAAAATAACTTTTCAAACGAGCATAAATAACCCTAAATGATGATCCACCATAAATAACCTTTAATAACCATTGTTTCCAAATAATCGTTTCAATCACTAATTTTAAATAAAATAGTGATTGGTAGTAAAATAAGTATATCTTTATAAATGATATTTTGAGTTTTATATATAATATATTAATTGTATTAGTTGTCCTACCAAATAGATTTTATATTTAATTATTTCATATTTTAAACTTTTAATAGATTATGATGTGAATAGTTGATATAAAGAATTTATGTTTCTTATTATATGTAATAATGATATTATAAGACCATACATCTTTTATTGTTGTTAAATATTCTGCACTTTGTATTACAACACTATTGAGGCACATGGTTCACTAATAATGCTTGACTTACTTTGCGCTAAATATACCCAAGACTTCTTTGCGTGTCAAAAAGCTTGGAAGAAATTTGCACCACAAATCTTTATTGTTCCCTTAAATTATAAACAATTATTTTGCTTAACTTTACTTATATAAAATTAATTATTGTATTAGGAGAAAAATATATGTTCTTTGGTTTTATCGAAGATAGCATGGATTCGATAATAGTGTGCTATTTTAAATGTAATCATATTATTATGTGATATATTCTTTTATGTAAATGGATGAATAATAAACCGGAATTCGGATATATACTCGGGATTCATAGAAATCTAAATTTTTTATTATTGAAAAAGTTTAAGGGGTAACAGTTTTTTTGTCGTGAAAAAACAAACTCCAATTCCACTAAATAATATAAGAAAAATGAAACCTCAACCACTTGATTGTTGCTTTTTGTGAGATATCATAGAAAAAGTAAATTAATCTATTGGTTTTTTGCCAAATTTGTCAAAATAAGCTCTTGCTTAAACAACAACATATTTTCTTTATACTATCAATGATAATTTATGAATTATTGGTTTTCATTGAGGAAGAAATAAAAAAAGTGAAACCGTTGACAAAAGAAGATGAGAAAAATAAAATAAAAATGGTAAAAAAAAAAGTGGATCTCAATGATGTTGCTGTTTATTGGCTGGCATATTAAACCATCACCATTTTCATGTGCTTCCATACGTCACTCTTTCTTTACCTCTCATTCTCAATTATTTTGGTCTTCTCTTATTTATTTCATCTCTATCTATTCACATCTCAAAATATTGTTAGACTACTATAAATGTGCCAAAAAAACATAGTTCAGTTGGCGTTACCTCTGATTTAGTTAGGCATAAGATGATGAGTTCAAATCTCACCATGTTTCATTTGGAGAATTTAGACTATAGATCAAACGTTATTATCGATCAAATGATTATTTGTCGGAAAAAAAAAACTACTATGAATATTTTTATATGGTAGATTGCAATGAGAATTTTGTGTAAAGGGTTTGGTACGAATTCAGTACTGCAAAGTATATTCTTACAAATTAATTTTGAAACTTTATTAAAAAAAAAGTCCATCAAACAGAAAAAGAGAAAAGACAGAATAACTGAATAATAAAGATAGAGACACAAAAAGTATACATTCACAAAATGAGAGGGCTTTGCTGAAAGTTTGGTACAAATGAGCAAATGCACTTAATAATTAAAAGAAAAACACCAATTAGCAACTTAACAAATGTGGATTTAATACTTAAAATCAAACTTGATTTATATATAAAATAAAATAAAAGTCTAAGAATCTAAAGCAAGCGGTTCCCATTTAGGAACTCTTTTACTGAAGAACCTCCCAATAACTCTGGAATCAAGTATCTCAAGAGCACCTCCTGGCTTAACACATCTTGGAGTTTTATACTGATTCAATGAAGATCCTTGTGATACACAAAAATCCATCAACGAATCAAATGTACCCAAGCTCACTACTCTTATCTCCAATGGTCCAATATATTTATCTTTGTTCCTGCATCTTCTGTACACGTAATCCAAACAATCCTCAACCTCAGAGCAACAATCTTCCATTGTCTTCTCGTCTAGCTTTGGTGGGTCGTTACTGTGACGTGGCTTTAGCTCCCAGAAGAGCACGTAATGTCCCGGGATCGATGACGTGTCTGCATAGCTTGTGTATTCCATTAACAAGAGGCTTGAAGGGTGTTGAAGATGGTTGAGTTTAGCTTGTGTCACTGCGTTAAGTAAATCTTCCTCGCTTGTTTTGTCGGTATCGATGCTTAGTACAACGTTTCTTCGCTGCACGAAACGGAATTGAGGCGCCTTGTTGTGGAAACCAGTCACTTTTAGGATATCACCAACTCTGTATCTGTATAAACCTATTGACAAAAGCAAACAGACATGTTACTTGTGTCACAAGTTACTCTTTTTGTATCGATAGTGAGAAGGAATACTATTTCTATTCACCTGTGAATGTAGTGATGACAATTTCGTAGTATCGACCGACTTCAACATTGACAAGATCGACAATTAGATCTTCCTTAAGAGCATCATCGGTGTTGGAATGAGATGAAAAGTCAATCTCTTCATGAGATTTGTCGTCGACGGGTAAGAACTCGAAGTAAGCCATGTTAGGAAGAAGCGTATACGAAACATCGGAAGGATCACACAACGGATTGAGGTTGATACCAAAGTAACACTCAGAGGAAGCATACATCGTTGAAACCAACGGTAAACCACCACTGTAAAACTCAAGTGTTGGAATGTATTGAGCCATCGAACCAGTCACAATCACTTCAACATACTTAGCCTTAGGCCATAGCCTCCTTAAGATTCCTTCCCACGACTTCTCAGCACACTCACTCTCAATTTCATCAGCCAATTCTTTGTTTGAGCCATTAAGTATCGACAAAACCGAGTCTCTGCAGGCTGTGTCTGTGATCCAGCTAGTGATAGTACCTGTTCTAATATCGGCACAAAGCTCTTTGTAATGATCTCCTAAGAACTTGACCGCTCGAAGAAAGGCAGAAGCAAAGACAGCTCCGATTCTTAGGACATGAGAT
Organism: Lepidium didymum; assembly: GCA_963920545.1. NCBI lineage: Eukaryota > Viridiplantae > Streptophyta > Magnoliopsida > Brassicales > Brassicaceae > Lepidium > Lepidium didymum. Next base: position 18,360,567 of record OY986992.1, on the reverse strand, counting down.
CGTTGGACTAGACCACAGAGAAGCTGACAGTACATGCTCTGTTTGCTGTCTTGACAAAGAATAGTCTGGTCAGGACTAGTGTAGACGTTGTACTTGTTGAATGGTCTGTTTATAAAATGTTGACTTTTGTAGTAGCTGGTCAAAACAGGACGCGCCATTAGACCTGAAGGAGTTTTGATCTCTGGCTTTATGAATAGAAGATACATCCCTTTTCCTTCATCTAGTCCATTCACATATCTGCAAATGATAGAAATATATAACACAATCTATTAACATAAAGTTATTTTTGGGTTTTAATATTAACATAAAGTTTTTCCTCACTATGCTATTAGTTTGATTTAACATATTTAAATTTATTGGGTTAGTGTAACTATCTAAGATCCTACATAATTAATCTCAAGGTAAAACCTTGTAGCGATAAAAATATAAAAATATTTGATATAATGTCCAGATAAAAATATAAAAAAACTGTCTGTGAAAAAATATATTTTGTGTATTAATATTGTTTTTTTCTTCTGGGAATTAGAATGAATTAAAGAGAGATTAATGTAGCAAAAAAATTACTACATGTTTTATTTTAGCTAAGAAAATCATGTAAATATCAATATAGAAGTAAACTCATTTATATGCACAAAAAAGTAAACTCATGTTTTTTTTTTTTTTGGTAAATTAAAAAGTAAACTCATAAATTACTTGTTCATGATAGGAACAAGCATGCTGTAGAAAAATGTCTTCCTATCCAATTCTTCAGCTGTAGAAGGCATCAACTTTGGTTTTCCTGCAGAAGTCCCCGAGCTGCATCCAATATTATACTCAATGTAAGGAAGATATATTTTGTAATACTTAGTCGAAACTTAACAATATATATTATGTTATACCTAGTGAGAAGTTCTGTGATGGGCTGAGCAGAGACGATATCAGAGGAATCTCCATCGGAGATTCGTTGAATGAAAGGTTTTATGTCGTCGTAATTCACCACAGGGACTTTATTTTTAAAGGTTTTTAGATTCTTATCAGATTCACCGTCGAGAAATGCTTTGAGATATTGAGTTCCAGAGTTTTCAGAAAGTATTTGGTGAAGAACTTGTTGTTGAATTGCTTCTGCATTTGTAGTCAGATCTTCGAGAAGCTTAAGACCAGCCTCTGTATCATTTGGGTCGTAACTTGGTATCATTGTTTGTCTGAAAGCAGACACAAACAAAAGCTTTATGTTTGTGTTGCAATGATGAGTTCAGAAAGACAAAGAGAGAGAGACTTTTTATTATATTTTTGTTGTTGAGAGAATCATTTTTTTTTTTTGAAGGTTGGTTTGGTGGTATAAGAAGAAGGATGAAGAAATGGTTATATAAGAAATTGGGAAACGATGAAATAATTATTAGAAAAATATATATTTGGGAGGTCCTACAACACACATGGCCTTGTCTAGTTAGAATGAAGCTATTGTTGGTCAATATTACCTGTGCAGGCTTTCCCTATTTATTTAATTTTATTTATAAATTATTATTAATTTCTTTTGTTTAATATCATAATATGTTGTTTGACCCTCCAATCAAGCTCTTTCTTTATGATCCGCTGAATAATATCAATCCAATCATATTCACAAGATTTGCATATGTCTGCCAAAAGATATACTCACTTCTTCTTCACTATATATATTGTATACTCATCTTATGAATATTATTGGCTCTTAGATTTTATTTAGTAACTTGTTTATCCCTTTTTATGAACTCACATGCATCTATATACATGCAATTTCACTAAAACATATATTTGAAATATATAAATAGAAAAAGGAGAAGTGCTTTTGGTTACCATATCTATTATCTTCCTCATTCTAATTCGATTCCAAAAAATCATGTTTATCACACGTGATATTATTTGGAAATTGATTATGGATTGAGTTTTATCGACCTAAACGTTTAAAAAAAAAAACTATGATAAGTTCAGTTAACAGATTATCTGGCTGTGGAACTTTCTCTAACAATTTGTTGCATCCATTAATTTCATTTACATGTTGTTTCTAACCTGTATATGTTTATATATTATTAATCTTGTATATTAGTGCGATAATTGGAGTTAATATAGTAATTAAAATAATAAGAAGTTTGACTTATGGCAATCAAGATTAAGAGAGAGAGAAGGATTGTTAAATCTCTTGGATATGATAAAGTCATCATCTTGGTGATGCAGATCCAAATGCATATGATAGGGTCGTTAGGTTGATGATATATATAAACACATATAATATAATTATAGACCAATTGACTAATTAACCACATATGATGAAAATTACAGCATAAAATAACATGCAACAGCTTAAGAAATTTTTAAAAGAAATAAAGATAGAAGAAATGAGGATTAGGTTAATGTAGATGTCTTTGTGGTGACTAGGAAACAGATGTGAACAGAGAGAGATCGAAGAGTCGTGAAAGAGAGGTGTTGGAGAAGAGATGATATTTTTCTCGTGACATTAACAAATTTCATTCAAATACGTTATGTCATTCATTTTAGGCATGTTCCCTCGATTCCTTTGCTTTAGGCTTTTTCTATTCTTTCCTTTATTTTGGTTTGTTACTCATTCACTTAATAAAAATTAAAGCAATTACAATCTAATTGTCATTAGCAATTATATAAGTTGATTTTATTAAAAATTTCTATTTATTACTCATTTTCTTCCACATTTCATGATTATATTATTCCACAATACTATTAACAATATTAGCTAAACAACAAAAAAACCTAAGATATGAATCTCGTTTGTGATTTATAAAGAAAGGGACTCAAACATTTTTTTTAACAATTAAATCGACGAGACTCAACTCTATAACCTAAACATCTCTCAAGTAGTAGTTTTCTTTCAGTTTTTATGGCCTATAAATATTTTCTTTCAAATTGAATAACTGATAAAAAGGCACTGGTCAGGTTAAATGTCCATATGTGCAATATTTCTTCAGGTAGCGCATTACTTCGCATAATAAAGTTTGTACTATAAATCAAGTTTGGTTGATTTAATCGTTGGAAAATAAAAAGAAAAATGACCTAAGAAAGGATTATATTCATCAATGTTCCTAAAAAGCATGTATAAATACCGAGTTCTTCTTAGTATGATGGTCAGGATGATCCAGCTAATGATTTTGACATCATGGGTTCACCTCATCTCCTTTAGAAAGGGGGGTTCGCCTCCTCTTCTGATATATATTTCTCATGTTTATCCTCATTGATTGTTGTCATTAAATAAAATCAAAAAGACATGCTTATATTTTAAATATAGTTTCATTAAAATTATTCTGAACTATATATAGAGTTTAATGAGTAGAGTATGATTTCAGTTTTTAGCTGATAATCCTTATGAATACATCTTTTTCTCACACACACATGCGAGAGGGAGACTAATAATAAAAGTTGGCATATTTACTTCCACAAATACATAGACCGGTCCACATAGTTTTGGAAAGATGGTTGGCATGCGCGATCAAAAGACATCCACCCTTTTCAATATTTTCAAACCTTACCATATTTTTTAAAAAAATTCTTCATATAGTTGTTCTTAATTCCTTTTTTCTAACAATATTTTCTAAAACGTAACATCTTCAATTTATTTTATTATGTCATTTAGGGCAAACCATATCACATTTCCCAAAATGCTAGCTGGATATATGGATCACTACTTTGAAAGTAGTAGTTTCGCAAACCTTTTATATGATATTTCGTCGGATGTGTTTCATCGTGGAACATTAAACTATACTTTGATGTAATATATACATATACATATATATTTTTTGGATTGGTCGTTCCAGTTAAAAGAATTTATTAAAATAACAATATTATTATATTGTTCCACCTTCCAAATCTTTATACGGATATATGTCAACGGGATTCTAAGCATATTCATTGGAAACAACAGTCATATATACAGTAGAAGTTAAAGGATCAACCGTTGGCTGCAACCTAAGTCATATATACACACTCATAAAATTATAAAATTAATCTTGAGCCTGAAAAGCTAAGGTTAATATAAGATTTTAAAATCGTCTACAAATTTGTGGAAATATTTTGGTATAGTATGTTGAAAATCATGTAGTTGCTAGCTTTTGAGTTTTTAGAAATTTGTATATTGTTAGTAGTTGTTGGTTGTTTGTGACTAACAAAATATATAGTTTATTAATTTTAGATAATTGTTTTAAGTGGAAATCTTATTTTAGTAGCCTAATGGCCAATTATGGTCTCATATTTGAGACAATAACTAGGATCGCGTGGAGAAGCAAAAGAGTTTGGACCACTAGCTCACAGGGTTTTTTTTTTTTTTTTGGTAAGACCATTCCCAAGTATTTTTGTTATATTATATATTGGAAAATGAGAAAATAAAGAAGTATATAAGCAAGCATGGGAAGACAAAAGAAAAATAGAAAACAAAAAACAATGAAGAGTGTAATAATAAGACAAAAGAAGTTCAAAGTTAATTAGGAGCATTTGCAATTATTGCCCATTTGGTGGACGGACTACTTCAAACCAATATACACAACACAATTACTCCTCAATGGACTGAAATAACGTATTTAAATTGATAAATTTATCGTATATGATGTCCTCAATTAATTACTCATGCTATACGACAAAACCATATTAAAGAACTAATAAAATATACTTTTAGATTAAGAAACAAACAAATGCAACATGCAAGGACGAAAATATATTTTGAGAAATATGATTTGTTTTTATATAAATAATTAAGGCATAATTGGACTTAAACTTGTTTAAGTTGTTCAAGATTATTTGTTTTTTTCAATAATTAAATCGATAAATTCTAATTCATAGCATAAAATCTTCTTATAATATAGGAAATGATTGAATCTCAATATCATTAGCTGGTCATCCTAACCACCATATTGAAAAAAATTCTGCTAAAATTAATTTAAGAAACAAGATCTAAGTGTCTACAAAATTCAAAAGTAGTTTACCCATCAATCTCAAAGTCTTATGAGTATCCTTTTTTTTGTTGTAGTAAGTGAGGAAGCAGAGCATTCGCTGTAATTCTTAAGCTATTGTGCTTTATTTTAGGACATGTAAACCCAAAGCATTTTGATTATTATCTCGAGGGATACTAAGAAACCATTTCTAGTTATAACAAATGATGTAGGACGTAAATCTACCAAAAAGTAATCAAACTTACATATTGTAATTTAAGAAACTTGTATACCAACCACGAGAATGATTGATGAACTTTCTTAATAAATAAATAAAAAGAGTTGCTTTTTAGTTATTGGTATGTTTTTAGTCCTACTTGTATTATTACTTGATAGTATGAATGTGTAAATTAGTAACAGAAAAAATCGTTTAACAAGATAGTGAAAATGGATTAAAGTAGAAATGAACGAAATATGAACTGGATAACAAAATTAAAGTAGAAAATGACGATATAATGTTACATGGTGGTCAACTCTACAAAATCCATTTTTACCGGAATTATGCTATAGATTGAGTTTTATTGATTTAATTGATAAAAAAATATTATACAGTTTTAAAATTTGTGGATTAATATGTTAATAGCATAACAGAAAAAATAAGCATATATTTGAAATTTTGTAAAAAAACTTCTAAACTTCTAAATTGTTGAAGACTATACTATATTTCTTTCATTTTACAAAAAGAAATACTTTGTTTTCCTTTAAGAAACAAAGTATTATCTAGATTTTCACAAATATATTTATATGTTGCATTCTTGTCTTCTAAAAGTACACTTCTACTTTCCTTCTATATTAATCAACAAATACACTTGTGATATTAAAAATGGGGCAAATTTGCAATTGTACTAATAATTACAAAATGTTACTATTATATATATACATACATATCTCAAGAACAAAATAATACTCTATTATTTAGTGATTTTTTACTGCTAGTGGTCACACGAAATTTTATAAAGCATCCGTCGTCTTTAAGTAATTTTTTCTGTGATGATTTGGATTTGAGATAGTTGCCATCAAAGTAACTAATGAGTGTAAACTATAACAACGGAATTTAGCTAAATATAAAATTTGGTGAAATTTTTTATTTATTTTTATGTGTAGAATATAACAGAATAATCTTTTATTTATTATATAATTTTGAGGAGAATTCTCTGAGATTATATTTATAATCTCTATGAACATAATACGTAATTTTAAATTATCTAAGTAATACTCAAAAGATTTAGCTACAAATTGATAGAGCAATGTTGTAACTTACTTAATTTTAGAGTTTTTGGAGAGGATTTTACTTCAAATAAAATTTGGAGTGAAGCTGGAGATTTTTTACATTGATTATGAGGATTCAATCTCATTATTCTAATATCTCGTGTATCTATAAGGACTGAAAACAAAATCTAAAGTGGGAAATTTTGATTGAGTAGGCAACTTAAATTATGATACATTGATAAAGTGTTATACGTTGCTTGGAATTGAAGAGACTAAACGATCAAAACTAGTACTAGTTAATAGCAATAAACACATCACCGATCCCGAAGTGAATTGATATATCATATAGTTATGTGTTTGGTTTTTGGTAAACGCCTTGAAAGCGAAAAGAGAGTAGAGTATTAATAAAGAAATTGTTGATTAGGACATTTGTTCAGGGATTTGCTTAGATTTGGTCTTTAAAGGTTCTTTTATTGCTCAGATTAACATAAAGTAAAATGCAAAAGCAAGAGTGTTTCTGTGAGGGCACATGAGGTCTTGAATTGAGGAGAGGAACTAGGAGCGAAAAAAGGATGATTTTTAAACTGTAGAGCATATAGTGTTATATTATTCATCTTTTTCTTAAAATATTGTTATTCTTTTCAATTAATCATAGTGATTAGGTCAAGCTTTATATTGAAAAGACGAGCCATGCGTAATACTCAAGTGGGCTACGTTGCCAATGCCAAACACAGGACCATATAAAGATAGACTTAAAGTAAAACTAAGTTGTTTTTTGTGTGTTTATCGAATTTTCAGTATATAGCGGCAACCGCAAATGCAAAATTTTTATGTTTTTTGGTATTCAGATAATTATGACCTAAAAGTCTAAATGCAGGTTTGAAATAGTTATGGATCATTTTCAGGCATGAAGATGGACATATCAATATATAGTTTGATATTTACCAATCTTGAAGTTGTGGCTATCACAAAATGTGAATACATTGAGTTTCAAAAATTGATTTGGATTGAACATAAACCCTAAATGTTGGTAAATATATATATGTGCTATATTACTACTAGCCTACTACTTTCGATCTGTAATTAGCTCATTGACTGCTCAACTGTTGGAAAATTTGATTTAGATCTGAGATATCAAAAGGTGAGGGAAGCAAAAATCAGATGAAAAGCTGGTGGGTTTTTACCAATATTTGCTCATCCTCGGATTAGCCGAAGGGAGTACATAATGCATGGTTCCAAGGAGTCCTCTTAGCCCTGTGGCACTCATAAATGAGGAGCTTTGAGGGTTCACATGAATACATTTTTTTTACCAACCGGTTTTCGCAATCAAAACCAACCGGATACATATATACGTTCATATTTTCCTTTCTTTTTTTTTATAACTAGGAGGAGGTTTGGGCATTTAGCCGTAGTCTACATCTTAGGCCGGGAGCTAGCCTTCTGTACCATTCTGGCCCTGATCACTCTTCCTTATTTATTTCATATACATAAACTTTAACCCACCAACGAGATCTAACAAAAACCTATAATTGCAATTTTCTTTGATCTTAATTGGCTTAATTAGGAAAATTACGGTTCTTTGTTGGTGTAAGTACCATATCATGCACACTTGAACATGTAATCCCATGAAAGATTATATTAGTATGTTAATTAGGTACCTATATCTTCGATTTTACGCAATTGGCTGGGTCTAGTTATATATATGTTTCTTTTCTGGTCAAAGCCACATATACTATAAAGTTTCACTCGATGCACACTTAGTCACAAAGTACAGTCTGTGATTTGTTCTAATTAATCGGTAGTACTAACTACCATCTCTCACTTGAATACTCAATTATTAAATAATAAAGTCAGAACCTCCGGATAAATCTAATACTAAATCTGATTTATGTTTGTTTTTTCTTATGACACTTGATCCAAGTGCTTGAAACACTAAACTAATCTAATGTGGTCAAACAAACTTTCGACAAGCAGACTTATATAAATGTGAGATAATGCAAAAACCAATAATTTTCCTTAGGGCGTAGTGACACATAATAAGTTGGGGGCAATGTTTAACAAAGATGTGGCATAACTTTAAGGTTATTTAGTCCTTTGCCCATGCGCTCCATTATGAAACTATAAGAGGAAAAAAAAAGTAATAATGATAAGTTTTATTTTTTCTTTATATTACATCATTACTTTGTCTTCTAACTAGACGGAAATAAATTATAAAATAGTAATGTAGATTAGGTCGCATGTGAAAGAAATACAAATTTGGTTGACGAGATGTAATAGAACATGTTGTTTTGGTTGGCCATTTAATATCTCAAAACCACAAATGATTTAACAATATTACTTAATTAGACAAAAACCAAAATAATAGATTACTCTATTTTTTGTCATAATGCCAAAGTTAGGCAAGAGGACTTTCCGCAGTCTAGACTTTCTTGGAATTATAAGTATTTAATTTGTTTGGCTCAGCACACAGTAATGGTATCAAATAACTCAAACAAGTGACACATAGAACTCAATTTTCTTTATATTTAAAAAATTTGGTTGGTATAAATTTTCTCTAATTAAACATAACTATAGTAAAGTAATTATTTTGATAAATGACCCAAATTAAATTATATTGTTATTGGTCGTAAACCTTTTCAGTTTTGAGTAATTTTCTAGGTAGAAAGCGAAACCCGTCCAGTCCTAGGAACATCACAGTCTTTTTATCTTGATAAATTTGACAGTTTGTTCTATCTTATTTAACCAAAAAACTACTTAACCATTAATGACCTTATTGCTGAGTTTGTAAGGAAATTCCTCCACTGTTTATGGAACAATTCAGATTCCGCTTTGGTCGTTTGTTTAGCTGATTGCACAAAAGGGCCCAAATATTCAGGCCCATTTGGGGTGACTCAATCATTTTGTGGTTCCAGCATTATGAGAGCAACATGCACGTCGTTTTGTATTAGAGAAAGATAAATAATAATTTTATACTAGAAAAAATCCAATCAACAGTAAAAATAGGAAAAAGCGAAACTTCTCCAATCAAAATGATGCAATTTTGGTTTCCCCAAATTCAGAAAATTTTCTAAAGATTTTCTTCCTCACTCATTTTCTTAACATTGCTGCAGTCTCTTCTCAACCGCTTCAAATTAGGTCGCAAGATCAAAATTACCCAGAAACTAACGATTACTTGAGTCGATCTTCGTTTCAGGTAAATCGTCCGCCCATTGATGTCCATTTCTGTTTTCTGTATTCATGGATTCGGATTTGTTTTATATTCGGATTTGTGGGTTCTTGTTGAACAATCTTTGATGATTATATAACTTGAATGGATAAAGGATCATTTGATTGCACTTTATAATCTTGAGTCGTATGCGCCAAATCTTGCTGTAAAAAATTTGGATTTGAGTTCTGGAGATCAGGCTTATAAGTTGGTAAGAGTGTAGTGACGATGCAGAATCCGAATGATGTGGAGAAAGATGAAGCGGAAGTAGCTGCATCGATTTCGGCGATGAAGGGTGAAGAGTGGGGAAGTTGTTCAGTGGAAGATTGTATGGAGCAACCATCTTTCCAAGAAGAAGAAGCTGCAAAAGTTCCTTACGTTGGTGATAAGGTCTGAGCAAATCTTCGAACTTATAAAGTTGATCGTATGTTTCATATCTTTAATTTGTTTCCTAGAATCTGCATTAAAAGAACCATCACCTGCTCTATACTCTGTCGAAAGAACTAAGTTTTGCATTGGATTAGAATTGTAAGTTATTGTGTATGGTAAAACAAAACATAGTGTTTGATTTTCGTACCCAATAAGCAACATTTTCTTGTCTTTTAACTTTTGAAAGGTTGATGCTTTTTGCTTCGATATTGTTCAGGAACCCCTCTCTAGTTTATCTGCAGAGTACCAATCAGGGAGTCCCATTTTGTTGGAGAAGATAAAGGTTTCCTTTCTTTCCGTGACCTATAGCTTCTTTTTTCTGTTTCTGTCGTGGATATTACTTTCTGTCTTTTGCACTATCATGTATTCAATACCTGTAGATACTGGAAAATCAATATAGTGCAATCCGGCGAACAAGAGGTGACGGAAATTGCTTCTTCCGGAGTCTTATGTTCTCTTATCTTGTATGTTCCCCCAGAATAACGTCAATATTGTCTAGTTGTTTTTGGTGTAGTTATGGTTTTGAACTGTTCTGTTGTCGACGTACATTGTATCTCTAGCTAAAGTATTTTATTTATCTGATATGCTTTTAGGAGCATATCTTGGAATTACAAGATCGTGCTGAAGTTGATCGTATCAAGGTCAATGTTGAGAAATGTAGAAAGACTCTGCAAAACTTAGGTTATACAGATTTTACATTTGAGGACTTCTTTGCGGTAAATCTGCTGCCTTGATTTTTTTTTCAAGATTAAGTTTGTTTTATTTCTGTCATTTGGAACTGATAAGATCATCTGGAACCACTTTCGTTTTTCTTAATGATACAGTTGTTCCTTGAGCAACTAGATGATATTCTCCAAGGAAGTGAGCAGTCTATAAGGTCGAGGAATGTTTATCTAGACTGCTAATTCATTGGAATTTGAGTTGATTGCAGTATTTGTGTTGATAAGTTTCAAATTCCATGAAATGGCATAAGTCTCTTCTCATATTATCTCATCCCTCGTGCAAATATCTTTCTTACAGCTACGATGAGCTGGTTAACAGAAGTAGAGATCAGTCAGTCTCCGACTACAGTAAGCTGCTTCTGAGATTCTTTCACAGTGCATAGATAAAGGATCGTAGTTCTGACAAATTTTGGTGTCTCAGTTGTAATGTTCTTCAGGTTTGTTACTGCTGGTGAAATACGAACACGTGCAGATTTTTTTGAGCCCTTTATAACAGGACTATCAAATGCAACAGTGGATCAGGTTTTTCCATAAACTTATCATGCTTTTGGATTCAAACCAGTTGATATATATGAATCTTGTCGTACTTCTATGGTATTTCTGTTAATTCAAAGTGTTTCAGTAACAAGAAATTATCCTGTAACCTCTGAAAGTTATTGTAGTGGAACGTTTCTTGTTTTCAAATTTACCGTTAGCCAGAAATATATAAAATAAAGATGGTCTAGGTTAGTCTATGTATGCCTTAACCATTTTAGTAACTTCATTGAATTGGATGCTACCAAACTTGCTTGCTTTTTATGTAAGTCCTTTGTAATTTTGCTCAAACCAGAAAGCTTTCAATACCTATCTAATGGGATTTTCAGAGTATAGGTGGATATAAATTCTAACACTGTTTGTTATAGTTTTGCAAGTCATCGGTGGAACCAATGGGCGAAGAGAGTGATCATATTCACATAATTGCTTTGTCTGACGCTCTTGGTGTTGCAATCCGGGTTATGTATCTTGATCGTAGCTCATGTGATAATGGAGGTGTCACTGTGAACCATCATGACTTTTTTCCTGAGGGCACTAATGAGAAAGAAAAAGCTTCTGCACCTTTTATAACCTTGCTCTATCGTCCAGGCCATTACGACATTCTCTACCCTAAGTCATCTTGTAAGGTATAAACACGAACTCACATTCTAACTTCTCTTCTTTTAGATTCTACCTGGGTTTAAATTTATTGAAATTGTGTGGTTACAGGTAGCAGACAATGTGGAAAACTGATCCTTTGACATATTGTAAAATCCATTAGGAGATGTTTGCTAAAACTGTGGTATTATGGAATCATCATTCATGTCAATGAAACCATGGACCAATCAACAATTATTTCCATCTATTTGCTCCTTGATGTTAAAAGTTTTAAAAAAAAAACTAAAACTTGTTTGAAACTTCAAAGAATGGATCGTGTTTCTTTTCTGATTTTGCGTTTTATTTTTCTTAATAATTTCCTGTATGGCGAAATGAATAGGGTGGAATTAGTCAGTTTTGACACCTTTAATTTGTAAGAACAAGACATAAGATCATTGTCATGACCTTTGAAAGAGTAGACTGTAGAGATTCAGAATGTATAGTGTATTTATACATCTTTTATTCTTTGTCCCTTTCTTCTTTGGAGGCTTATCCCAAAGCAAAGAGAATCCACGCAGAATCCAAATGAAATCATAATCAAACCTAGCACCATAGTTCCCTTTACCTTTACTTTAACTATTCAAACCGAATATAATGTCATAAGAGCATCTCTAGTGTTTACACTCTAACTTTTGAATTTAACAAATATTATCTGTTTACTAAATTAAAACATACATTATATAATAAAAGAATATAAACTAATACATACATTATACTATTTTGAACACAGAAAAAGATAATAATATTGTTTATGTTCATATATACATAAAATATAAACTTATTAAAAACTAAGGGTCAAAATATAAAAAAAAAGTTCAATTTAGAAATGAAAGAGGTGAATAGTATTCTCTCAAATTTTAGGAAATATTGTTCAAAAACTCCTTTTTCCCTTCAGATGCACTATTAGAAATAATTTTTCTTCATTTTGATGTTTTTTCTCAAAATGAGAAATCATTGGAGATGATCTAAATAGCAGTTATAAGATGGTTAAAGTCACACACACATAGACATGATTCACTTAGAGCATTTCCAACCCACCTCTATTTTTGACTCTAAATACTAATTTAGAATAAATTCACTCAAACCTACCTCTATTTTTGACTCTAAAATAATGGATTGTTATTTTTTCCTCTATATATAGAGGAATACTATTTTTTTTTTCTATTTTAGAGGTGACCTTTTTAGAGTAAAAATGGAATATATTTAGAATATTTATTTTTAGAGTAAGAAATAGAAGAATATATTGGAGTAAAACACACTTCTATTATAGAGTTTCTCTAGTTTAAAGTAAAAAATAGAGGAATACATTGGAGATGATCTTAGATGGTTTAGAAAAGCCTCGCTACTAACATTCAATTCAAGTAAATAATCGAAAGTACTTTGCTACATTATAAAGAACTGCATTCTTTATTGATTTATAAATTACCTCAAAACTAAATATATAATCTCAAAGTTTTATAGAACAACTCTCTATAAACTATTATTTATAAAACTAGATTAACTCCCTACTAGAAATTTAATTTACATAAATCTTTCCTTTTTATTTTTAATCATATATCTAAAATCTAACTCTTTCTAAACATCACTTGCAGCCTAACTTTAGGAATTATCCAAACGGAAATCAATATACACAAATATTGTTGATTTACGTTGGAAAAATGGCATTTCTTTCACAAGATAAATTTTGAACTCAGATTTGGGGATTAATAACCTAAAGGAAAGGGACGATAACTAATTAAAGCGAATAGAAGAGTCAATTATGTAGAAAACACTAATATTGTTGTTTCTTTGAAAATAAGCATTTTCTAGGAGAGCTCTGGAACTATAAACTTTTGGTATAGGAAAACTAAGAAACCGCTCTCACACTTCTTTTTGATCTAATCTTCTCCAATTTTTTTTAAACCCATGATTTTAATATTTTTTTTGGCTTTAGAAATTCATTGAGTCAATATAGAATATAATATTTAGTTTGATTTATTTCAAGATATTCATTGAGTTATCATAGATTTAGTTTTTTACTATCAAAAATTGTTAGGATCATTCTTTTGAGTTTAGGAAGAAAAAGAGGACAATTTTGTCATTTACGTAACTCATCAAAAGTATATATTTTCAAAACCCACCTAAATTGTGCTATTTTACAAAATCCAAACCCAAATAATATCCATTCCTATTAAAAACCCCAAAATAAAAAATAAAAAAGTGTAGGCAAAAGGTAGAGAAAGTTAGATTGGAAGAGAAAAAAATGGTGTGATTGGTAGTGACATCTCTTTTCGATTTTAGAATTCCCACTACAAACAAAAAACAACCTTACAAAGAAGACTCACACATTCAAACTTGTTACCGTTACAATATTCATTAAACAAATTCACAGCCTTTGCTTTTGACCTAACCCACTTTATCTCTCTCTCTTTTCCTAATAAATTCTTACATTAGGGTATATACATTCATGCTATGCACAAACAAATATATCAATTACACATACACATGACACAATGATCAATACACAAAGGTAATAATATCTTTTAATCGTTTTCTGTAATCTAGAAAAGTAGAGCATTAAAAGATGTATGTAATCTTGGTTCTTGATATAAATATATGAAAACAACGTTTGGAAAAACCTTTGTTTTGGTCATCACCGTAAGTTTTTGTTTTCGAGCGAACCTGGCAAATATTTCTGATACGAAATCTCATCGGGCACTACATAACATATTAATCATCTACACTTGAAAGAACTGAGACTTCCAATACTATATTAGTGGAAACCTCGCAACATCCAAATAAATGTAGAGCCGACTAACCCAGAATCATTACAACGCTACAAGTTTCGAGCGGTAATAGAACTCGACCCTCTGCGAGTTACGTCCCAAGACTTAAGTTGTCATTCCTTTACCCGACAAACACCATTGGGCTAGAAAAAATATTTTTTATTTATTTTTTCTTCCTAAAACTTGAATCTAAGATCTCCAATATGTTAAACACATGAAAGCCACTAGAGTACAAACCTTTCAGCATCATCATTGTAAATTTACCAAGTAAGAAACATACAAAACCTAAATATCTTTGTGGAGAGGAATAACAACATACATACATCCACCTAAAAAAAGCTGCAACCGATGGCTTAGTGCTCCGCAATGGCTCCCACATTTTTCTTTTAAAAGATCGTGTTCTAGATAGTTATAATTACTTCAGATCACTCGTAAACCCGTGAGGAATCTAAAGAAGTAGTTGCCATTTCGGAATTCTCAACGAACACCCACCTTTTGGAATGATCAAAAGTTTTAGTCAACCTTCAAAAATATGTGTTTTTGTTACCACTTAAATGGTCAATTTTGTTATAATAAATCTGTTTGAACTGGATTTAGCACAAAAATTCTAAATATGGTTCCGAAAAATAAAGAAAGAGATTGACAAGAATTCTGATCAATTAAAAAAGTAAAGAGAATGAATTAAGTGCAAAAGTGTCGAGCAGCGTAGTATTGCTTGTGTAAAATTATAAGAACTTGGTCTCTTTGTGGAGACCTTCACCTCTAATTATAATGAATAGAAACGGTTACGACAGTTTTGAAATTTTATATTTTAGTTAAGATTCGGTGTTAAGATTCTATATTACATTTTAGTTAAGATTCGGTGTTATCTTGAAAGATCTTTACGTGAAATCCGAAAATATCCCAAATTGATTAAGGAATATTTCTATATTTTTTCTTAAAGCGCATGTCGGCGAAATTCTTCTTAACTCAAGACGAGATACATCGGCCTAAACACATTTTCTGCTGAGATGACGAGATTACCGACTTATATCCTTCGCAGAAACACTGTCTTGATCATTCCCATGTTTTTCCGAAAAAAGGACTTAAATTTATTTGGATCTTCTTAAAATTTCGTGGGCCGAAGAAAGAATATGCGCGGGATTCATCTCCAACAAAATCCATGATTTACTACAAACATTTTCACTTGAATACATGGCGAATTCCAAAAATTCATCGTAAACAATATAATCTTCCTAAATTGACTACCATGTGAGTTGTCCAATATTGTGAGAAAATGGAATATTATGAATATTTCACCTTACTTTGTCTGATCTTGTTAGAAATGTTGAACACTTTATATAGCATATAAAATATTTATACATTGGCATCCGACTAAGTTACATTGAATTTCGACCTAATATATATGAAGCTAACTCATAAAAAAACAAACAGTATAACCAAACTTTGTGGGGGTACTTTTCTTTAGTATCATATGAAAATTCCCCATTAGTCATGTAATAGCTTTGTTTGGACCATAGGTTATATAATATAAGCCCTACATTTAACATAGTACAAATTACGATGGAGAGTCAAAGGCTTAAATAGACTTAATAAGTGAATGAAGGTAAAAAAAAGACATTGGGACAAGAAAACAAGAGAAGGAGACACAAAGAAGGCTCGGATTTATCGTTAGTGAATTTTCATAATTCCATTTGTAATTATTATGAAAGAAAAGAATAGTAAAAAAAAAGAGAGGATAATGAGAAAACAATGATATAAGAGACAAGACGTGAGAGGGTGGGGATGGGCCATTCACACTCCTTTAGCCAACCCATAAAGCCAAAAAGTTGATTTTTGAGTTTCAGACCAAATGTTGTACTCTGTCTTTTTCACCATTTTTATTATATTTTCTCTAATTTCAGTTCCCAACAAAATGGCTATTTATGTAAAATATTGTCCAAATTTTGATATGCGATCATCACGAGCAACTTGTTGTTTCTCTTTTCACATATATTATGTGCCACAGTTGAAAATGATCATAACGATCTTAACAACTACACTTAGTCGTTATTATTATTATTATTATTATTATTATTATTATTATTATTATTATTATTTATTATTATTATTATTATTATTATTATTATTATTTTACTAAGAGGTTTTCCGTACATCCCGAAATCCAAACTATTTAATATAATTTTTTTTAGAAATCAAATTTCTTCATAAACTCTTTATTAAAGAAAATTACTACACCAAAAATCAATTGATAGTCATCATTGGTTATTTAAAATATATTTTAAGATAATCATCTATATAGTTAAGATAGATCTCTATTGCTACTATTCCAAAGTCCGATTATAATTTCTTAATTTTGTATCTATATCAATTCTATAACGCAAAAATAATCTACTAGTTATTTTTCATCAATGGAAAAATCTTTTGGTATTGTGATTTCTCTAGCACCGAGTTTCATTCGCAATCAACAACCTTATTTTGTTTGAATAAGTCAAAACTCCAATGTTTTAATATCACACTGTTACTAATCCCATCTTTCCACAAATTCACCAAACAAATTGAAATAAACTGTATCTCTAAAGAACATGTGACAACAGATAACCATTAGGTCAATGTATACTCTTGTTCCTTCTGTGATAACAAAGAAAACGTGACAATGATGTATATATATTTTATTTCCTATTCTATCTAGAAATCACGTTAAAGTCATTCTACGATTCTGCAGTTGGTCAATCCAATTGTATTCATAAAATAGTTGATTACAATAATTATAAGGGGACATATCTTCATATCTTTTTCGACAGAAACATATGTATATGTTAGATATTAGTATAACAATAATGTTTTTAAAATGCTTAAATTTTTTTCAAAAAGATAATCTCTCGTAAATGATTTGTAGTAATTACCAAAAATGCATGCACCTCTCACAATATTCAAAAACAGTTGAAGGTCAAATTTGACCAGAATAAAATGATCTCCAAGTTTACTTTAAGAAAGTAATCGAATACACATGAAAAATACATGAAATTAATAGGTCGGGAAAAAGATGTCGTCGCAGTAATTAACAATTACCAAGCCAAGACTTGCGCACTTGAAATAATGGGCGTGATTAAGAACTTGTCTGTTACGTTCAATATGTATATAAATTTTCTTATTAAATATTAACATCATAAAGTAAATTGAATAAAAAATGAGAATGAAATAGTGACTAACTAAAAAGGCTTGAGAGGAATGGTAGGAACTACTCGGAGTAATTTCCGGCGACATTCTCAAGTGGGGAACACTGTTACTTTGACCCCATCATCATCAATCTCTCCGTGATGGCTACGTTCATACAAGACGTCTTACATGTGGATCAAATGAGTAATTATATCTCTTTTGACAATCACCTTAAATCGTTGTTCAAAAAGTTTTGTAGCATAGAATAGTATGTACTAACCGCAGATTAAATACAAATCCTTTGCAGTCGGGCACACCTGCATTTAACAATACCATTAACACACAAAAAATGCAGATAAAAAATAATAAACAATTTAATGCAGATGAAGATAAATGAGAAAAAGAGGATCGGTTGTCATATGTGCTTTTATTTCTTTCTTTCTTTTTTTCTTTTCTTCTCTTTTTTTTTTTTCTCTTTTTTCTATTTATGTCCACCTAAATAACTAGATTTGTTAATTAAACATCAATTAAATATTTTTACTAATTCCTATAAATATTTGGACTAATTCTTATTAATTACTATTTTGGTTTAATTTTGGATCAGCTCTATTCGGATTTGAGTCCAAATTTAAAGAACTGAAAATGATCTAAATACCAAAATATCCAAAAAACATCCTAAAAATACAAAAAAATACTTTTAAAATACTTTAAAAAAATACTTGAAACATAGTTAAATATCCAAATATTCAAAAATATCAAAAAATACCAAAAAAAATACACATAAAATATTCTAAAAATACTTTTAAAAATACCATAATATCGGGTATCTTGTACTCACTCGGTTTTTGGTCCGAGTCTAAAAATTTAGGAGACATTCGGGTATTTAAACGGTTTGGATTCGGATTCAAGTCTTTTTTTGGGTCCGGTCTAGGTTCTAGTCTTCGAATCCAAATATTATGCTCATGTATAGTTATAATAACAAATATACAAACATATTAAATTTTGGTTGGCAAATGTAAGAGAAATATTGTAAATTTATTATAAGAAATTAATTTTAGTTTTTGTTTGTATGTTGCATGATTTGCATATGTTATGCATCATATGCATTTTTTGATCTGTATTCACCATTCAAAGCTTAAGAATATACTATATGGTCGGAAGTGTTGTGGTCTTGGGCATGGAACATGTCATGGGTGTTATCACGTTTGCAACTTCGATTCCCCATATACTCGACACTAAGTTACAATTCTTCACATAAATATGAACCTATCTAACGACTCATTTGAATATCCGGAAAAAGAATATATTTATAGGTTGCATTTTGTTACTTTATCTTTGTTCCCATCAGTAAGTTAGAAAAAGCAGACTATTGAAAAGAAAGGTTTTACATAAAGGTATCTCCAATGGTGTTTCAAATCAATTTTCAAACTCTATATTTGAAGAAAAACATTTTCCAATGGTACTTCAAATCCCTCTTCAAAATTTGAAAATCTCTATTTTTTTTTCAAATTTGAAGGATCTCCATTTCTTATTTCATTTTTTGAATAAGATTTTTTCTTTACAAAATAATCTTTTAATTTTTATTATTTTATTATTTTATATCTAACAATAACTTTAGGATTTGATAATAAGAAAAAACTGAAACATTGTAAGAAACAATAATTTTCTTGAATCTAGTGAATTTTTAACTAATAAATATAACTAAAAATTATAAAATACAATAATAACATATATTATAATAGAAATTACATGAATATATTGTTTATATAAATAGCAAAACATATATTATAAATATATAATTATCACGAGTATATTATATATTTCTCACTTGTTTTTCTATTTTTGTGGTATGTAATGAAATTTTATGATTTTGTTAATGTTGTTATCGATTATTTACTTAAAATTAAAATATGTGGGTTAAATATATATATATTTAAAAAGTATAAGAGTATCTTAGAAATTAGTAACAAAAATAATAAATCAAAATATTATTAAAATATTTATTTGAAATAAAAAATAAAGTAAACGATTAGAGCAAATTCCTTTATTATTTTTAGAGAATTTTATTTTTGTTGGAAAAAATAAAAGAAACCATTAGAAATGGTCTAACAATTGCAAGTCGTAGACTTTTAGCTTCAGCTTTGATCCATTTATATATGTACATCGTCTTATACTGATTGTATACCTACAAAAGGAATAAAATTATACTATGTTTTTTAATTTTAAAATGTATTTTTTATTTTTTTTTCCTTATCTTGTGGAAAAGTTACCTAGCTTTTTCTCGAATTATAATTGGACATAAAAAACATGAAAAAGCTTCGACGAAGAATAAGAAAAAAGGTTTAAAAAGACTTAGCTTACACTCAAAGCTCCCAAAAGTGTAATATACATCATTCTATACACATCCCCAAAACACACAAAAAAATATATAACTAAATGATAAAATTATTATTTTTAATCAAGTGGTTCTTTATTTAGTAATTTTTTTTTACAAAAAAAATATGAATTCAAATTTTTTTGAAATGATTTACGATTTAGATTTTATCCTAAGAGTACATATATAGATTTTTTTTTTGTCAATATTGGGCCACAACTGGCTGGTCTATTAGCCAAGTTCTTACATAATGTAGGCGGTAGGACTCGATTCCTAGTTATTTAAGTGCGTTGTCTATAATAGACTTATCGTCTGCCACTAGACTAAATGCCACTTGTACATGTATATATAGACTTTTAGCCCGAACATTTTAGTCATCAAATTTTTTTACCACTTTTAAGTTTTACGGTAATATTTTTCCAATATTCAAAGACGTCTAAAGATAGGGACAAGTCTATATATCGATTAAAAATGGGTGCGTGGTGGAATGAAGAGAAGTTTAGTTTAATAAAATAAAAAATTGAAAAAGAGAAATGATTTTGGCCTTGGGAAAGATGGAGAAAGGTTGGCGTGAAGCATCAAATTGGCCGTAAATAATCCACTTTTGTTTGTTTCTGTTTATCCAGTTTCGTTAATTATCACTTAGTATTTTTTTTTTTGTTCACTATCAATAATTCAACTAATTGAACACATATATTGAATAAATAGAATATAAGCATTATTTGACAAAAAAAATATAAGCATTATCTCGTAGAACGCAATTATAAACTTTGAATATTGAATCATTGAGGTGAATATCACACTGACTGTTTTTCCAGAGTATTGTACTTAATTATACGAAGTAGAATTACAACAAAAATTACAAAAAAATTTATAAATCAATAAAAAATCTTCAATATTGAAATATAATAGTCTTTAAAAGTAATAAAATAGGAGAAAGGCATAATTGCATGCAGTGGACTCTGCGAGTGCCATTGTTAAAAGTTCCTTTACACGCATACCATACCACTCTTGTCGTTCTAATTCTCTATTTATTTTGGCATATTTTTATTTATTTCTCTCTAGCATGCCTGAATTTTAAATTATAACTGGGCCACACTCAGGTTTTTCTCAATTTGTTTTTGTCCTAGTTTATACCATAATTTAAACCAGTTACATATATAAATTCTCTGTCGGGTCCCATGGTTTTTTTGTTTTGTTTTTTAAGTTTTTTTTCTGATAAAATTGTTTTGTTTTAAGTTTGTATTTGTTTATATATTACATGCTTAATTATTGTGTTTATCTCTAAAACACAGAGAAATTTAGTGGTGAACATAAATGCAAAATGCAAAAAGATACTTTTGCGTTTACTTCGTCAAGTCTTTGTTTTGGACCAACATTTTTTATTTTGTTAATAATCGGATTGAAACTTAATTATTTCAAAGAAAATATCAGATGCAAAAATAAAAAGAGAGAAAGAAAATTAAAATTTTGCGAAATCTGGAAAAACATACAAACAAACAAAGAAAAGAGGAAGCGTAGCTTGCAGATGTCGAAGTTGTCCTCCGATCATCTTTTCCGGTGGTCGGTGTCTCTCACCGCCACCGGAAAAGGAACCCCAGTGTCCAGCTCTTCCTCCCTTGACTAGTCTCAATCGTTTTCAAATGCTTACGTTCGCGGATCTGGGTTCTCTTCTCTTGTTCCGTGGTGGGTCTTCCACCGGCGTTTGGATGGACGGGGATTGACTCGGTTTCTTCCTCTCTTCTGCTTGGGGATGGCGGTTCTAAATGGGGAGCTGGAGACTTCATCGTCTGCCGTTGTCTCTGACGGGTGAGTATGGCTTGAAATCTCGGTGTTTCTCTATCTTTCTTCTTGCCGGCCCTTCTAGGTGAGCTTCGACCATTCTCCTCCTTTCCTCAATCTTTCCTCTTTCGCCTAAATCTTAGCTCGAGGTCTGCTAGGTTTAGTTGCTTGAGTCGATAGATGCTCTAAGACTGCTAGGCTTCTTGTGAGTCTTTGTCGTGTCTTTAGGTTGAGTGGTTAGTGAGCTGAGTGCCTAGACCCTTCTTAGCTTGAGGTAGTTCCTAGTTCTGTTAGTGTTGGCTCTCCTAGTTGTTATTGTGTTTGTTTACCTCTGTAATTTCTCTGGTTAGGCTGCCTTTGGGTCAAAGGTTCTAGCTGTTTTCTCCCGGTGTACTTGCCGGTAATTCTCACGGGTTTACCCGTTCCTTCCGTTTACTTTCGGACCTTTAAGTTTCAATCTTCTTCTGGTCTTTCTCTGTTTTTGGGTTTTGAATTTTCTTTCTTAGTTTTTCATTTCAATAAGTTTATGCTTGACGGAACGCAACTCGAGCTGTGTTCGATTGTCTAGCCTGTCTTAAGCTCCTTCCACTGCTGCTGGTGAACTCCGTGGTTTAATCGAATCGTATCCTTAAACACTCATTTCCTAAAGCAAGTGTTGAGTCGATTAAACGACTTTTTTAAGTCTTCTCCACTAGAACTAAACATCAGATTTAGGCGAGGTCTGATTAGTTGTTGCTTCTCCATTACCATCAAAATGAACGTAAGTAAGGAGGCACATGTGATATAATTTCTGAAATCTACCTTAATCACAAGAGAGAACATGAGTATTGAAGCTTCAATGGGTTTGGTTGGAAACCTCCCAATATTGATTGTACTTTTTATTATGTTAAATCCTTGTCTAATACAAGGTGATTGTATTGGGATAACTCCTTTCTTCTTTCCATATAATAAAATTACATTTTGAGAAAAAAAAATATCAGATGCAAACGTTTGAAGATTTGACCAAACACATTTTTTTCTATTCTTTTTATTTGTTTTTCTTGTAAGTAACTCTTTTATGTGGCGCAAAAAATTTAACACTAAAAATAACATCTTCATTAAAAAATCCAAAAATTGTATAGATACACTAAGTATCTAAATTTTGGACTAAATTGGGAAAGACTACCAGAAGATATTTACAAAAACCATCAAGTGGATGGAGATTCCGCAATTTTTTTTCCTATTTCATGGGTTTTTAGTGACTTATTAACAATTATTCCTTAACATATACAATTATTCAATTTCTCATCAATAACTAAATAACATACATAATTGATTATAAATAACAAAATAAATATTATGTAAACTACTTAAAAAAATTTTGTCAACAAATAACCATTGAATCGATAACATACCCAACTCATAGCCTAAATTCTCCAAATAGAGCAGGATAAAATTCAAACTCATCATTTCGTGTCTAACTAAATCAGGAGCAAACCAACTGAATATATATATATATATATTATTTTTTTGTCAACTTAAGATTTTATCAAAATATATGAAAAAACCAACTAAGTGACATGAATCTACGAATAATAAGTTTCTTGAATATCCTTAACACTTGGAACTAGAAAATCAACTTTATAATTTAAAAAACGAGGAATACAATAAATAGAGAAAACATAAAATAAATTCTTGAGGCGGATAAAATCTTCTAGATACTCTTTAAACATTGGACATTCTTGTAGAAAAGATACCATTTTCAAAATTTCTAAACAGTTATATATGTTGCTTATTTTTCATATTTATATTTTAATTTCACAATATTAATCAATAATTTGGTTGTTTTGGTTTTTAAAGGAATATAAAGCAATACATATATCTCATGTTTCAAATTTTAACACACAATCTAGTGTGTATACAAACCCAAAATCGTGTCTATAGCTCCATTTGCTGCCTCTCCCTTTAAATCTCAACCATTTTCTACAACAGTCGGATAATGAATTACCTGATTTATTCGCTGATTCACTCTTAATTTATCTGATTTAATCATTTAATTAATTAACGGTACTAGTTGTTGAATATTTTTATGTAACAATAGATCTGATGATACGTGATGAAACTACCAATTAGGTCTTTTTTCCAATGTACAAAATGGGTTAACATTAATTTATCAAATTGAAAATTTGACTATTTCACTTTGTTAGTTGCAGAGGCTTATCTTTATAAGTACCTCATCACTTTTTTTAATTTACATATGTAACACATCAAATGAACTTGTATTTTGTCATACAAAGTGTATGAACCTTTTTTTGGAGCTCCTTAGTTAAATAAATGTACGTTCAATATAATTGAGAGCTAATGATCAAAATATGTAGTAGGAAAGATGAAACTGAAATCTAAATCAGTTGGATCATTTTAACCCTCTTAATACAATTTTTTATTTTTGTTTTGTCAATTATTGGATTGAGAAAGCGTGATCCCCGTAGTCTAAAACTAATACACTAAAATTTATTTTTAATATATTATATATAGTGGGAAGAGATATTAATTAATGTCAGTATAATAATCCTAACTATGAGATTGATAAAAACAGAGGAAAAAATAATCTTATTTATTGTTTTTACCAAATAAAAAAAACACAAGAAAAAGGTGAGTCTTGATATAAAAGCAAAGCCAGCAAGTAAAAACAAAGACCAAAGTCATCAGTGTTCCTTCTTCTCCGCAGTGATTAACAACAACAAGACAATATCCATAGATAGAAGCAACATATCATATCATGTCTCGCCTTCTCCAATGCCTAAAAATCTCCTTTGTCCTAATCCTCTTTCTCAGCTCTTCCTCTGTTCTCTCCCACTCCGATCGAGTCACCGGTTTACCCGGCCAACCTCGGGTCGGATTCCAGCAATACTCCGGTTATGTCCCCGTCGACAACAAGAAACAGAGAGCTCTGTTTTACTACTTCGCCGAAGCAGAAACCGATCCAAGCTCCAAACCACTCGTCCTCTGGCTCAATGGAGGTTCCTCTCAAAATCTTTCTCATTAAAACCCCTAATTACATAACATGTTCTGGGTTTTTAAACATAAACTAATAATTCAGAGGTTAAAATGTGAATGTGGGTATTTGCAGGACCTGGATGTTCATCTCTGGGTGTTGGTGCATTCTCAGAAAACGGACCATTTAGACCCAAAGGTTCAATCTTAGTCAAGAATCAACACAGTTGGAACCAAGGTAAATTAAATTTGAGACTCTTCAAGAATTCATTCTAAATTTCGAAACTATGTAATAAAGTTTTGATTTTTATGAAACTGTTGGTGGTTGCAGAGGCGAATATGTTGTATTTGGAGACACCTATTGGAGTTGGATTCTCTTATTCAACTCAAAGCTCCTCTTATGAGACTGTGAATGATAAGATAACTGGTTAATCTTCTACCTTAAACCCTATTTTTGTTAATTTTATTCTTCTTTAACCTAAATTAAGCTTCATCTTTTTTGAATTCTTAGTTGTTGTTTGGAAAGAAATGATTATTACACTGTTGAAAAAACCAACAACCCTTAAAAGAAACCATCCTAAGTTTTATTGATTGATATAGACTCATAAAGAACCCAATACTTTTGTGTCTTTTTTCTTATACTAAGTTCAGCAATAACAGGAGAAAAAAAAGATAATCAAAAGTAAGATTTTGTAATCACCATAATTTTTTTAAAAGACATCTTTTACACAAAAAGGGTCTAAATTTTTTGGGTTCTAAGTTTTTTAATTTAATAATTACAATTTTTTTTGATAGAGTAGAGAAAGAAGTAATGATGATAATGTCTTATGTGACCTGTGAATGCAATATCTCTGGTTTGTTCTCCTTTTTACAGGAAAGCTAATGTTTATATATATATATATTCCTCAAAATAAAAAGATTCAGCTTTTGTTTTCTTTGTTCTGTCTCAGACTGACAAAAAGAACAAAAGAATTCAACCTTTTTTGCAGATCACATCTGAGAATCTGAGATTAATATTCTCTTCTTCTTGTTTCTTTCTGTTTTGTCTTCACATCTATAACATACTTACTCTCTTTTGTCTTTTTTTCTTTTCCCACTTCAGCTAGAGACAACCTTGTGTTTTTACAAAGATGGTTTTTCAAATTCCCTCACTATCGCAATCGAAGTCTCTTCATCAGTGGTGAAAGTTATGCTGGTAAAATCAATGTTCTTCTCTTCACTCAGTCACTTAAGCTCTTATTAGTTGTCTAAAGTTTTCGATGCAAATGTAGGACATTATGTTCCTCAATTAGCTCAGCTTATGGTTCAGTACAACAAGAAGCACCATTTGTTCAATCTGAGAGGAATTGCTGTAAGTCAAAACACCTTCTTCTCCCAAAATATTGTCATTTCAACAAGGTCATAACTTACATGTTTCTCTCTTTGATCCGGTTTTGGTAGATTGGTAATCCAGTTCTGGAGTTTGCAACAGATTTCAATTCACGGGCTGAGTACTTCTGGTCTCATGGCTTGATATCAGATTCGACATACAAAATGTTCACATCTTACTGTAATTACTCCCGCTATGTGAGTGAATACTATAGAGGGTCAATGTCTAGTATGTGCTCTAAAGTGATGAGTCAAGTTACCACTGAGACAAGTCGATTTGTCGACAAATATGATGTTACTCTTGATGTCTGCATTCCCTCTGTGCTATCTCAATCCAAAGTCGTTAGCCCCAACGTGAGTCACATCACAATAAACAATCAAACATGAATATTTGAGCTTTGTTATTTGTTCTATGACTGAGTTTATGAACTTTGTTGAATCTTTGGAATGAACAGCAAGTGGGAGAATCTGTGGATGTCTGTGTTGAAGATGAGACTGTGAACTATCTAAACCGAAGAGATGTGCAGGAAGCTCTTCATGCTCGGCTCGTTGGAGTACGTGAATGGACAGTTTGCAGCAAGTTAGTAATAACTTCCTTGACAGTTTGCAGATGATTGCTATTAACGTTAGTAGTTATTGAACAAAAGATGATCTCTGTTTTTGATTATGACAGTGTGCTTGATTACCAATCGCTTGATGTGGAAAAGCCAACAATTAATATTGTAGGAAGCCTTATTAAAGCTGGAGTTCCAGTTCTTGTCTACAGGTATATATCAGTTTCTCTCTGTTAAGCTTTTACTTGAATTGTTGGATTAACAGTGGATTTTTCTTCTGGTGCGAACAGTGGAGATCAAGATTCAGTGATCCCATTGACAGGAAGTAGAACCTTAGTGAGCAGGTTGGCCAAACAATTGGGACTGAGAACAAGCGTACCTTACAGAGTCTGGTTTGCAGAACAACAAGTAAACAAACAATTCGCTCTCTAATTTGGTAAAGAAAGAGAGATGTAAAACAAAACTAACACATCTGCGTTTGGTGTTACAGGTCGGCGGATGGACTCAAGTCTATGGAAATATGTTGTCATTTGCAACAGTGAGAGGAGCGTCACACGAGGTCCCATTCTCACAGCCTGAGAGATCACTTGTGCTCTTTAAGGCGTTCTTGAACGGTCATCCTCTTCCTGAAGAATTCTGATTTTTATCATTATCAGTTGAGCTTATGTAACTGTAAAATAATAGATTTTAGCACAAGCTTTATCCCAAGAACAGCTCATTTAATCGGCACCAAAAAAACCAAAAAAGCGGGAAGATTTGTTTTTGTAAAGATGTGAACCTTGTAGGAATGAAGGTGTATGTTCTTGGAATTTGAGCCACATTGAGTGCTGTGTTTACTTTGAAGGTTGAAATACAACAGGAGCTTCTACTTGCATTGTTAAGCATTTGAATTGAAGAGCTATTATAGGTTTTGATAGCATCACGGCTATGCTTAACTGCCTTTCATTTCCAAGAGACTCTTGTAATGTGTGAATATCTTCTGATAACTTCTCTGTCTCATCTTCCAAAGCCCCTGATACAACCGCATGTCTCACAGGCCTCACCCTGCAAGAGTCCAAATACAATATTTCCTTTTAATATGTGTTCTTTGGTAATCTATTGATAGATTGTCCTAAAGTAGAAGCAGTAGTAAAACCTGCAGTGGAGATGGCATGAGTACTTGAGCAGGTTTGAGTTATACTTTGTATTGCCACTGCCATTATTTTGACATTCTTGATGAGCTTATGAGCTAAGTGTCTTATAAAAACAATCACAAGAACCAAACTTTTACCTAAAACTTGGTAGCGACATTTTGATTGCTGGTCCCATCCAATTTCCGGGTTTGGTCTTTGATTCAGAGGTGGCTGGTTCAAGACCAATAGTTAGATATCAAAAACATGACATGAGTTTTCTCAGAGTATATTACACAGAGGCTTGAGTTAGGCCAAGAACTGAAGAACTCACCGTCTGATCTAATTTGGATGTTGCAGATATCTGCAAGAGCAGCACCATCAACTTCACTAACCTTAACCTCCATCATATCCTCAGGATGAGACGGAGTATTTCCCAACTTAAACGTTTCCAAGAAACCAAAAGCTGTGTCCCTTTTTCTCTTTGGAACTGCAGTGATTTTCTGTTCCCAACCACAAAAATCACTTTTAGTCAAAATATAAAAGCAGATCAATCAAGACACATGTTTCAGTTCATTTTCCAAGAGTTTACGAAGAGTGTTTTTCTTGTAGCTAATAATTGCAAATCTGCAATGTCTCCACTTTGTAGACAAGAGTACTAATGTTGCTAGTTAACAAAAGAAACTTATAAAGAGCATAATCAGTAATTATTAAAAGCTAAAATCACTTTAAAGAAGACCAAAGTGACACTAACTTTTGAAAATCTTGCAATTTGGCTTGGGAGTCCTACTTCCTGCAACACCACAATTGTTATATTATCATCTTCCGATCTCTTAACCTTCCCTTGATATAGAAAAAAGAGACAAAGTAGACCCACCTACCTTGCGTCCATGATGACAAGCCTCACTACTGTTCACAAGCACCCTTGCTGCCCATCTGTAGAAATCAAATCAGGTGTTTATTCCAATTAGGTGACTTTATAAACTGATGCTTTTGAAAAATATGGATCTTGTTAACAGAATATTCCCAAACTTGGTCACTTAGTCACATTCTGCTTTACAAAATAATGGTAATACTAGTGCCAGAAGAGGAGAATAAGCTTAACATACGCGCATGATGTAGGAGGGTTCCATACAATCCCTGCAATCACAACAAGCTGGGAGATAAAAAGTTAAGAGAATCAATCAAAGAATGTTGTGGGATGATAAGTTTTGAGTAAGGAGAGGCACGAAGAGACCTCATCAAAGACACCAGCAGGACTATCATCGTAGCTAGCAAGGAAAAACCCGCCAAGCGTGTATCTGAGACAAGAACAATAAGTGGTTAAGCAGTTTGAAGTAGATACCAAAATCAACGAGAACCTCAAGAGACATGTTTTTACCCGAAAGCTTCAACTAGTCGCAACTCCTTGGGGATGAATGCTCGAGCAGTCGCAGCCTTAACAAGATGAATCTGATACAATGCACTGAGATCACAATAAGAAAGAATACTCAGCACAAGAAGCAGATACTTAGAGAAGACATGACACATGCTTCAAAAGCTATCAAAAAGGGTTTTCTTGCCTTCCTTTGAATATCCATGGAGGCTTGGCATAGCCAGAGGAAGTCCTCCTTTCTTCAACGTCCATGACAAGACACAATCTATGCCACAGATTTAAGAAAGGAAAAACATAGCTTAGGAGACAAGTTATGAAGATTACACGATTGTAAATGAAGCTTGCTCATATCCAAATATCTAATAGACTTTTAACTAATCTGCAAACAAACATAATTGAAATCAAAGAATTTAAGAACCTGCACAACTTTAAATCGTTAAACAAGAAAAAAGGTGTATATATATATCAAACCATTAAGAAGATAGAGACAGAATCATAAACATACTGTAGATAGATAACACAATCATATACTAATTCCTTACCAATAGAAATAGATTCCAGAAGAAAGAAGAAGAAAGATAAACAAGGAAACACTATGGAGTTTGAGGACACAGACTCAATGTCTTCAATAACAAATTAAATCATACAGAAATTAGAGATTGAGGCACTTGTCAAGACCTGTCTAGATTCAGCCATTTGTTTACTGCAAGTGGGCTTCCAAAAGATATTTCTAATATAATATCAGCTAGTAAAGAGAATCAGAAAAACCATTGGCGGAGTCTCTTATTAAAATACAACCAAACAGTGTGCAATCCAGAAACTGTTGCATTCATCTGTCCAATCAAAATTTAAAACTAGAGATTGCCCGAAACCCATAACTATGGGATGTCAACAAAGTATAACAAGTAGATTGGAAGAACTAATACATTGCAAATGTTAATCCAATATCAAAAATCGAAAAAATAAAAAGAAAACATCCCAGAAATGCTTCAATAACATAGAAAAATCCAAACCTCGTTTAGAAAACCTTCCGGAGTTTAAAATCTTCAGGCGGGTTTAAGAGACAAATCATAGAGAAGCGAAAGGTTTCGGCTTTCGGCGTTCGAGATCGAACACTGTTGTATTTGAGCAGGGCTCTTTGAGAAAAATAAAAACTTTGGAATAGATTCCAAAATATATAAAAAATGGAATAATCTAATACCTGGATAAAGATAATTTAAGAAAAAGAAAGGAGGAACCGACAGAGAGGGAGAAGGTTCGTTGGTAATAGAAGAGAAGGAGAAGTGGATAGGCTTTGTCCATTCGTCCAATCATATTGACTTGTTGTCTCCTTTTAAGCTTTTCTTTATTTCGCGCCAATCCGAAGTTAACATCATCTTCCACCTCCTTCCTTTGCTCTCATTTAATGATTATCTAATTTATTCAGAATTATTAGCTTTAAGAGAAATGTTGCACTAAAAGACAATTAGACTAAGGGATCATCATAAAAATTGGGCTGTGTTCGAATTTGTTATTAGAATGATCCAATTAATAATTTTAGCATATACGATTTGATCTTTCTCTAATACAATTTGTAATTTTATAGATTATAAGAAGATTTTATGCTTTAGATTGAGTTTTGTCGTTTGTTGACAAAATTTAGGCTGAGACTTTTATTATAATAAGCTAAGTTAGCTAAAATATGAATTAATTAGACAGTTTTTAATTTTGTGATTTTGGTAATGCAGACTGTTTTTTATTTTTTTGTTTATGTATCAAATGATGGAAATTTATTATTTATATTTGTAATTTATGTATAGGATGAAAGAGATGGCCTTTAGCAATTTATTTCTCGACATAAAATATCACCAAATTCAACTCTAAAATTAAACAAAACCAATCAAACAGTCAAACTTTAATTCATTTACTACCAAATTTAGTAGACAAAATTTATATATTTGTTTTTCATTTTGGCTGATAAATATAAAAGGTTTGTAAAATGTAAACTCTCTGAAATTTGTAGCAAACATATCTCTATATAAAAGAGGCACCAACATCACGTCATCTATTCATACCTAATAAAAAAATAAAGACAATCCAAAAGAAATAGCAATAATCGTAATATTATAAGAAAAGAAATGGATTGTAAAAGATCTTTATAATCTTTCTTTGGGGTGTCAATTATTGCTCTGTTCTTAATTTCATCAGGTCAGCAAATCCACAAATGATCAATTACTATATTCGATTTCAAAGATAAATTAACTTCAATGATTTTCGTATGAATGTTTAAAGTTCTTTTATATTCCACAGTCCACACAATAACGTCAGATTGTTGTACTAGATGAACATATCCGAAAGAAGAGTACAGTTTCCACGACATATAATAATTCAAATATATATACATCATATCAATTTAAAACCAAAGATTAAAAAGAACAAAAATTTGGAATCGACATAGTTTTGTGGTTAAATTCATTTATGCAGTATTCTCAGCTAGAATTCGATTCCAGTGTTTTTGTGAATTTATTATTGACAACAAAAAATCTCAATTAGTAAATAGTTTTGTAATGTCCCGCCATTTTTAGTGGGCCTTATGTCTTCTCCCAGTCCATGAATCCTTTTTTACCTGACAGTTAGTACGCTACTTCCAGAAACATTGAGTAAAATGTAATGTAACTTGTTTTTGTTTTTGGGTTTTCAAGAAAAGTAGAAACTGATGATGACTCGTGCAAATATAGTCCTGGTCCATGTTCAAAAGAATGCTACTTTGTATGTTCAGGCTTTGGCTTTAAATTTGGAGGACACTGTGAGGGTCCCAAAAGTTGCTGCAAAAGAGTAGCACTCGATCTGCATAGCCCAACACCAAACTAGACCATTGTAGAACTTCATCGCTAGCTCATTCTCTTTGATGGTCTCTTAATATAATAATGATCTCTTTATACCATTTTATAATGATGCATTAGACAAAGTAATTAGTTAACTACCATATGAGTTTTGACATATTACAAACAAAGCTAAATTAGGACTAGACCAAACTCATTTTTAAATTGTACTGTTAAACCCATGCATTAAAATGCTTATAGCCAAAATAAAATTTAAAAAAAACTAGATTAAAACATACAATGTTTTTTTTTTTTTTGGTACTTTGAATGCCAAAAAATAAACTGAACACTTCATGTATTCAACTTCTACAGAAAAAATGAAGGAATGTTCACACATAAATGATTTTCATAGTTCTTCTAGTAGCCTATCTATCATATATTATAAGGGAAAGTATATAATGAGCACACCCTTTTTATGAAACTTAGGCTTGTACCTTTGGGCCTATATAAAAGTGCATAAGATTTTGTAATTCATCAAGGTTTTCACCGGTCTGATAGTTTATGTTAGAACTATCAATAAAACTTTAAAAGTTATGTAGAATTCATACCTTTCTTTCTGGCAGGTACATAGAATTCATATATATATGGAGTTTTTTGTGACAAGATATGAGATTTATAGTAGAAAAATAAGAGGTGCGATTGCATAAGCTGCAGCTTTTTTATTTTTGTATAAAGAAAGTTAGTGGAACTTTATATGTTTCAGTCTTCTATTTGTGAATTTCCAAATCATCAATCACTTTGTAATATCTCACAATCTGCCATTCATAGAAGAGATATTCATTAAGATCTGCATATCTCATGTATACCAAACTTTTATGCACAATCTTTTTAGTTAATAACATGAACTATATAATAAAATTTAAAATGACCAAAATGAATTTTTTTTTACGTAATCAGATTCCGATGACAAGAGTACATCCAGCGAATAGCCATACTTTTGTAAGAAACAAGTAGTGACATTACATGATTTGGAATTTTGTGAAACGGCTAAGGTTTAGAGCTAGACTCATGTCACTCTCAAGTCTCAACATTTGCTTACGATTACTAAATTTGCCTCCATTTATTTACGTTAAAATAATTAAAAGATTAGACAATTTTTTCAATATAATAACTGACAATACAAAAAATTTATGAATTATTTCTTATGAAAAAAATAATTTTAAAAAAGAAAAGAATTGGTGGGCTTTTAAGTGGGAGGGTAAACGGTATCAAAAACAACTCTAGCAAAAACACGACGAGTCTCGTGAAAGTCTCCAAGAGCAAGAGACTTGTAGTTTATCTTACGCTCTACACTTGCCACTTCTCTTTCTTCTATTCCTTTTCTTCTCACACTCCCAAACATTTTCTGCACTCTCTCCACCAAAGGTTTTGACATGAACACCTGCAAAAACCAACAAATAATTCCCCATTGTAAGAATACGAAGCAGCTCAGTGATAGAACTTGCAGTTTGTACACTGAATTGTGTGTACCATATCAGATTCTGGTGCTTGCGGGTATTTACTCATTGCGTTAGCTAAGTATTCTCGATCATTCATCTTTCGTGCAGCTGATTTTATAGACTCTGCTAGGCTCATGACCTGCTGTGATAAGTTGATGTCTGAGTCAGAATTGTCTTTTTCATGACCAGACAGTTCTTGGAAGTTTGAGTTGTGCTGTTTGGTGTTGCTCCTTGCAATCTCGATGGCTTCTGATAAAGATAGTTCACTGTAGATGGCAAGACAGAAGCAACCTACTACAATGGGATCCCGAGGCTGATCAACCAATGCTTTGTGAAATGCTAAGATGCCCATCCTGAAGTTATTAGTTCCCAAAAGTGTTAACTTGGCAAAACCAGTTACTAAGATAGATGAGCCAATATAGATATCTCACCAGAGGAACTCGTTGCATGGTCGATCAGGTGCTACCAGACGGTCGAGGTTGCGAAATAGCGACTGCAGGGAGGGGCTCTAATTGGTTAGCCCTATGGAGCCTTTTAATTGCAGCCTCTAGTGTTTACTAATAGTATACAGCAAGTTGTCATGTCTAACTGAGAATCAGAGAATGCAAAAATATGTACCAGAAGCATGTTGGACCTTCCATCACGCCTCCGGAACCCTTGGGAAACTAAATAAGAAGCCTGCAAACACAGATAACAATCCAGATCAACAACCAAATAACTCCATATGCAAAACATAACACCACTCTGCTGAAGAAGATTACCATACCTGGATAGGTAGAAGTATTTCCATGAGGCCAAATCTCCATAGTAACCGTAAAGAAGCTTCCGCAGACCCATATGCCAGCATATAATTGATTTCCATCCGGACCCTAGACTGCAGAAATATTGGAACACGAAAGAAATGTTCAGTCCTGGCCTAGGTAAGAAAAAGAACAGCACCGAGAACAAGAGAAGGGAATGATATATACAGGGTCAAGTCTCAGCAACGAAGTAGAAAGCTCCTTCACAGAAACAGCAACGTCTTTGGTTAAGCTGAATCCTAACCTCGCTGCAATCCTAATTGCACGTAAAATGCGAGCTGTAAAGTGAACACCGTTCCCTGTTTTGAAGCCTTTCCAAACAAATACGTTTACTACCAATGAAATAAAAATTGCATTTGCTACTGACCTGTATCCTCAATAAATGAAAGTTTCGCAGCAGATACTGTCCTTACCTACAGAATAAACTTAAACTGATTAGGACTGATAACAATTTCTTTCACATTTGAGTTTATTTGTATAATGAATGATAGCTTGAATTGCAGAACCTACTTTAGAATCCCTTATATCTTCAACTCCTCCAATATAGTCATACACTATATTTTCAGATGGATCAAACATTAACCTGAAAATCCGACATATGAATGTTAACACGCTGCATATTGGTGTGTACTCGCAAATAAATTTGATATACAGATAGTAGTACCACCTACCCATTCACAGTAAAATCACGCTGTAAGCAATTCTTCCAGCGAATATAATCACGCTCATTGCAGCCCGCAGGCTTTCTCAAGTTTTTATTGGGCGCTTTGCCAGTCCTTGCCGAAGTACTAAAACTTGAAACCTGTTAAATAGACAACTCCATTACGCCTGGGGACACAATTTACTGAACTTGAGAGAAAGATAGATAACAAAAGAATGTTCTTGTTTCATTAGGGAATAATAGAAGTAAGAAATTTGGCCCAAACAGCATTAAATCAAAGAACCATATTTTAAGTTCTAACGTACATAACTAATAGGTAGATATCAAAAATGACAGAATGTTGAACAAACCTCTATGATAATGTCATCAACATAAACATGACATATAGGAAATCTTCTTCCAACAATTTGACAGCGGGGAAATACTTTCCGTACCTATACACACATCGATGATTCAAAAATTATATTTGTGAACAAAAGACAAGATGCAGACAGAAGGGAGCTGGTTAATTATAGAAGGGAAAAAAAGGACTAATGTGTAGTTCCACAAGCTGGTTTAAAACCTCCTTGAGTTCGGCCGAAGTGATAACATCAAAATCCTTAGGGATTCTATCCAAAATAAGATCCCGTACACAACCTCCAACTAGGTAAACTTGAAATCCTGGAAGATCATAGCAAATATGCATATTTCAGAATTTTGGCGAAAGATTTACTTCTTTGAAAAAAGCCTAGTGATATTGTTTCCCAGACATTACCCAATAATAAAGGGAGAAATTTTAAGAGCTTCAAAGGGTTCACATTACACTACAGCTACTAAAAACACAAATTTTCAAGCACAGCTCATCAAAAAATCGATTAACTCAGTCTTCTTTCCAACAAAAGCTGAGGTATGTGACACACTAATAATTGCCACAATCCAATCAGAAGCCTAATTCATAGCCTAAGCAACCGTTATACTAAATTACGCAATAAGTCGAACCTTTTTTCTTCAGTTTATTGAGAACCATCCGTGTAGAATCTGGGATCATGGACCTCTGAATACCAAATTCATTAGCGTCTAACTTCTTCCACGGCATCGATTTATCCTTACTTTTCCGTGCTCCACTAAAATCTTCAATCGTTTTAAATGGTAGACAAAAAAATTCGTACTTCTTTAGAATCAATATCTGAATATTGGGAATCTGAATTGAATCACAATCTTCAAAACATGATAAATACCACGGCTTTCTTCCTTGCGCGGTTGCACCAAATTTCTAGGTGCTGCAATAGCTCCAACACAGCCGCAGTGCCCAATCTGTAAAATTACATAGTTCAGGTCGTTGTTAGCGACGAACGTGAATGATATAATCAGAGATAAGCTGGAAGCATAAAAATTTCAAAAGGAAAAGAGCGGGAGACGAAACTGTAGACGTTCGTAGGGAGAAAGGAAGATCTCTAGTGGAGCCATAATAAGGACGGCAGAAGACTAAAGCTTTCGATGAGACACCAAAAGAACCGTACGCCATTGAAGAGAGTTTGTTGAACATATCACGACATTACATGAGTCCGAGAAGAAGAAGCAACAGATCGGAATCTTAGAAGGAGAGATGCGTTTGGAGTTTGGATTTCGGAGGAGAAGATAGTTTAAGAAAAAACAAATATGAGGCCTTTAAGGCCCATTAGAAGTCTGAATCAAATATTGGGCCCATCGTTTCTATTGAAAGCCCAAATAATGTTTTTAAATAAAGTAATAACAGCGTGTCTAGGGCTAAGACAACTAGTTTAGTTCGTACGACATAACATTAACAATTCAGACTTCAGATCCACTTTGAGAACAAATATATGTAATAATGAGTTTGAGATAAAGGAAAAAAATATAAAATTAGATTGAAACACCCAAGCAAAAAAGAGAGGGATATATAATTAAAACTCGATCGTTCGTAGGTATACACTAATGATCGAAAAAAATGGTAGACTTAAAGGAAAAAAAAACATAAATAAATTAAGCAGTCCTACCATAATGCAAAATCATGACATGATCAGTAGATGATGAGTCTCGAAGCAAAGTGAAAGAAGGAGATGATGATTTTGGAATCCATATTGAATCTCTTACATGCTGCATTGTCAACAACGGCGATATTTGTTGTCCTCTGCATCTTATTTCTATCTGTTTACCAATCAAACAAACCAAAATTGAAGTCAAATTCACATAATTATATCCATATATTATCTGCTCGTGCGTGTGACATGCATGAGATACTAATTAAAGGTTAAGACTAGTGATGAAGAATGAGTGGCTAAAGCTATAACAGTTGTAAGGATATCGAATATTCACTGGAAAATTTATCAGTAAAAGTGGTTTCGGAAATTAAAATTTATTATAATTTAGCAGATATATATATACATTTATAACTTATTATAACTTTGCATGCAGATCTTAAATTTTTTGCTATTTCTACTCAAATATCTATAGTTTATGTGTGTTTATTATTGACATTGAAGAAACGTGGGATTTGTTGTCGTAGTTAGAAGTATATGTAACTTATCCCTCACCCTAAAAGTCCCACTTTTCCTCAACTTGACGTCAAAGATATGAAGTGGGAGAAAAACAAAAAAAGGCTAGCTAAAGAAATAAATATAATTCATTCTAATAGATAAGTTGATACTTATAAAAAATAAA
Organism: Lepidium didymum; assembly: GCA_963920545.1. NCBI lineage: Eukaryota > Viridiplantae > Streptophyta > Magnoliopsida > Brassicales > Brassicaceae > Lepidium > Lepidium didymum. Next base: position 18,322,990 of record OY986992.1, on the reverse strand, counting down.
CCAATATCTGGTTTTCTTCGAGATTAAATCACCTCAAATTATTTGTAACCAGGCCGTCTTATCTAATTTAAATATCTTAAGCAAAATATGAAAAAGACTAAAGTTTTCAATAGTTGAGAAATCTTGTTTTACTTTTTTTTTTTGTTAAGATTTTGTCTTATATTATTTTTGAAAACAAATATTCCAGAAGAATTCGTTTTTATTATAACAATTATGCAGAGTTATATTGGTTGCACACCTCAAAAGTCATGTTTCCATGCAAGCCGGCTATACTCTTGCTTCTTCTTTTTAGTATATTTTAGTTGAATTTTATGCTTCAAACCTTTATGTAATTGTAATTTTAAAGGAAAATAGAATGATACGACACATGCAATGTTTTGAAATTACGTACTATTCAACTCATCAAAATAAATAAATATGTATCTACATAGATATAGATATAAGGCTTTTGGTATAAAATCAGATAAAAAATTTGTATATTCTGCTGTTGAACAGTCTAGCATTTCAAACCTAGTGTTCTAATTTTTTTTTTTGATGACTAAGAGGGCTGGTATATTTTCTTAGGGCGAATCCTAAACAATTAAATATAACTCTTTTTTGGAGAGAAAACCACTAGACCAAAATCCATTTGGTAAAATCTTCTATTTATACATTGAGAAATACATTTTGAGTTTTATTGTGGGAACGTGATTGGTTGGCGAGGAAAAGATCAATTGTTGTATTCAAAGTTCATGAAAGTGCCCCACTCGGGATTATGATGCGATATTTTAACACTTAAAAATCTATAATTTTGAAAAGAAAAGAAAAAAAAAAGAGAATGGCTGACCATAGCTAGCATAAGCATGACGACAAGCTTAGCTTAGTTTTGTTTTCACTCTTGCACACCATTACAACTATTCCACTCTAAGAAAATTCCAACCATGCATGGAGGTTAGCTATTCATAATTCTCTAATAGTCATGTCTATTTTGAACCAAGAACATATAGTTATCAATACTTTACTTTTCACACATACACCATCTTCTCTACTATTGCTATCTTCATTAATTGCTTTTTTATTTTTTATTTTGGATGTATGAACTATACCCATTATAGGATAGCTTATGTTATATGAAGTAAAAGTTTTGTTACTATACGAAAAGTCTTTTGTTTTCAAATATATGACAATATATACTATCGGGAATCAAATTCCGGTGAAAAAATATTTTAGAAATGAATATAGAATTAATTTCATAATGGTCTCTTAGGGTGTTTGAAATTATCTTTAATCTAAATGTAATACCTTATAATACAAACTAAAAGGAAACACTGGCATGTATTTAGTTAATTAGTATAATTAGATGAAAATCCTCATTACATGAAGGTTTTTGCATGAGTGTTACTAATTTTTACAAAACAATATATAAATAAATGTCATCTTCTTATTTTTGTTTGGATTTTTTAATTGGTATTGACAGTTTTAATTAGGATTTATTTAATAATATATATATATATATATATATATATGCCATTTTCTGTAACTTAATAGCAAAATTTCTAAGCAATCATATTCCCCCTGGATTACTTATTAATAGTAATTGACTACTTTGAATATTTTTAAAAAAACTTAATAATCTGATTTGGAGTATACATTAAAGTAAGTTAATATAATATGGCATAACTATTTTATCTTATTTTAATGGAAAATCTCATTATAAAATCTTTAAAAGTTATAGTTGCCGTATAAATGATATAGTGCTGAAAAAGAAGATATCATATAATCAATTCCCAAGCAAGATCGTATCAAACACAAAATAAGCATCACTTAATTAGAATAAAATTTTGTCAAAATAAAATGCTTAATTTCCAATATGAATTGACTTTAAAATGGAGTATCAACTAATCAAATGACTAGAAAAAAGGATCAAACTAATCAAAGGATTAATTATGGAAACTTTCATAAGTTTGTGAGTGGGAAAGACATTTTGGTTTTGGCGCAACGAAAAGACAATCTTAGCCATGCATGCATCAATGCTTTCAAATCACGTTTTTCATCAAATGATTATTTGAATAAGAATTTAATATCCCACCTACATATATTGTCTATCATGGTGCTATGTATAGTTAAAGTATCAATATTAAATGTTATATACTCCCAATACATTAATTAGTCGGACCATATAATAGCAACAATAAATTAGTCTCATTCCTATGGTTGCATGAAACATTTATATTTAAGAGTCTTTGTTCACACTAATTGATGCTAAATAATTTCAAGATTTATTTTTTCAAAATAAAAATTCTGTATTTATACAAACTATATACAATGTTTTCTTCTTGTTAACCGTAAAATTCGAATAAAAACCCTAGTTTACGTGGACCTAGAGGCAACATTTAGATATTCATTTGAAATTTATTTTTTTCACAAGCCGAGACTCGAACTGTACTATGTTTAAATGAGTTCTTATTAAAAACTGATAGCTAATCTCGATCATGTAAAATAATGAAATACGATTTATAAATGAGCGATAGCTATATACTCTATGTTTTATGTATGTATCATGCACATAGGCCTATACATGCAAATGATTCTTTGTAGGGCACAAAAGTTTATAAATATATGTGTATATATATGGCATGAACATGTATTTGTGAGCCTATGTTAGAGTTCACAGGAACATGCAATATACTTAGATTATTGTAAATTCTGATTAACGTGAGCATCTATTACACACTTACGCATGTAACCTTTTCTATGTTTGTATTAAGATAATCTTTTCTTTCTGTTTTATACTATTCTCAAAGCAAGCATGCTTGCTGACTCAATCAGACTTGGTTTTATTTAATTTTTTCTCCAGAAATGTAACATTATTAATAAATTATATAATTATATAGTATGGCTTGAAACTAATGAAATGACCAGTTATAGTTCTCCTCTCGTTTTCCAGTTTCCTATGAAGAATATTATATAACAACAATAATGATAATAATTATTGATAAGGTGGTGGGTACTTCGAGAAACTATTATATTTCTAAATGCGATAGAGACTGATTTTCAGGTTATCAAAATTTTGATTAGAGAGTTGCTTAAAAAGAAAAGAAAAACCTTGGATGAATCATTATAATCCAAAGATCATGAAGTATTCATAATAATCAATTATATTAATACAAAAGGAATTGGGTTCATGATAAACCATCAGAACCCTAGGTTAATTCATGAAATTTCACCTAATTAAGGATGTTATGTAGCTCTCAAAGATTGAGATCAAAGTGGTTTTCACTCAACTGCATTACTATAATTTGAATATCTCTATAGCTATATATGATTTAACTGAACTATATAAGTTATAGAAGTTACGACATCATGACATCAGACTTGTGACCTAATAAGTTGGGGATACAGTTCCAATGTCATTTTCATTTTCCTATCGCTAAGATTGTAAAAAACATAAAGAGTTAAGAGTTTAAATATTTACCTCAGATTCGCTATCCAATTCAAGCTTCTTTTTAAGGTACTTAATTAGCAATCTAACTGTGATTTTCCCATCTCTTATCCATGCAAATTCCAATATAAACTTTGTAAATTAGTCTATAATTATTGGAAGCAATCTTTTGTGACTTTCTTAAACAAAGAAGTTTTAATATTAACACATGAAAAAGATAAGACTTACTTGATTCTCAAGTAGCTTTTGTTTACTTGAGGCAAGAATGGTTCCTTTTCTCTGCGTGATTCACAAATTCAAATGTTATAAAACATATACACAAAAATATATGAAGTCTCATGTGTTAAAAAAGGAAAAACATAAAAGTAAGAGAGTTCTATGATTAATTACTGAAATTGTGAAGCTTGAAGAAGAAACCAAAGACCAGAATGTGGTCTTCTAGGAGGATCTAGAACCCTAAACTCAGAGCTTGGTCCAGCTCCTCCTTCCTCCATACAACAACTCCTTGTAAGACTATTATTGTTAGTGACGTCACGATCACTCATCGGTTTAACCGGCACCGTATAATGATGTATCCATGGCTTTGATGGAGATGAATAAGCAAAACCACGATTCAACAACGTTTGAGGCCGAATCACTTGGTTATGACTGTAAACCGAAGACGGTCCACGCATGGTCAGTAACTGGTCATGAGGATATGACAGTTGTGGCGATTGTGGCTGTGGTTGCTGGTCTAAACTACTCCCAACCGCTCCTGCTCCGGTTGAGAACAAGCTGAGCTCTAAAGACGATTCTCTTCCAACACTTGCGGTTTTGCTACAACAACGTTGAAGCTTATACGACGCCGTATTATTGTTGTTGTTATCCTCGGGACCTATACCTAACCGGAGCCAAGATTTATCTTTATCTTCTTCTATGTTAATACAACAAACTACGTCGTTATTCGCGGCGGATCGGTCATCTTTCACCGGAGATTGAGAGATGTCATAATAGTTAGTAGAAGCTGCTGCTATTGGATCGGAGATTGAACAAGTATCTCCACTAGAATCTTGATTGTTTATAGTTGTTTCTCTCACCATCATCGCCTCCGTGAAACCGCCAAAAAGCGGTGAGGATTCAATCGGAACCATATTGATCATATGATCTGATTAATTAACATGAAGCCATACAAGGAGGAGCTATTGAAAAAGTGAGAAGAGGGCTTATGGTTTTGTGGAGAGGAAATGATTCTCATGAAGAAGATAAGGGTTTTTATTATTTTATTTATATTTAAAATGTTATAATTCTTTTTTTTTTGTATTTTAATTATTATTATATGAGTAGGGTTGTGAATGAGAGAGGACGATGAAGAGAATTATTCCTTTGCAAATCTTACTTTCCATTAATTCTCTTTGTTTGGAAGCTTGTGGGAATGTAAGAGAAGTGTGTGATGGTCTCTCTGTCTGTCAGATTTAATTCAATTAAAAATATATCTGAAATTATGTTTTTTTTTTTCATGTACGTGATATAATATATACATACTGTAAAAGGTTATATAATTTAGGAGAACACTTTTTCTTTTTCTTACTCAAAATGAATAAACAATATTAATTATTTCAGTAAAAGTTTTATTTGGGTTTTATTGACCTTAAGAGGACTGAAAAAAATGAGGTGTGATCGATCCAGCTAATCGCTTTTTCTAAGGCCATGTTCCGACGACAAAAAATTGACAGCCAAAGTATTCATTTTGTTTTTAAGTGATATTTAATTATTAATATCTTTCAAAAGTTTATTTTTAGCCCTAATTGACTTGCTTTTTGATGAGATTTTTGGAATATTTTTAGTTGATTATCTTTTTCAAGTCGGTTTTCTCTTCTTATTTTTTTTATTTGTAGGAACAAAAATTTTCAATGCTTCATTATTTATTTATTTATAGATGTCTTAGACCATAATCCATGTTAATTTGAATATCAAACCATTTCTATATCAAAGAGGTTTATCCACATCACTTTCTATAATTTTTAATATTTTTGTTACAAAGTTCATTCATAAAGTGATAAAAGCACTCGTATTGCACAGAAGTTGATGTAAATTTAATTTACATACATGTAAAAAAGATCAAATATGTTAAGATCCTTTTTTTTTTGCTTTTGTAATGATCGTCAACTAATTTAATCTTCAACGACTATCATTGCAATCTCCTTTATGTTTTCTATAAAAATCACTCATTTCCTAAAATATTTCAACAGACTTACAACTTTTGTCTTTTCATTAAAAGTCTTACGAAATAACATCATAAGTTAATCATGTGTATCAACTATAACCCTAACAAAAGAATTTGTGAATGTCGAGACCTTAACAAATACTAAATATGTATATATATTAGACTAGTTATATTTGTAACAAAAATTATTGTGTGTATATACGTGTTTTGTTCATATAAATTATACAAACTTATATTGTAATAGTTCATAATCGATGCATTGTTTTGACTGAGAGATTGATGGTTTTGATGTTTGTAATTTATGCATATAAAAACAATAATAATATAAAATAGAAGTAGGAGTACTTGAGTTGTAGTTAATAAGATAAATAGAGAAAGGGTGATGAGTGAACTGAGAAAATAATAAAATAGAAAAGTTGAGATTAGAAATAGAGGCAAGTGGAATGGGCAGAGAGTGGAGAGGAATATCATGACAATATCTGTCAAAATGTCAATAATAAGATATAGATTATTTGGAATATATATATAGAAAATTGTATACATGCATAATGGGAAGTTGAATCAAACGAAAAGGAAACCATAAAAAGGGAGCGTGAAGAGAGAATGAAAGTGCAATAATAAAGAAATGATTTAAGGTAAAATAAAGTATGAGTAGAATTTGGTAAAAAAATTTTTTAACAATTGGATCGATAAGACCTGATCCATAACTTAAAGTCTACATCCTAAAATCTTTTTTTAATCTACTAATATAGTAGAGAGGAATCGAACCCTAATGTCTGAATCATTAATTAGATCATTCAAACCACTAGATTGAAAATAACTCAGTTAAAATTTGATAGTTAAAGCATGTATTTTATTTTTATATTGGGGAATAAAAACTGTGGGTTTTATATATTCGATTGGTTGTAAGAAGATCGACATGAATAAATAAATATAGAAAAGAATAAAAACCCTAAAATGTTATAATAAATAAAAAAGAGAAAAAGAGAGTTGGGCATGCTTGATGGTGTTTGGTATCCTCAGAGCCCGAGGACCCAAAACCACAGAAGGACGTGGGGACTCTTCTGCTCTTTCTCTGAACTCCATGTGACCCCCACCCTCCCATTTTTCTTTTTCTTTTTGCTTATTTATATTTCACTTGCATTCATATACTTAGCTAATTCTTTTATAATTAAACGTATATATGTTAGATCCACGACAACATTCATACTATTATTTTATATAAATACAAATAATTTAGGTAAATCCGACTAATTTTAAAGTCTATCAGATATTTTTCGTATCATATAATATGAATTATTTATATAATTTTACAGAACGAGAATTTTCGATATTATAATAGTAGATTTCACATCATTTAAACAAATGTAGAGTTAGACTAATACAAAAGCAGTGTTTTAAATTTCGAATGAAAATCAAACCAAATCTTACGAGTTCACGCTTGAAAGCCAGACTATTATCCATCTATTCAGAAATCACAAATGGACAGAAAAATATTTTTAATATATTTATGTTTGCAAGAAACTCAATCCAGATCTAACAAGTGTTTTGCACACATAAATACTTCTTAATTACAATTAGTGGTTTTAGGATGATCATATAACTAATTTGGTGTTTTTATCATTCAAAATATTTACAGTGTAGGTCTAGAGGAAATATAACTACAATTTTCACGGTGGGTATATATATTTCAATCCGTAGCATTATCTCAAATCACAAATATTCGACATATTCACACGCTTTTGGTTACATAGATATATTAACATTCTTTACTTCGAGTTTTTGTTACAAAAAGTATTATATCATTTTGTTATAATAGTCGTCGACAGAGAAAGATAGATAATAGCCAAGAGTCCTAATTAGGGACTATTTTTCTACGTAACCAGCTGACGGTAAAAAATAAAATTATTTAAATTTGTAACATAAATTATGCATCATATGTTTGAAACTTCTTGATAACTTAAATATAAAGCAAATGACTTCTGTATTAATATACCTTTTTTGTTAAAGCTTAAAAATAAAAATGTGGCGGATTTCTTGAAACATTTTTAAATGAGTGGCCGGCATTTTCCTCCTATTTAGAAGACGACTTTACGATAAAAGCCACGAAAAATTATTAAATAATTATAAAAAATTATCAAACAACAATTGTAATTACGATTTTTCTAGTAATGACTGTATAGCTACAAATTTTTATAGAAAAATATCAAAATAACCTTAGTTTACGAAAAATATTAAAGAAAACTACCAACTTTCATATAGACATTAAACTTTTAACTGTTGTTGATTTCCAAATTAATCTTTAAATTTTGTTTACTAGACTAAATTAACTCTAATGTTAAATGTATTACCACAATTATGCATGTTCATTAATGATGTCAAAAAAAGAGAGATGATATTTGAGCTGAAAACAAAATTACAGAATATATTATGTTGATACATTGTGTTATAACAATGTAGTTAATTTGGTCAATCAAAAATTAGAGATTTAATATGTCTAACTGAAGTTGCTAGTTTTCAAACTTTTTTTTGTAAAGTGAGACATTTTCCCCATTTTATTAAAGTTATATTCCAAAGTCCAGCATGTTGGGAACATAACTACAAGATGAACACAACTTGTTTCAGAAACAACACAAATTTCAAATTTTCATAAACTAAACTTTTTAAAAATTGCATGAACATTCAAAAGCTTTGATTGTTTATGTCTTACAAAGTTGTTATGATTAGATGTAGCGTGTGTGGGCGAGGATTGAGAAAGTCGAAGACCAAGAGTAGAAACTTTTGACGACCTTATAACCACTAAACCTATCAAAGTACCTCTCATTGCCTTATTGGCCATAAACGTCAACATCATAGTTGGTTTAGAAAAGGTCAGTACGAGGTGTTTCATTCTCATCAGTCACAACAATATATATATATATATATATGTGAATTTCAAAGTGAAGCAGAGTGATAGTTACAAGAGCATAAGATACCTGCATCATTCTCAGTAATTAAATCTTATGCATACAAGTTTGGATCACATTTTCCAATCTTAAATTCTTTACTAAGATCTTAAAATAAACGAGAAGATCTTCATCATTTTAGACTCTAGCTTTATGATATGGCTAAGTTGTTCACAAAACAACTTGAAACCATGAAGGTTTCTAGACATATCAATGACTTGGTTTTGATAGCAATGGAGGTCAAAAAATCAAAAGAAAATTCCAGCTAATATGGTCCAGAGATCTTTGTCAAAACTCCTTCAGATAATGTGTCAAATAATCATGATTTTTGACAAGCTAATTCATTTGGAAAATGGAAACCATGCAAGCTTCAAAGCAAGAGCACTAACCTTTGTGATCTCACCTTAAAACTTGTACTTTCCAATAAGTTGTTGACTTGCCCATTGGCGGCGAATCCGATCAATTTCTGACTAGACTTCAAGATACAGAGATTTTACTCGAGTCTTTTACAGTAGATAATTACAATATGTGAGCTTAATGGTTGGGGGAAAAAACTTATAATATGCTTACATACACAAATATGTTCGAGAGTTGAAATATGCTCATATTTAAGTTGACTTTTTATTATTATATCAAGCATTTAATGTGACAGTATTAAGCCTCATTAGTTATATATATGATGATAAGTCTTTGCTGATTGTTTACATTAATAAAGAATTAATAGCATAAATAACTACAATTCAATGAATGTGAGCTGCCATGATTGCACAAAAATGACAATGTTAGGGAGAAAACACCATTCAATTATGGTTTATTGTCGACAATTGGATTTATAAGGTCTGATTCATAGCTTAAATACTTCAACCGGAACATGGTGGAATCCAAACTCACCACCTACTAAAAAGTTAAATTAGAAACAAACCAACTCGACCACCCGCTTCTTGGTCCCACCATGGTTCGATTAGGATTATAGAATAATCCTATTAATTTTGGTCAAAACAAAATTTCAGGAAAAAGTTTCATTTTATAAATAAAAATGGGAAAACAAGGAACAGAAATTATGGTAAATACACATGCTTGCAATCATTATGCTTTCTAAATGTTCTATCTTTCTTTCTTTCAACGTAGATCGCGACTTCTAAGTGCTACCATCTTCATTGACCAACTTTAATGCAACAACAATCCTAAACTACTTTACTAAAAGAGAGGTTCAAGGAGAAGCAGAGTAAGGCTGATCGAAATGGAGAAGATGAGCTGCACATTTAGGGCAATCCTTTAAGAGCTTAGGGACCATGTAATACATTACACAAGCTTTGCAACCAGCTACCACAAGAATATCTTCTTCATCTTCTTTATGATTCTCTCTAGATAATGGAGATGACTCTGATGAAGACTCTTCGGTTGCACAGTATGAATTATCTTCTTCTGAAAACACACTTCCATATGATTCTCCACTGAATTTTTCTGCATTATTGTACCTGCTCACTAGTTTCCTCGGATCTTCTTTCACTCTCATTCCGTTGTTCCAGCTTCTGTAGTAAATCTCTCCTGTCTATAAACAAAAACCCACCTCAGGATCTCATTTCAAAGTTAAATAAAAATCTAAAAGAGTCCCCTGATTCTAAGGCCAATAACTTAATCCTCAGAGTTTAATCTCTCTTTTGTCTGTGTGTATACTTGTACACAACATAAACATTTGGATTTGGTCCATTAAAGAAAAACATCAAGGAGACAAAAGGTCTGTTCCAAAAGCAACAAGCCTATGTTGATTGAGTTAAATAGAACTAAATTTTCCAAATCCGAATTCACAATGTCAAGTTTATTCATCCAGAAAAAAAACCATAATTTTCAATTAGGGTTTCTCTTCTAGTTATTAGAATCAAGGTTGAAACAAAAACTAGCAAATATACACAAAAGAGACAAACTTTGAAGCAATAAATGCAACACAAGGATCGACACAACAATAGAAACAAAATCTCATTTATAAGGCAACAAAAACAAGTCATTTATCTCTCAATGTATATGTATACAAACTTCATTCTCCTTGTACCGTAATTAATGCAAATCTGACACAAATTCGATTTTTTAGCAGAGAATAGATACTTAACACAGAAAAAGAGGAATCTCAATTTTCTTCTTTGTTCGCTTTTACCTTGAGATCAAGACACTGTTCCAGATGAGAAGGAATAGAGATGTTAGAACTGAACTCCAAGAACCTATCTGAGATCGGGATATGTTCGTCGCTCATACCAAACCCATCTTCGATACTAGTACTGGTCCGATCACTCAGTGAACAACTCTGCATTGTTCTCCCCAAATATTCTGTAATCGTCGTCGCCATGTTCCTCTGCCACCGGAATGTTTCCGAAAACAGAGTAGAAGGAGAGAAAAAAAACACAAAAGTTAAAAGTAGTAGTGAACAGAAATGAAAGAAAGACTTTAATTAAGGGAACACACACAACAAAGGAAAAAAGAGTGCAAGGGTAGTTTGGGTATTACGCGACGTGGTGGTGGGATTGTTGGGTGAAGAAAAAGCTGGAGGCGTACCTGTCAGGTACAAATTGAGCACTGAGGCTCGCATTTTGTCGCACGTCGGTCCGTATTATTCCAACACCACGACCAATTTCTTGCACGCGCCGCTCATGCTTGCCACAAACAATACATTCATCGATTAGTGGCCCACTGTTACATAAAAAGGATATTATAGCAATTCATAATCATATGGACAGATAATTTTCATTTCGGGCAGCGAATCAGATTATGCATGTTGCAACATCAAAATTCAAAATAGTGAAGATCGTGAAAACAGATAACTTTTGTCCAAAAACCTGAAGTTACCAACAAGAGAACTAAGGGGGATATGTTCAGCATTTCAAGTTAATGATGATTGTACAGAGTACAAGGATTTTAGTCGTCCGAGTAATTGACAGCGAGATCCCAGTAATGAGCAACACCAGCATCCATGAAAAATTTCTTGGCAGCAGATTCGGTCAAGCACTCTTGTACATGAAACCTATGAAAACTCGGTTTCCCAACACTTCCTTGCCAAACTAACCAACACTTGTTTCCGCCATCTTCTTCTTTATCATCTTCTTCTTCATCTTCCATCTCTTCCTTCTTCACTGCCTCTTCCCAGTTTATGCGCTTCAGCATCAACTTCCCGTATCTCTTTATTGCTTTGGTCTTACCTTCAACCACAACAACACTCATTCCCTCAGTCATTACACTACACCCTGTTAATTTGTTTTGTTTTGCATTCATCTCCACTTTGAATCTTGCTTTAGGATGCGATAGCTTCTTGATCTTGTACACCGACACAATTGTCTCAACCGTTGTTGGATCATCGAAAAGCTTTCTCTCTTTCTTCTCACGTTTCTCTGCAGGAGTTAGCTTTCGGGCAGCGTTCCTATCCGTGTGAGCCTGTTCACGCTCAGCAGCTGCTGTGCGGATCTCTTTTTCTAGCTTGGTTGGATCTTGGGTCGCTTCAGCCCCAAGAACCTTCATAAGGTTGCTCATCTTCACCTTTGCTTTTGGTGGCTCAAGCAACCCTTGTCTGATCATCTCCTGTTTCTCCTTTTCTTTTGCTAGACGCCTCTGGGTTCGTAGTTTTTTCTGTTCCTTCTTTGTCAGTTTCAGAGGTTGGGGTGGTGGAGGCGCTGCCTCTGCAGGTGGCTCTATGGGACGAGGATGCTCAATGTAATGAGTAAGTTTTTCTATCTTCAGAAGGCTTTCAGTAATGGTGTCATCAGCTATGTCGCCGTATACGCCATTGACGAGGACATTTGCATCCCTGAGACATAATTTAGGAATTAATAGACCCATAATGAACAGATACAACAATACGAGACCAAAATGGCTTCTTTGCTGCCAGATTAACTATTTGGTCGATTCATTGTAACCATATTCTACTAATAATCACTGGTGATGATCACAAAAGCATTGAAGTTTCAGAAATAATATGCGGAAAATGACTCCCACATACCCCACCTAAAAGAAATGAGAAACTAATTCAAAGTAAAAAGAAATAACAGTCATGTGAAGATCACCCACCCACCCATGGCTAAGAAACTGAAATTATGGTGACTCATCACATTCATCCAATAGCCCAAATGTTACAAGTTTAGTTTGATAAATGTAGGACGACTTGTTTTCCTCAGATTATGGCATGTAAAAGTCAAATCAAACGAAAAATTGAAACAAAACAATTTATCATAAACAAAAAGGCCAAGTGAGAAAATTTACGTACCACCACTCAACATCTGGAATTGGTTCCTTGGCCTTCTCTTTTCTCGGGACACGTTCCGATACCTCTATCAAATTCGGATTAATATCATCCTTCGCCTTAGCCAGATGCGCTTGTTTCACCTTTAGCTCTCTTGCTTTCGCTTCACCATATTGACTCTATTAAAGAAAAGATAAATAATACACCCATTGAGACATCTGAAATTACACCACCAAATGAAAATGCTAAAACGAATCCAGAGAAAAGATAATGCATACCTTAAACTTCAAATTCTCAGCATCTCTTGTCCATTTACCTTCCTCAACGAACTGGAAACTCATACGTTTAGGTCTCAAAATCTTGTTCTTATCAATACCCATCCTGGGATCATAATGGGGGTTTTCTTCTGGATCTACTTCCAGCTGAGGTTTTAGAATCTGAAAAGCATCTTTCTTTTGTTTGTTGATGTTAACCTGTAAATTATCCATGTACATTAAAAGCTCGATAATAAAAAAACAAAACACAAAATTTAGAAGTTTAATTAGCTTTACTTACCTTCAGCGTACTAAGATTGCTTGGTTTAGTCACACTGATCACATTTCCATGTTCATCTATTTCCCTACCAAGTGCATCCACACGCAGAACAGGGGCCTTAGTCGGTTTCTGTGCGACAGCCGTCTCTGAGGGTGCCTGGCCTGGAAATAGGTTGATTACGGGAGCAAACTCTGGATCCTGACGAAATCCCATCCGAGCTGCCAGCTCCTGAGCTCGCTTAACAGCTTCAATGTTGGGAATACTGACAAGGCCAGCATGTGGCACTGGTGAAACAAAAGATGTTCCTGTAGAGGCAGCAGGAGTTGTAGTAAATGATGGCACTCTGGTATGTGGGCTACCTTCTGCAGCTGACTTGGTACCCTTGTTCAGCTGCATAGAGGAGAAAAAGAGCAATTTACTAACATACAAAGTTTTACGAGAAGAATGAATGTATATGATAAGAATATATGTAGCTCTTACCAAAGCAAGGTTTTTCACTTTGTCTGCCAATCCCTTTTGCAACTGTCCCTTTTGCAACTGTAGTAGTTTCTTAGTTTTCGCAATTAGGTCAAGGGACAAGTTTGCACTACTTTTCCCAGCTGTTGAGGATGTTCTTCCATCTGTACTAGATTTTCCAGGAACCTCATGAGACCTGACAATACTAACTCCCTTATTTTTATCCGTTGTAGATATCGAAGATACCTTAGTGAGAAGGGTTTGACTAGGGGCCATAGAAGTTTCCGATGCAATAGAACTACATAAAGAAGCGCCCTGCGCAGACAAGACATACGAGTATATCAATTTCTACTCACACACCTATTGAAGTTGAGCTACTAAAGAATCATTTTGAAGAAATCACAAGTAGCAGCATATCGCAGTAGAAACAGACAGTTGCAACTAAGAAGGTTAACGAAAAAGGTAAAACAACTCACAATCGGGACGCTACTGGTAAAATCGAAAGCCCCAGAACCCTCAGTTACTTGAACATTCTTATTCTCAGGTTCCATAGCCACATCCTCAAACCTGCTCTTCCTCTGGCCATTCCCGTCAGAAAACCTAGATTTCTTTCCTTCCCTAGCCCCGTTCTCTTCCTCTCTATCTTTTCTCTTGCTCCTCGTTTCCTTCTCCTTACTACTTCCTTCGTGAGACCTGTCATGATGCTTTTCCCTATCTCTACTCCCTTCTCTCTCGCCTCGCTCTACAGATCTTCCTCTGTCTCGAGCTCTAGCCCTATCTCTCTCATCTTCCCTATCGTCGTGCCTCGATGAACGGTGTTGATCTGAATCACGACGCTTCGAATCACTATCACGATCACGACGGCGTCCGCCTTCACGTTGTGGAGAATGGTCGGGACTCGAATCTCGATCACGATCGTCCCGGTGGCTTCTGTATCTCTCCTTATCCATGGCGCTTACGTTTCAGGGTTTTCCTCACGAGACGTCGTTTCGCCGGACAATACTCCGGTCTTAAATATAAACAAAATCCCAACAACCGGATTAGACCACCGATTCGAATCGAACCATGTACCGACGAAACCAGGTTTTGAAATCAGATTTTCGTTTTTCTCTGAAAAACTCATGGGAGCGAAAAGATACCCAAAGTAATCTGAATTATCACCGACTTCTCGTCAGGTTTATCTCATTATCATTATGGGCCTTAGCCCATGTTTGAGTTCCATTTTGGTAGTTCTTCGCTTATGGGTTTAATGGGCTTTTATCCTTACTTCTTTAACATGAGTTGCACATGAACCTACCACTGATTAAGATTTAAGATGATATAGATATTATACCAATGCGATTTGATTTGGACCAACTCTAAGATATTTATATCTGAAACAGCACAACACAAAATGAGTTACGACTTTTTTCTTCAAAATAACAACAAAACAAAACTTTTTATGGAAATATTATGGATAAAGAAAATAAAACTAACATGAATCCGAAAATATCTTAAAGATATTATGCATGTATCTTTGTGAAAAACCGGGCCCACAAAGAAGATGATATTAGAGTATTTCCAATCCTAACTTTATTTTTATTCCTAAAACTCTATAATAGAATAAATTATTTCTCACTCGGTAATAGAGTAATGAAACTATCTCCAATAGTTTACTCTATTTTTCTATTTAAAAATAGAAAAAAGTTTTCTCTAATAATTTACTATTTATTTTATTTTATTTTTGCTTTAAATAAATATTTTAGTTACAAGTAGTCTTTGGTCTAATGGCAGGTGGTAAGTCCACTAAAAGATGCGCACTTGCATAACTAGGGATCGAGTTCTACTACCTATATTATATAGAAATTTGGCTAATAGGTCAGCCAGTTGTGGCCCAGTATTGACAAAAAAAATATTTTAGTTATATTTTGTTTTACCATTTTATTACTAAGTTTTAAGAAACCCATTTACTTTACAAATTAACATAATTTACCCATTTATATTAAATAGTTAATAGAAAATTAGTAAAATTATAATTTATTTTAAATAAAATTTCATTATATAACACAAACAGAATTGTTTAAAATTTTGTACAATTTGTATTTTCATCATATAATTTTGTTTTGAAATAAAATAATATACACTAAAAATTAAAGGAAATAGAGCATAATTTTGTTTTGGTATAAAATAATATACTCTAAAAAATAGAAAAAAATAGAATACTCCAAATTTGGAGTAAAATATAGATATTTTTATTTTTAGAACAAGAAATATAGCATAATTGGAGACATTTTTTCTCTAAATATAGAATTTATAGTGGAAATTAGAGCACTAATGGAGATGTTTTTATTACTTTATTATAGAGTTAAACTTTTTATATTTACAAAATAGTTCTTCTAACTTTTTAAAAGTTATCATTATATATTTAACTAATAGTATAGAGAACAACTATTACATTTTGATAAAATATTAAATTGTAGATAATTCCTTTTGTTTGTTAACAAATTGTAGATCATTTACTTCATAAAAATATTTATGTAGTTAATTAAAATTCTAGAATACAACAACATTCAATATAACAATAATAACATAAGTAAAATTTTAGTGAGTACCAACATTGAAAATAAAATAGATAAACAATGCTATAAGAAAATTATGTACCCTTATTTAATTTTAATGGTATCATAATTTTATTTATTAATTAGCTTAATTATCAAATAAATCGATTAAATTGATAATTTTGATAAATAATAAATGTTTTAATAAAATAATAAGTAAGAAGAAAAAAATATACTCTATAATATATTTTTAGAGTGAAAACTAGAATAATAAATTGGAGCAAAAGTCAACTTTTTTTTCCAAATATGATTCATTAGTCTTAAAATAAGATCAGAGCAACCTCTCTTTACAAAAGGGTACAAAGGATGAAGGCCAAAGACGGATAAATTACAAGCTCTGTTTAAAGTTATTATATTACAGAATAAATATAAAGTAATGGGTTGGAGATGTTCTCCTTAAAATTAAATTATGTTTTATTGAATGCGTGTGTGTGTCGGTAAATAATTCACATAATATATGTTTTGTATTTCAGATAATTACATTTTGCTGAAATGCTCAAAAAAAGATTATTTAAGCCGTTACTACACTGATATCAGGCCTAAAAAGTTATTACTATTAACGGAAAGAATTAATCGCATAAAAATCATGTGCTTTTGATGTAACTTTCCCTTTATAAACTATAAAAAAGATATTTTAAATTTTAAAAGTAGAAAAGCAGATTAGATATTTTTCAATAGAATCTCTGTCAGCTACAGTTACTCAAAGCGGAAGCTTCGCCGTCTGATGATGGTGATACCTTTCAGCACGTTGCTACACCGTCAGATCTTAACATATCTCGATCTTAACAATCTACTTTATAAACTGACTTCCGTAGAACGCAACACAGAGGATTACATCCCAAACCCTAGTGTGTGTTAGTTGGTCCAATAATTAGAGATTCATCTAATTGAAAATTCATACAGCTTTTTTTTCTCTGTCGAAAGATTTGCAGATAATTCTGACAAGTCCCCCTAAAAAAGCAAAAAACTCGAAATGGAAATTGTGAGAAATGGATTTGTCATCTTCTTTCGATCGGTTTGTCTCTAAGTAAAATTCCGAATTTCTTCGGAGTGAGTGAGATTGTAGGTTTTTTTTTTCATTGTAAGGGAGTCATGGGAAGTTCAGAGAGAGTGCCGTGTGATTTCTGCGGCGAGAGAACGGCGGTTCTATTTTGTAGAGCTGATTCGGCGAAGTTGTGTTTGCCTTGTGATCAGCACGTGCACACGGCGAACCTTTTGTCCAAGAAGCACGTGCGATCTCAGATCTGCGATAATTGCGGTAACGAGCCAGTCTCTGTACGGTGCTTCACCGATAATCTCGTTCTTTGTCAGGAGTGCGATTGGGATGTTCATGGAAGCTGTTCTGTTTCCGATGCTCATGTTCGCTCCGCCGTGGAAGGGTTTTCGGGATGTCCATCGGCTTTGGAGCTTGCTGCTTTATGGGGACTTGATCTGGAAGAAGAGAGGAAAGAAGATAATCAAGTGCCAATGATGATGATGATGATGCAGAATTTTGGGTTGCAGTTGGATTCATGGGTTTCGGGATCTAATGTTTTACAGGAATTGATGGTTCCCAGCGATACAACGTTTAAGAAACGTGGATCTTCTTCTTGTGGGAGGTATAAGCAGGTGTTGTGTAAACAGCTTGAGGAATTGCTTAAGAGTGGTGTTGTTGGTGGTGGTGATGATGACTGTGACGGTGACGGCGATTGCGATGGAGCTGGAGAAGGAGGAGAAGGAGGAGAAGGAGAAGGGTTTATGGTTCCGGAGATGTCGGAGAAATTGGAATGGATAAGAGATGCTGAGGATATAAATGGCGGAGCAGGAGTTGCCCAGCAGCCCTCAACGTCGACGTTTACACCTTTCCAGTGGAATGCTAATAATCCTAGTGGTGGCCAAAGTTCTCAGGTTCAGCTTATTTCTCTTTTGATTTGTGTTTGGACAACAGTTTAGGTCTGTCTGGTGTTTTAGTCTGTTAATTAGCTAGTGAGATCAAGTGAGGAAAACGATTTGTGTAAGGTAGAAATGTTTCTCAAATGACAATTATAAAGTCACTCTGTGTGGTTTTATGGTTTATCTATAAGGTCCATTAATGAAGTGAATTTCTTAACCTGCAGATATGGGATTTTAACTTGGGACAGTCAAGGGAATCCGAGGACACTACTCAAGTGGAAGCTGCATATGAAACAAAAGTTGCTGCTTCATTCACAATCAACAACTTTGTTGACCAGAGCAATGGAACTCGTTCCAATAACTCGAAAGGTGTCAAAGAAATTTGCAAGGTAATACTTCTCACAGACCTCATTTGAGTAATTTACCCATTGACCTGTATACTAACGTTTTCCCAAGCCTCCGTGCTAAAATTTGTAGAAAGCAGTGTTTGAAAACTCATAGGCTTTGATCTCCAGTTCCTTCCCAGAAACTGTTGTCAACAGTGGCTCCTTTTAGTTAAGTAGATAGATTTTAGAACATGAAACCTACTTAGAAATAAATTATAAGTTGATTTGCTTTTCTTTGTTTTACCTCAGATTGTGCACCAATTCTAATAACATGTTGGCTAACAATGTCTATGTGCTAAGAAACGTAAATGTAACCATTAAACCATCCTTGTCATATTATAATGCTGATGAGAAATTCTTTTGCAGGATGACTACAAGCGATCAACTTCATGCCAGGTACAAACAGGAACATCTGGGAGCAACAATCTTCCAGCTACCTTCGGCTCTGAGAAAGTTTTGAACTCCTCAAGTGACTTGCATTTCACGGAGCATAATGCAGGAAGTAGTTGTAAGACCACAAGACTAGTGGCAACAAAGGCTGATTTGGAGCGGCTGGCTCAGAACAGAGGCTTTGCAATGCAGCGTTACAAGGAAAAGAGGAAAACACGGAGGTAAATGCTTAGTTTTTCTTCCTTTTTAACTATTTTTCCACACCACCTCTCCTTAGAACCTAATACCCAATTCATTTCTCCCTTTGTCTTGGATCTTGGGTGGCAACAGATATGATAAGACCATAAGGTATGAATCAAGGAAAGCAAGAGCTGACACAAGGTTGCGTGTCAGAGGCAGATTTGTGAAAGCTAGCGAAGCTTCTTACCCGTAAGTCTCTGTCACATAGGTTTCATATTAGCTACAAAGTTAGGAACTTTACTGCCACTGTCTCGTAAATGTATATATCTCTCTTGTTTCATTTGGCCACCCTTCTCTGCCTTAAGTGGCCGCTTTATGTACCTTGGAAACTTCTCTAGTTATAAAAGGACTGTTTCTTAATCTTCTAAGAGTAAATCTGCTGGCTGTTTCCTGGTTAATCCAAGCAATTTGAAGTCTCACAAGCTAATATTATATGCCTTGACTAAATCTTTGTTGCAACAACACTCTAATTTCATTAATATAATACTTTATCTGACTAATCGTCTAAAAAGGACATACAATTATTTGACCTTTTTTTTAGGGAGTAC
Source organism: Lepidium didymum (assembly GCA_963920545.1). Lineage (NCBI taxonomy): Eukaryota > Viridiplantae > Streptophyta > Magnoliopsida > Brassicales > Brassicaceae > Lepidium > Lepidium didymum. The sequence goes on along the minus strand of OY986992.1, from coordinate 18,303,176 downwards.
AAGACTAGTTGTTCTCTTATAATCTTTCGTTTAACATTTCCATTAGTAACAAAAATCATGACTTTCACAAAACAAGTCTTCCCTTTAGTTTTCCTTGTCCTCTTCATCATTCTCCCTCTCGGACACGCCTCCATCTCTAAAAAATGTCCATCCTATTTGGAGTCATTTTATAGTACATGTGGACGATTTGGAGTCCCCATTCGTTTTCCCTTCTGCGGCCATGCGGGATTCGATCTCCATTGCAATGACCTCAATAAGACTTTCCTAGAGCTTCCAATATCTGGAACATTTCTTGTCGAGGATATCAACTACATGAAGCAGCAGATTTCTATCAGCGACCCTGATAACTGTTTGGTAAAAAGGCTTTTAACCTTCAATACTTCAGGATCTCCTTTCTCTTATGGCTTTAGTGTCTACTACACTTTCTTGACCTGTCCTAATGAAGTCGTGATGCTGTCTTGGTCTCTGATGGCCATACTTTGCCTAAGCAATTCTACACATTCCTTCCTAGCCACGTCAAATCTGAGTCTGGTAAAATCGATGCCCCCTTCTTGTCAGATCGTGAAGGGACTAGCGGTTCCGGTTAATGTGATATATAAAGATGTGCTATTTGAAGAGAAAGCATTCTCTGGCGTGATCAACTATTTAAGTCTCTTGGTGGAATGGAACTCGCCGAATTGCAGAAGTTGTGAAATGAATGATTTGAGATGTGGTTTCAAAAACAAGGCCTCCCTCGAAGTCAAATGCTTCGATGATAAACCCGGTATAATCTTGATTGCTTCCTCTTCTTCGTCTTTCCTTATAATCTTGATTGACTCCATTTTTGTCAAGGCCAAAGAAGTTTTGGTGGAAACCTTCAAATATAAGGTTTAGGTCTTTTAAGTAATCCAAGTAGGAATAGAAAAATCGTAGTAACAAATATTGTATTGGCAATGATGAATTGACCTATTAAATAACAAAAATCTGAGTCACTAAAATATCCACATTAATTCAAACATTCTACTTTGCCTGTTGAAACTATCTCTTGAATTGTTCAACAGGTCATTTAAGCAGTAGATCACGAGTACTAATTATAACCTTTTGTGCAATCGGAGGTCTCACTGTCTTCGCCATCTGTATTGCTATCCGTATTTACAAATCCGAGAGGTTTGTCGTTCAGAGAAGACAAAATGCGGGTATTGCAGCAAGAGCCATACCACAACAACCAAGAGGAGTTGTGGTCACAACAGGTCTTGACCAGTCTACTATAGAGTCATACAATAAAGTGGAGTTAGGGGAAAGTAAAAGGCTTCCGGGTACTAATGGTATCATTTGTCCCATTTGTTTATCAGAATATGTTAGTAAAGAGACAGTACGGTTCATACCTGAATGTGATCACTGCTTCCACGTCGAATGTATCGATGCGTGGCTCAAGATTCATGGTTCATGCCCTGTCTGTCGGAACTCACGCTTGTGAAGGAGGTTCGTGATGTAAATATATATGTGTGTGTGTGTCAGTGTGTTTTAAAAGCGTGACCACTCTATAGACTTTGATAACTATCGTTGTTTTTAGTACAACGAGATTATGCTTGCTTCTTTTATAAAATTGGCTAAGCCTAAAGGCTTGTAGTCCAGTGGCTTCCTTGTGCTTAGCATATTGGAGGTTCTAGGTTCAAGTCCTAGGAAGGGAAAATATATAAAAAATATTTTCCTAGCTCAGCGGTGGTGGTCGGATAGATGAATGACAATTTAGGTCTCAGGACGTAAAATCGTAGAGATTCGGGTTTGATTTCCGCTTGAAACTTGTAGCTAACCTTCTAGGTTAGCCGGCTCTACACTTGTTTGGATGATGCGAGATCTCCACTAGTATGTGTTGGGGTCTCGGTCTTCTCAAATATAAATGATTAACATGGTATGAAAGTGCCCGACGAGCTTTCATATCCGGATGATTTTCTGGGTTCGCTCGGATTACCCCGTTAAAAAAAAAATTGCCTAATTATAAAATCTTTTCTCTGTTTAGCATTATACATCTAATTGTATTATACACATTTTTGTTGCCTGTTGTCTGTTGATAGTATGCTTAATAGTAGTATAAGTTTTGAAACACTATGAGCAAAGATAACCTTCAACGATCTTAGGTCACACCAGTTCTTGAAGACTCGTTAGTTGCTTATAAAACCCATCAGATATGGAAACAAGTTCTGTGTGACTTCCCTTCTCCACAACTCTTCCTCTATGCAAGACAACGATCGTGTCTGCTTTTCTTATGGTTGAAAGTCTATGAGCCACCAGCACTGTGGTTCGTCCCTTCATTAGTTTGTCTAGTGCCTCTTGAACCAGATTCTCCGAGCTTGTGTCCAAAGCACTCGTTGCCTCATCAAGTAGAAGCACTGAAGGATCCTTCAAAACTGCCCTTGCTATAGCCACTCTCTGTTTCTGACCACCTGATAACTGCACTCCCTTATCACCTACGTGCGTCTTATACCCTTCTTCCATTTTAATTATGAACTCGTGCGCGTTCGCGGCTTTTGCAGCTTCCATGATCTCTGCCTCTGACGCATGCTCGTTCCCATACTTGATGTTTTCATATATAGATGTTGAAAACAGAGCCGGTTCTTGCTGGACTAGTGCTATCTTCTTGCGCAAGCTACGTAGGTTTAGGGTTTTAATATCCTGCCCATCGATACAAATATTTCCATTGCTCGGATCGTAGAATCTCATGATCAGTCCGATCACCGTGCTCTTTCCCGAACCACTAGGACCCACGACTGCAAGACTTTTTCCGGCTGAAACTCGGAGGATTAGATTTTGAAAAACAGCGATTTCGGGTCTCGAGGGATACGCAAACGTCACGTTTCGAAACTCTATATCTCCTTTGATCTGAGAGACCGATCTTGAATTAGGTTGGTCTGGAGGGATCTGAGTCTTTCTATGTAAAACCCTAAAGACCGACCTGAGTACTTGCGTGCCCTTGACGATATCAGGGGTCAAAGCAACTGTTTCCGCTACAGAGTAAGCCGTGACGAGCAATACCATGAAAGATTTTATACTATACACAAAATTCGTCTCATTGCGCTTGATTAAAACTGAGATGTACCAAAGACCAAGTGCATAGGAACAGTAAGCGAGACACTGAGACAAACCGTATCCAAGTCCAGAGATATGACCTCTGAGTAAGGCATTCTTGGTGGGTTTGCTTAGCTCACGAGTAAACTGTTCCGAGATTTGCTTTTCAGCCCCAAACGCAGCGACAGTTCTTATATTTGCAACTGCTTCACGCGCCAATGAAGTTGCGGTAGCGTAAGCCCTTGTGTAGTCTCCTCCAAAGCCTTTTAGAAACAGTTGCTGCGTGATATAAAATTCAAGATATTAGTTTCAAAATTCAGTATATGGTTGAGAGAGACTTTGATTTTATGTTACCTCAGTAAGTGAAGCCGCAATGAGTAGAGGGAAACAAGCAGTTACGACAGCTGCAACACGCCAACTGTAGTAAAATGCAAGTGCAAATGCTGTGATTGTGAGAGACAGGTTTTGTATTATTGTCGAGAGGCGATCTGCAAGAGCACTCCTCACCAAAGTTGCATCAGCAGATAAGATTGAAGTGAGTGAGCCAGTGTTGTTCTCATCCAGATCAAACCACCCAATCTCATTTGAAAGAATCGCTACAATTGTTGTAAACAAATACATTTAACATTCAAAAATCGAGTCGATCACAAAAGCAAGATATTTATATTGTTTGTGAATTTACCTGAGAATAAGGATAAGCGAACCCGAGAAGTAAGACGCTCACCCATAAGTGTATAGAAATAATGTTGAAGGAGATATATAGGAGCTGTTATAATTCCAACTCCAACGTAAACAATAGCTACCTTTTCGACTTCACGTTTGATCAGACTAGGAGAAGGCGAATAAAACGTGGTTAACACATAAGCAATTCCCATTGCAAACAAAGCTGGTAGTGATCCAGCAAGAACTGCACCAATTGAGCCAAGTAATGCATACGACCATTCTGGAGCATTTAGCTTCATCAGTTCCCATATCATTGAAGATGAGCTTAAATCTTCTTCATTCCAATCTTTTTCAGTCTTCTCGTCATCTTCCCTAAAGCTTAAAGTTCTTTTTGAGCTAGCTTGAGATCTACAAGATACAGACATAATTGAGCTCGAGTTTTCTTGAGGTTCTTTGTCATGACAATTAACCATGGTCGCGTAATCTCCTCCTCTGGAAATTAGCTCTGAGTGGCTTCCTGTTTCCATAACCTGACCATCTCTCAATACAACAATTTTGTCAACATTTCGAACGGTGGATAGTCTGTGTGCAACAACAATAGTTGTTCTTTTTTCCATGATATTGTCAAGTGCTTGCTGAACAGTCTTCTCTGATTCGGCATCAAGAGCGCTCGTTGCTTCATCTAAAAGTAATATCTTTGGATTTCTTAGAACCGCTCTGGCAATTGCAATTCTCTGTTTTTGTCCTCCTGAGAGCTGAGTTCCTCCTTCTCCAACCTATTAGAATGGTTTGACATATAAGAAATTAAGAAAAATGAGAAGATGATAAATTACAAATTCAGGTACATTACCTGAGTACTGTAACCTTGGGGCAATGATTTAATGAAAGAATCTGCATTGGCTGCTTTAGCAGCTTCTATGATCTGATCCATATTTGCATTTTCTTTACTGAGAAGAATGTTAGAAGCTATGGTCGTGGCAAATAAAGCTGGTTCTTGACTAACTAATCCCATCTGTTCTCTCAACCATTTCAGCTTTAGGCTTTTGATATCACTCCCATCTAAAAGAATTTTCCCTGAGTTTGGTTCATAGAAACGTTGAACCATTGATATGATTGTGCTTTTTCCTGAACCGCTTGGACCGAAAAATGCAAAAGTCTTGCCTGAAGGTATTGTGAAACTAAGATTCTCAAAAACTATGTTTGGTCTCGAAGGATATGCGAAAGACACTCGATGAAAATCAATCCTTCCATATACGTTCTGCAATGTTGTTCCTTCGTCTGATCTCTCAAAACTCTCAAGATTTTTGTTCCTTATCATTCTTAAAATATTTGCAGCAGCAACTCTGCCTTTGGCAATGGCAGATAAGCTAGGCGTGGCTTGACCTAAGGCACTGCAAATGTAACAAAACAATTAGTATGATGCGATCTGATGATCTATCAAGCAAAAAGTCAAGGGTTTAAAAACTTACAATCCACTGTATATGACATTAAGGATCGTTGTGAAGGCTTTTGCGCCATTAATTTTTCCATGGCGTACAAGAAGACTTGCATACCATAAGAGTAAAGACCAAGCACAAAACAAGAGGCTATATGTTAATCCAACTCCTAAGCCTTTGGCCAGACCGCTTCTTTTACTGAGATTTAAAGCTTTTTTGAGAGAATTTGAGTAAGATTTTGCAGCTTTCTCTTCTCCCACAAATGCATAAACTGTTCTCACCTGTGATATGACCTGAAGTAACATAGTGAATTATGTTTTAAGGATCAATTCAGTTTTACGAACTAAATGAAAAAATATGGTATTGAATATTTATTTGGGTTAGCAAAACTGTTTAAACACAAACACCAAAAGAGCATTTACACTTTGTATTTATTTTTTTGTGAAAACTTGTTTCACACGTAAACGCAGATATTAGGTATTTAAAAACAAACCTCTTCTGCGACTTTTCCTGCATCAGCATAAGCAGCTTCACTCTTCTTTGAGATATTGGACATGACTATAGCATACCCTCCTCCTGCAATTGCTATTAATGGAACCACTCCTAACGTGAGCAACGTTAGTTGCCATACCGACAGAAAACCGATTACAAATCCTGAGACGAACTGACATAGGTACCGCAAAACATGGCCTGTCTGAAACAAAACATTTTATCAGTGAGATTTGTTTTGTCTCTTCTAGGAATCAATTCATATCTTGGAAACGATACCTTATCGCCAATTGCATCTTGAACCAAGATCGCGTCGCTTGAGATGTGGAAAATGACATTAGAATCTCTAGCTTCTGTATCGAAGAAAGTAATGTCTTTTGCTAAGATTGATTTGAGATAATTGATACGCAATCTCGCTGTTTGTCTTTCTCCTGTTTGCATCCAACAAGCAACTCCTGCCAATAAACATTCCAAGTAAAACCATGAAGTAATAGCTTAACCATGAAGACATGCATTATAAAACAGATCAATGTACAGAGAGGCACGTACCGATCCAGGCTGAGACCAAATTGACAAATCCTAAGTAGACCAAGTACAAAGCATTCTGTAAAAGACAAAACAAACCCATCAATGAAACTGTAAATCAAGAGAGATAGAGAGAGAGTAGCCGTGTCTGAGAAACCTGTGAAACGTGGGAAGATATTGATTTAGAATCTGTAGAAAGATTTCCAAGAGAATCTAACATTTTCCCGAAGAAAACGAAAAATAGTGGAAGCGTACCACCATGAATACATGTCCCTAAACCCCCAAGGAACATCAGAAAGTAATCAAGTTTATCAGCTGCACTAAACAAACCCATCAATGAAACTGATTCCTTCTTTATAGTTGTCTTCTTCTCCTTCTTTGGTTTCGTCTCCGCTTGTACGTTTCCATTAGAGGATGGTTCTAAGTCACTCATTGTCACTGAAAAGAGAGATCGAAAACAAAGATCGATGTAGTTGAGAGCTAAAAAAGAGTAAAATGGGAATTACTCTGATATATAAGAACCACCACCTGCTTCACGTGGTCTGTTTAAGTAGTCTCGCCTTAGTATTTAGGTCAACTTCATCATTTACTACTATCGCTGCTTGCAACTTCCACCATCTATTTTAGGTCCACTACATTATTTAATTACTACTATGGCTGTTTGCAACGTCCACCATGAGATCCAAACTCTCATTGTATTTATTGATTTCTTAACCTTCTAATTACCATTATTATCAATTGTCTATTAAAAGTTTTTGTCAACTAGAAGCCATTCTTCGATAATGGCATGTCTTCTAATTAAGGTTGTTTTTGACTTGTCATTTTTTTCTAGCGTTAACCTAATTTGACGGAGAACGCGTGACATCGTGTGCTCAACATTGACTGAAAAGCAAAGTCTGATGATTGGGGTACTATTAACTAGCAAGGAGTCAAACCAATTTGATGAGGGTTAGCTCTTTCGGACTACATTTGTGGAGAGTTTTCTAATTTTATTAACACAATCTCAAAGTGATTGTCCAATTCCCGAAAGAAAAATGTGGTTTGGAGTTATTCCTTTTATTAGGAGTTGAGGAGTTTAGGAGATTTTCTTGGATTGTCTGGAATATATGGAAAACAAAGAAGTGAGAACGATAAGAACTTTTTAAATCTAGGTAAAGATCCCTAAGACACACTTCAGATTGTTGAGGTAGAAGCATGCGTTTGGTTTAAAGCACAGTCGCATAAGGAAGTCGGAGACTCATGTAAGAGTTTTTAAGTCCCATGCATCAAATAAGGTTTACGAGGTAGTGGCCAAACATGTGATATGTGACCCGCGCTTCACTGGATACCGTAGTTTTGTTGATAGCTCTTGGAAAGATTCAAAATATTTTTCTGGGGTACGGTGTTATTGTTTTGTAGATTCTATTAGAGGAGTCTCTTCAAAGGATTATCACCACTTCATAGAGATTATCTTTTGGGTTATGGAGTTTCTTTTACCTTTAGGGATTTCAAAAGTTAAGTGCGCTACTAATTGGACATAAATCTTGAGATGGTGGCAAGCCAAAGAGATTGGTTAGCATTTTCTTTGCAGTAGCTGGAGGAGTTTGACATACTCAAAAGAATTCTCCTGTTTTTCATTTCACTGGATTCGCAGAGTCCTCAAAAGAAAAGTCGATTGGTTAGCTTGTATTATCCGGAAACTAACTACATTTGTTAAACTAGCTACTATATATGTTAGAAAAAAATCAATTACTTGAAATATAAATTTGTTTTGAACTTCATGAATTAAACATTTTGGTCCAAATTTATTAGTTCTGAAAATTGTTACAGTGCCATCTATCATTTATTATTTTTAGAATATTTCATTTTAGTATTAGTGAAAAAAATTTTAATTGAATAACATAGTAATATTTTTAGTATAATAGTCAGAGTATTGTGTTTGAGATGAATTTTATTTTTGTGTTAAATTACACTAAATATAATATAATTTTAACACAAAAAAATAGTGTTGGAGTTGGATTAAAGAGAATAATTTAAGGTTTATTAGAGATCTACTAAACATCTCTCAATGTATATAGCTGCGGGTATCCGAGTTTAGTTGTTTTACAAAAAATAATTAGTTTAGTTACTCTCTCTCTCATCTTTATTATTTCATTTTCCTCTTTTTTACTTTCTCTTTTTTTTTCTTCTTTCTTCTCTTTTTTCTTCTCTCTTATCTTTTTTACTTTCTCTTTTTTTTTATTCTCTCTTCTCTTTTTTACTCTCTCTTCTTTTTTTTACTCTCTCTTCTCTTTTTTACTCTCTTTTCTCTTTTTACTTTCTCTCATTTTTTTACTCTCTCTTCTCTTTTTTACTCTCTCTCCTCTTTTTTTTATCTCTCTTTTTTCTTCTCTCATCTTTTTTACTCTCTCCTCTTTTTACTTTTCTCTCATCTTTTTTACTCTCTCATTTTTTACTCTCTCTCTTCTCTTTTTTACTCTCTCTTCTCTTTTATTACTTTCTGTCATCTTTTTTACTTCTCTCTCCTCTTTCTTCCTCTCTCATCTTTTTTACTGTGTCTCTCATTTTTTTTCTCTCACCTCTTTTTTCTTCTCTCTCCTCTTTTTTACTTCTCTCCTCTTTTTATATCATAAATCAACATCATTTAAATTTACTAAAACAATTATTATTTACTTTAAAAAAAAATTTAGAAAAAAACTCAGCGGATACTCATTACCCAATGGCTAATCCCCTATAGGACTTTAGAATCATAGGTATCTAACCTATTTTAAACTTAATTTTTTGGGTTTAAAAATAAGTAAAAAAAACTTGTAATTTTTTACGCGTTTTGGGTATCCACCGGACTTAAAGCTCATTTTAGCATCCCTACATATACCTATTAAATAATTAGACATAAGAAAGCCATTCGCAGTACTTCTCAGCCGCAAACGTATAAAATTCTCCATAGATCGTGATGATTAGGTTGGAAGATTCATTTATGATAGTACTAGAAGAGACAATTCGGAACAATTGACTTACCAATTATTTGTGTCACTAATATGACTTCAAGGCTTTTAATTCCCTGCATGATACTTTACTTGGGAGTTTGGGTAAAGTATCAAATCAGAAAACCAACAAAAGAGGTTGAATGTTTTAGTACAATGCATAAATCTCTATCTTTTTTAAAAAGGAGCTTTGCTTCAAACACTTTAAACCTTAAAGTTTTGAATTTCCAATTTTGATCTAAAATTTTTGTTGACCAAACCAAATTCACTCAATCTTTTAAGTGATTTAACCCGTGAAATTAATCTTATTAATCTTCATTAGTTTACAGATTTTATAGATTTCCAGTTTGAAATCACAACTTAATTAGCAAAAAATAATATAGTTAATACTATTTTTTAAATCACTTAATAACAGAGTATATTTGGTCCACTCAACAAAATTATAGGATTGAAATTAGAAATGTTTTTTAAAAATTGAACCAGTTTTAGAAAAATGAATTTGCTTTGTTTTAACCATTTTTCTTCAATGATTTCTTATAATAAGAATTAGTTTCATATTTTCCTTCCCTCCATTTTTAAATGTTAGACGATACAAATATTGTTTCGCATATATGAATATTTTCTATTTTTAATGCATATTTGGTTAAATATACATTTTTTTAGTTTCATTTATTTTCTATTGGTTCTCTCTTCCTAAATTTCATTTATTTTTATAATAATAAATAAGATTAAATATATCATTTCATATAATCTCAAAACATCTAGAGGTTGTTTATTTGAATGTTCTATCAAATCTAACCTCAATGTCTTATATCAAATTGAGATAAAAATCTTTATATATATACATATTAATTTGTTGAAGAAACACTAACCACTATTGACTGTACTATGCACCGTAAAACTTGATTCAGAACTAGTGAATTTTTGTAAAGCAGGTTCGTAGCCGTGTGTGACTTAATAATAGTAATATTATTAACATGAAATATTTATACACCGTACGTAGTAATATTACTGTATAATCATATAGTAAAGTTTTAACATTCATAATTATACATATTAAAAATTAAGTAACTAATTTTTATAATGTGATGCATGTAATCAATTACTATTAGTGTGTATCAATTACTTTCACACATTAAACATCAATTTTTAAGTTGCATGCACTTTATCATCATTACAAAAATATCTTCTATAAAATAAATGTGAAGCGAAAAATGGGTAATATTTAAGATTTTACTATAAATTAGTTTTCGTGGGAAAATTACATTGAATATAACACAGTCATCCACAAATTCCCGACAAATCACAGAATGAACCTTATTCAGACACGAAACTCCTAATGATATATCTGTTATTATCAATTGTCTTTTCAGCTTTGTCAACCAAAAGCCATTCTTCGTTAATGATATTTTGAATCGATGATTTATATACTCTCGGAACTATTATATAACACCAGTTATATGAAAAGAAAATTTTCTCATAAAGAACAATTGCAAATATGTTTCTCGTCTCCAAAAGTTGCAAACATATTTCGTGTTTTCCTGTAATGTCTACCAGTGGAGAAATATGTTTACAATTTCCCGAGATGTGGAAATTTGTTTGTTTAATTTCTTCCGTAGAAAATTTGAAAAAGGCTAATAATTTGTGTAGAAATGGTGTTATATTCTAAGGGAATTTAGATCGCCATTTAATGGAAAACGAGTGAAATCGTGTACTTAACATTAACTGAAAAGCAAAGTCAGTTGATTTGGGGTTACTAGCTAGGAATCAAATCAAACAAGGCTTATTGCCACATTAATGGGAGAGTTTCTATTTTATTAATACAGTTTCTATCTTATCAACGTGATTGTCCAATTCCCGAGAAAAAATGTGGATTGGAGTCTTCGATTTGAGTGGGAATGATTTAAGGCTTAATTAGTTATTTGGTGGAAGAATTTATTAGAGATCTACTCCACATGATCTCTCAATCATATACCTATTAAATAATCAGAGTAATTCTCAGAAGCAAACGTATAGAATTCTCCATTGACGGTGATTAGGTTGGAAGATTCATTTATGTTAGTACTAGAAGAGACTTCAGAACAATTGAGTTACTAAAATTTTGCGTACTAATATGACTTGTGCTTGTGCTTGTACTTGTACTTGTTGCAATAAGTTATTGAGAGTGACGTTTTGTCCGTTTGATCCAAACATCAAGTCTTTAATTTTCCTGCATGATACTTTAGTTGGTAGTTTGGTACAATGCATAAATACTGGCATAACCATGACTATGTATAGGCTATGTACGTGGTGCCTGGATTTTCCTATGTTTGCTTGATTGTGGATTTTAAAATTAGCTTTTTAATAATGAAATATATGTCTTTTAAATGGTTTTCTGTATGATCAACAAACCAAAATTGAACTTCTATGCTCAAATTTTGGTTAAGCAGATATATATGCGTTGCTGACAATTTAGATAGGTGTTGTTGGCAATGTTAAAAAAGTCTTAAGGCTTGATAATATCGATTTTTAATTAAGCTTGAGGGTATACTAGATTTGTTTACAAAATCTAAAAAGTTTCTTTCTAAAAACTATCGACTTAAATTAAATAAATGGAGGATATATGGACCAATTGAATCAATAAAATTTAACAACATCAAAGAACCAAAAAAAGGAAAATTAAATCGCCTATCAGTTATCACTCCAAAAATTATATCTTTGAGTGTAGTTTACCATCGATTTATATAGTTTTTTGGATTATGATCTGTATATATATCACTGAAAAAAAACAATTAAAATCTGACAAAATATTCGACAAATTAGTGTCCGTCAAAATTTTTTGCCCAGACAAAGAGAACCATCGAGATTCTGAGAAAAAAATTTGATGGAAATAACATGTCAAATTTTTGTCGAAAAATCCTTACACATTTTCGAAAGATTTGTAATTTTTCGATTAAAATAGTTAACCGAATATTTTTTACAGCCTAAAATCGGCTGACAATCCAACATTTCCTTATCCTTTCCTCAATGAAATGTTGGATCAACAAAAAGATACATTGCAACATGTTTTGACCATTGAACATTGCAACATATCTGGAAAACAAGACATTATCTCCTCTATGAAAACAAGAAATGCTACATTCCTAATATTATTTCAAAATCACTAGCAGATCATCTAGCATGGAAAGCTGCTAAATGAATCAGAAGAGGCATCTCAAGACACTACCAACATGCCTTCCCCTCCTCATATCTCTCAACAGGTCAAACACAAATGTTTCTCAGATGCATCTTGGAACTATCTCTTACAACAAATGGCCGTATCATGGGTCCTGTACAATCAAAATAATGAAATTATAATTTGGAGTAGAGATAGTCTGGCTGCCACTAAATATTCAGCTTCATAAGCAATCCTTAAATGCAGTAAAGTATCTCTAAACTCTAAATTATAAAAATATCTCTTTTTACATGGACTCAAAGCAGGTTGATAAATTATCAGATTATATATATATATATATATAGGTTATAATGATTCCAACTTCCGATGTAGGATATCAATCATATTCTCACACACAGACGCATATCATCATACAATGCCTGATGGGCCAGATTCGTGAATTTTGATATCATGATAAATTATAAACTTCCAACTCAAAATCAATAAGCAATAAGTGAATTGACTCTTAGATTATATATATTGATTTACAATGACTCTAAATTCCCATGTAGAATATCAATCACATTCTAACCTAGGTATATAATCAGCTAGAGCGAACGTATACACCTGGAGCAAGGAATAGCACTTACTCACCCTTTACATCAAGACATTCTCGAGCTAGCAAAACACAGGGGATATATACGAGTTTAACTACATGCATAGGCAACATATTGTTGTAGCTGATAAAGTTGCAAGACAAACTCATATGTGTTTAATTTAGTTTTACCCATTAACTATATCTTGCAATCCCTTGAAATCCACATATGTACCTTTCTCTAAGTATAATATAAACAATTGAAAAAAGAAAACATTTGCAACATAGGACATGACACGTTGAAAAGCATGCATGCAAGGAACACTCATGTCTCCTCTTCGACGTGTACATCACGCGGAACAAGATCCTCTCTTTATAAATCCAACTTCTGCAGCTTCAGTTCTATGAAGTTCATTCTTATCCATTTAAATCATCAGATCAAGTTAGAAAAACAGTACTTTATTCAAAAAAAAAGTTAGAAAAAACAAAAAAAGAATCATGTCAGGTGTGTCTCTAGCGGTGGGTCCAAGAACCGACGTACACAAAACGTCCTCCTCATCGTCCGGCGAGAAAGGACGGTGGTCCGGGATGACGCCGGCTGGCGGTGGCGGTTTGATGGGATCACTAAGAGTAATAGAGCTACAGCTTGTTGCCTTCATACTAGTCTTCTCAGCAAGCGGTCTCGTACCGCTACTCGACATGATTTTTCCAGTGTTTGCGTCTCTCTATATAATCGCACTCTCGCGTTTAGCGTTCCCTTCCCACCGCATTTCTACCGCTTCCCCTGAAGTCTTCCGCGGCAGCAAACTATTCAGGTTCCAATACCGTAGCAAGATAAAGATTCTAACTATTTTTATAGTTTATGCAAATCTTATAATTCTATATTATGATGGTTAATAGAGACTTTCATCATTTCATCAGTAAGTACTCCAAAAAGGCAAATGTCAACTTACCAATCACAAAAATGGTTAGAAATTTAAGAATTGCATTTTTTTGTCAACCTGCCTAGTTGTCTTTTATCACTTTTTGACTTGGAAAAGATTCGATCTTTGATCTTTAGTGCTTAGATTTGTAAAAGAACACTATCACTAGCCCACCTATCCTCTACAGAATCGCTTTTTTGTCATTATGGTATCAATTGTAACATTGCAGATTCTCTTCTTGTTTGTAGGATTTATGTTCTTTCGGGAACAACAATTGGTTTGTTCTTGCCTTTAGCATACGTATTAGGTGGTTTTGCAAGAGGAGATGATCATGCTGTAAGATCAGCAACACCACACTTGTTTCTACTGTCATGTCAAATCCTGACAGAGAATGTAATAAGCGGCCTTTCTCTGTTCTCGCCACCCGTAAGAGCTCTCGTGCCACTGATCTACACAGTCTAGAGAATCTTTGTCATCATTGATTGGTCTAAGGATATTTGGTTCAACAAGTCTTTACCAATCAACGCTACTCCCAATGTAAAGGATAATGCCCTTCTTTACTCAAATGTTCATATGGAATTGGTTTTATGTTTTATTGTGTGAAATCGTTTTGCAGGCAGTTGCTTGGTTCTGGTTTGGACGGTATTTGGCATTAGCAAATTTAGGCTACTTCGGAGTGAATCTACTCTGTTTCTTGATCCCTAGATTCCTGCCTCGTGCTTTCAACCATTACTTCAGAGAAAGAGACGAGATATTGGCAAAGAGCCAAGAAGACAAGCCGGTTCAAGTTCCTAGATCGAAACCATTGGACAGCAAATCTGATTGATCATCTGGTTTCCTTTCTTCTGAATCTGTTATGTAACGAACTAAGTTGCTTATTGTGGAGATTTGTATGAAGTGTTTTTTATTAATAGGGCAACCGAAACAATATGTTGTGAATGTACAAAGTTTTGCTTTTGCAACTGACAATGTGATATCATTATATGAATTTGCCCAGCTGATGATGCTTTCCCTTTTGAGTGAAGAAACTTAATATTGATTGTCCATGAAACTAACCAGAAGCTCATTCACCATGCCTCGGTCCGGCATTTTCCCTGCTGCTCCATATATTGGAGCCAGGCCTCCAGTGATCGGTCCTGGATTTGCTTTCACCTTACAAATTTGTGTAACAAGGAGAGATCAATTGAGGAAATAGAAACGAGCAATCAAAAGACTTGTTCACTGAATGGGCTTACAGTATCTACAGCTTCACGGAGATCCTTAAGGAAGTCATCAAGTACAGGGACGTGTTGAAGAGTAATACATATATGAATGCTGATCCAAGTCACAGACATGGAAGACTTCAGAACAGCGGGAGAGAGGAACCACAACTAGTTGAAACTGAAACACTAACTTATTTTAGTCACTATAACTACCTGTTGGGTCTCTGTAGTGCATTCAAATGCCAACCTTTTGAAGACATGATGTCGTTGACTTCAAAGATATCTAATGTGTTGGCACCAAACGCCACGATTGTCATATCTGGCTTTCCAACGACGAATAGTTCATGGATTTCTCGTACTCTGCATTTTAATATAGTCAAAACTACAAGGATGGAGACAACTGGAGATGTTATTAAAGTCAAAAAGTGATACAAACCCTTTCTCTAGTCTCTTTGATGCTTCCATTATCTTGCTTGTGTTTTGTAGGTAGCCTGTGGAACAACAGAAGCATACAGAATCAACCATTTAAATCGTTGACTCACTCTACTGATAGAACAATTGAGAGAGTGAGATATTTATTGTGAAACCTTCTTCGCCCAGAGACATCATTGCAGCCCAAGCACCAGCAACCAAAGAACCAGGCCTACTCCCAGCTATAGTTGGAGACACGTATAGACCTCCTGACCATTCAGTTACTGCAAACGCAGTTTATACTAAATTTAGGACTTGCATGAATTTAACAGTTCTCCTGTTTCTTTCATATCTTTTGATTTCTTAGAGATAGAAGTAGCAAAGCACACTTACCAGCAACAAATTGGTGCTGTTTAGTAGACGCAGAAGTAGATATTTTGCGGGCAGAAAATCCAGATGTTAGGTAAAGATCATAGGTAGATACATGAATCAATATTTGTACAAAACTACGCTTTGCACAGCACTGAATAGATTATACGAAAGATTTAACAAGAGGAATGTGACACTGTGAATGATTCCTGGGAGTGTTTTTGTAGATAACTCGTTACACAATAAGCATACCAGAATTAGAACACAGAGCAGAATATAACTAATTTCAGATGTGCTTGCTATTGAGAACTGAAAAATTGAATGAGTGGACAGATAAATAGTAGTTACCTTTCTGATCTCATGATTTCTGTAGAGAACTGTACTAGTTCCTTTAGGAGCCAAACCATATTTATGTACATCTATCGAAATTGAAGTAACTCCTTGTACAGTAAAATCAAAAACTGGGATTGGGTACCTGGGAATAGTGAGGCAAAAATAAAAATAATTTACTACAAATGAAATCACTCTTTATGATCTTTCTAATCTAAATAGTACCATGAAATGAAAAACTCGAGATCCAATGCTCTGGGGAAACTAAGAGACAGACACATACCATGACTTTAACTTATCATTTCTCTAAGTTATGAACATAGCTTCCTACGTCCTAAACCTATAACGCAGATACCATTTCGGAAAGGCAGGCCTTTAAAAAGTTGTTAGAAAAGACAGTTACACCTACCCAAGTTTACGAGCGAAGGGTAACACAAAACCACCAAGGCAAAGGTCTACATGAAAGCATATTCCATAGCTAAGAGCCAGTTGACCAAGCTCCTGTAGTGAAGAAAATATTACGTACTTCAATAACACATCCGTTGCATATAAGAATACATACTTAAATAACATTGAAACTGAAAATTTAGTGTACCTCGATAGGATCGATGATGCCATGAGGGAAACCTGGTGCTGATCCAACAATCTGAAACAACATGGTTTAAAGATCATGTGATAAACAAAGCACACGCCTTAACTTTAAAGCTGAATTGCCATAACAGATATAAAAAGCTGATTATGCTTGTGAAATCATCAACCATGGAAATACAGCAAGGACAGAGTATGTACAACAGACCAAGAATATCAAACCAAGGGACCTGGAAAGGGAAAATATCTAAACGCATTATAAAATGGCACCTCAAAACATTACCATGATGGTGTTTCTGTTAATATATTGCCTCATTGCTTTCACATCAGCTCGGAATTCTTTGTCTACTGGAACTCGCCACAACTTGATGTTGAAATACTGAGCCGCCTTGTCATAAGCAGAATGACCCGATTCAGGTATAATCCTACACTTATTGATGAAATGTTCATCAATTAAGTTTATAGTACATAATTGATCGATGTAAAACAAAAGAAGAAACATACATTTCTGGCCTAGTGATTCCCTTCTTGGACTTCATATAGTCACGAGAAGACTTCACAGCCAACACTATACTTTCTGTTCCTCCAGACGTCATGTTTCCACATATTTGTCCTCCTGAAGCAGCTTCTTTACTTCCGAGTAATGCAGCGGTCATGGCGACTACTTCTGACTCAAACTTCACCACACTCTGGAATACGTCTATATGCAACGGATTGGTATGTGAAAACCTGAGAAGCATCATTACATTCCATACACATAGCAACGGGAATTATATTATACACATAAACGAGTCTCCACTTCCAAGAATAACACAAAAGCAGAAGCCATATTCCATGAAAATAGGAACTAATGTCTGTTTATAACTTACATTGAACATGCTTGATTTATCAATTCAAAATGTCCTTCAGACTCGCTGCCACCTATGTATCTGTAAGAAAGGTAGTAGAAGTTAAGATAATCTCCACCAAAACTACAGAAAATTTAAAGTACTAATAAGAAGAAAAAAAACATCAACTACCACAGACATACACAGTGCCAGAGCATTTTCCTTGCCAAATAGCATCACTTCTCTTTTCATTCTCCATTTTCTCTATCACCTCAACTCCTAACCCTTTTACTGGCAGTACTTCAGTGCGATTCTTCTTCTTAGAGCTGCTACCAGATTGTAATTGATCAACAACCTGTGAATTAAAAGAAACAAACATCAAATAGTTAAACAAATGTTGTTCCTATTCAGACAAAAGGACCACAGTGAGATGTACCAAACAATCGAAGTCCACGAACCAAAAACAAACATATGTAACCATAAAAAGAAAAAGAAAAAAAGAAGCTAGAACGTTTCAAGTCTGAAATCCCAAGTAATTTTCTATGTTGAGGACTTTTAGTGAAATCTCCAAATCAGGTAATGAGAGGCTCACTTCTCGAGACTGTTCAATGACCAGCATAACATTCTACTACCAGATAATGACTTTTAAAATAATACAACCAAAGGAAGAGAAGAAGCGCATTAAATAGGCTTGTCGGGAATTTCTATTTTCTAAATGGTTTTCCTCTTAAATGCAATAAAAGGTAAAAAGACCAATCTTCAAATTCAAACTCAACCCACCTTTTGTTTCTCGGCATCTATGTAACTTTGAACTCCAGGAATCATTCTGTTCCAATTTTCCACAGAAATTATTAGTGTCACTCATCAAAATTCCCAAAAGGAAAAAGAAAAGAGAGATTGGAATCGATGGAAGCAAAAGATTCTCACTTGAGGAATCCCATGACAAACCCAACAAGACATGCTTTGAAGCCTTTATCGTGAACAGAACCAAAGACAGATCCGATGATCTGAGCGAGAAACAGAGTGAGAAGTGGAGCCAAAAGCAGAACCAGAGGCTCAAACTCAGACAAACGAGAGTTTAGCAAGCCTCGAGCTTGAATCATCATGGATTTTATCGAAGAAGATGACAAAGAATCCATTTTTATTTTAGTTTTCTTCTGGAGATTGAGATTTGTAGAAAAAGGGAAACGCTTAGAAGATAGAAAAAAGGAAATAAAGAAGAAAAGGAGAGATGATCGAATACGAGGACGTCGGGCGAATAGTAGTGTATGAGATTACGACAAAAAAAAGGTTTTTGCTTTTTTTGTCGCTTTGTGTTTTGTTGCGTGTGAAGTAAATTTCCAAGTAAGTTAGTACTTCTGACTCCTATAGGCGGAGAAAGTTACACGGAATCAAATTGCTATTTTTTTTTCATTTTGATTAATAAAAATCAAACCAAAATACAAAATTTGAATACATAAGCAAAACTTTTTTTGAAAACTGAGTCCTAACAAGGAAAGCCAAATAATTTAAACATAGGAAAAATTAAAGAAAAACCTAAGAAAGGACTTATCGGAAAGCATCCCAAACCCGAGAATCGAAGCCTCTACTAAAAACAACAAATATAATATGCATGACGAATCCTCCTATAGTGAATAGAGTGTACCTCACAGCTAAATAACAAGACTTCTATACCGGAAGAAGGGTCCCACCGTATATACCGGAGATGGCAAAGTCGAAAAATAACGACCATAGAGGGCGAAAGACGATCGAGAAGTAGCCTAACCAGAAGCCAACGAAAAACTAGACCTTGTTCAAAGTTTTCGAGTAGAGACAAGAAGCGAAACAAACACAAACTGGAAATACCGCATCAGATCAAACCGAACTGTATACAATAAAGGTCGACGGGAAGGAACTAAACCAACTAATCTAGACTAAGGGCCCTAATTAAACCTTAACTAAGATTAACTACACAAATACACTACACACAAAACACAGCTGAGATTATGACAAAGGAAAGGAAGAGAGGAGTAACCGGTACACTGGAACAAAGAAATGAAGCCGGTTGACAAAACCAAGACCGGCACGAAACCCCATAAGATCCGAAGAGATCTTATTTTCCACATCTATTCTCATATTCGAAGAACCCAGAGAAAAAGATGAGAAACCCAGCTCCACATCACACAACGACAACAAAAAACAGCAAGCATCACGGCAACTGTCAGAGTCGTCTTCTCCGGCAACAAAAACCCCAAACTCACCAAGACTGTAATGTAACGCCACACTTAATGACACTTGAACGGAAGCAAAGCCCTAATGACGAGAAAGAAATGAGGGGGTCGACACCGGTGCTATTGGAACCACCGACCATTAACCCCGAAAGCCAGATCTAAAAACTAGGTTAAAATGCTAATATATCTTTTCTCTCGCTTGCACAGTGTTTTTAAACAAAAGTATCAAATTACTATTTATCATTTTAAAATCCAAATACTCAAAAGAAAACCTGATTAAATTTAGAATTATCTTACTCTGAGTCGACAACAACTCCTGAATATTAGCGTAATAAGTAAACGCTATGCTAAATCTGCTTTTATGCAAATGAATGATGAATTTGCATAAAACTCTTTACCAATGTTATATATGGTAATAATGTTTTGAAAAATACATGGAAAAAACTGCAAGATGTTATGAAAGTGACAAATGTCATATTGACTCATCAATATTATAGATGAGTTAAGTAATATATGTCTACATATTATGATTTGTGTGGACCCCATCATATTACTATATATAGGAACGTTATGTAATACTTAGAATTCACACATTCGATATTCAAATAAGAAAAGTTTCTCTGATATCTCTCTAGAATTTTGGGTGTCTCATCGGCTTAATCAAGTTTCATTTATATCGATCTTAAGGATCAAATATTCTAACTATTGTATGGAGACATGTCATGTTGCATGTGAAAGCACTTATTTGGATAAGACCAAGTGTGTATCTAAAATTAGTCTCCATTACAATTATAAATTTGGTTGAGAACCAAATATTTCTCATCTAAAATTTTTTTTAATGTGTTGTAATATGATTTTACACAGCCACAACATAAAAGGATGAGATACCATAAAGGTTGGAGAGAAAATAAGCATATAGATACTAAGACAATGATTAAGTCACATGTCTCCGTTGCAAATGTTCCTGCCATAATTGAAAAACCACAAGGACATGGAATAGCAGATGTTACATAAGAGTCGAAAGAGCGCTTAGAGCTTGGTAGACATATGGATTTTAATGATAAGAATTATAGAAAGCGGAAAGAAACTTAAAAACATAGTATACCCAAATAGCAAAAGGCATTTTGGAAGAACATTTGATGTGTAATATGTGATTCTCAACATTTGAGAGAGAGTCTGTGTTATTGTACTATTTTTTCCTTTTTTTGGTTTTTCCCAACGGGTTTTCCAAGGAATGGTTTTTAACGAGGCAACACAAGATATCAAATGGCATAAAAGATCATGTCTGTAAGATTGGAACACGCCCTCAAGATTTGTACAATGTAATCCTCATCATTCCATGAGGAGTTTACCTCGTTGTACTCTTTCTACTTTCTTTTGGTTTTTTTCCATTGGGTTTTCCAAGAAAGGTTTTTAACGAGCCAACGAAGGACAATAAAAATATTGGATTAAGATATGTCCAATCAACAAATAATGTTGAAGATAATATATTCATCACATTGGACTGCACCATCAACGAGATGTGTAAAGAGTGATATACATCATTCAAAGGAGAGCTTGCGACGTTGTACTCTTTTTCCCTTCTGATGGTTTTTTCCACTAGGTTTTCCAACAAAGGTTTTTAACGAGGCAATAGAGATAATAAAGACATGATGCAAGAAGCAATAGTGATGATGGTGTCCAAGGAGAAGTGTTATGAAAGTGACAAATGTCATATTGGCTCATCAATATTATAGATGAGTCAAGTAATATGTGTCGACATATTATGATTTTTGTGGACCGCATCATACTACTATATAACATTATGTAATAGTTAGAATTCATACCTTCGATATTCGAATAAGAAAAATTTCTCTGATATCTTTTAAGAATTATCTCTCTATAATTTTCGGTGTCTTACCGGCCTAATCATGTTTTATTTATATCGATCTTAAAGTTATTATTATTTCAGTTTTATAACACAAGAAAAATTGAATGAACAGTCAAATTAGTGAAGCTGAGACTTTTCTTTCAAAAATACGCAAACATTCTACATCAAAATTGTTCTTCCGTATGGCATATAGGAATCGCCCGAATTTTGTGCCTTGACTAAAACTTGTATGACTCAGACTTGCTATGCTTATCACGTAATTATTGAAAACTTGAAGCAGCCTCCAGTTGCAGCCCCAGAAACAACTGATATCAAATACGACCAACACAGCTTATGGATATTTCTTAAACATAGAGAGGGTCACTGAAAGTCTAAACTCATTGGAAGCTTTGCAATAAATAGAAGTTAATTGTTAGACACATTAAAAGCATTTCGATTTAGACAGAACACAAACAAGGTTCTTTAAGAAGCCAGGATTGGACCATCATTATTTTCTTTTCCCACTAATTTCTCCTAAGAGCTCTCTTTTCAGCAAACCCACATAAACAGTAAAGGATAAAACGAAATATTTGGATGGAAAAGCATATTAGATTTAGCACTATGGAAAAAAGGGTCAAATGTCATTGGGAAACATTTCAAATTGTCTTATCAAGTCATTAGGTTGTAATGACAAATGAACAAACCATCCCAAACCAAATACATGAGAGTTTTTCTACTCTTCTCAAGATAAATTATAGAGGAATAAGACGAAAAAAGACAACAGAGAAAATGATAGAGAAATTGCTCAAATAGTATAGAAATGCAACAATGATGTGTGCTAACAATCTGATTTTCTGTTCAGGCGTAGTTCAACCTGAATATATCATTGAACACGTAAAAGCTTCCTTGTGGCGTCGGCATCAAGTGAAACATCTGGAGCACACAATAACAAAATGGTTTTGTACTTTGTGTTAGAACAAGATCTCAAAGGTACCAAACCAACATTGACAAAACAGCTTGATACATAAAAGATGAGTCTTGCACTCAATAAACGTGACAAGAACTTTATATGAATGAAACAAGAGTATGCCAAGCAGGTTATAGTACTTTCCTCACACGAAGTCAACTAGAAAAACACAAGATTGGAAAACAATTTTACACGCTGATAAACAAATTCATCAATTTTCGAGAGAGAACATTTCTCTTCAATCGATTCCACATGTTTACTGAATATTCGAGACTAAATGGAGGCCAACGTAAAGCTTGTCATTCCGTGAAAAGCCATTCATGCTGCAGTATGGACTAGACTAAAACGAACTGATGCACAGATACACGAGTCAGAACAAACTATACCATTAAGAGTTCAAACGGTTCACATGACAAGGGAACAACGAATTTGCAATTCAACATGCTTGGAAGGGCCTAATTGCAGGAGATATACAAACTTGGAAAGAACCAGATTTGTAGATCTATCAGAATGCCTAGAAACACTAGCGACATGATTACTGAACATCATAACCACAGGGAAATCATCGAATCCAAAAGCAATCAGCAGAGTCAACCAATCAGAAATTTGGGAAAAAACAATCGGAAAAAGAGCCAATACAGAGTGTGAGAGAGAGATACCTGGCTGAATTTGAGAGCGTGCTCTTCCCCGGCGAGCTGGAGATTGCCGGAAACGAAAACGAGCATACCAGAGGCGGGACCAGAAGGTTGACAATCAACGGTGGAGATGTGATGCTTGCACTGCTGGAAAGGAAGAGAGGTGAGCTTAGCGACGATGCTCTGGACTCCTTGGATCTTTTGACCTTCGAAGGTGAGCATGGAAGCTTCTTGGTAGAGACCAGCGAGACCGACACGGTTAGTATCGAAGGTGGAATAGTAATGTTCAACGAAAGCCTTGGCCACGGCATCGGGATCCATCTGCGACATTAGAGAGAAAGATGAAGAAGATAGATCTTAGGGAGAGATTTGGAGCCGCAAAAGGTTTTTGTTTTCTATTTATTCACGATGGGAAGGGAAGGAGGCGATCTTACTGTATAAAACTTGGCGTCGCTACGACGCTGCTTTTCTCCCTTTTCTATTTTTTTTTTCTCTCTCTATATTATCAATTTCTTTTTCTTTCAATTTTTATAAAATTTTCAACAACTATTTTTCAACCGAGTACACGACTTGCGTTAATACTGGTTTTAATGAATTTATCATTTGTAAGTAGATTAAAAACTATGTACAAAATTTAGTAGATTTTAAAATATAAAGATAATTTTTTAATAAAAAGCTTTCTAAATATATAATGTGCTTAAGATAAAAAAAATACACATATGAAAGCTTGTCGAACAGATTTATATCATGTGATTTCTGATATTATACTAATGGATATTTGCTGAAAAAAAAATACTAATGGATATTTTATTGTAAAACTATACATCCATCGAATATCAAACCAAAACTCTTGTAAATTTATGATTGAAACTTAGTTGTCATTTATCTATTTTGCCACAATTGCTAAAGTAGAAAAAAAATTGTCCGATCAAAAAAAAGTAAACAATGTTTTTATTTGTTCCAAAAATCTCAAATCCAAATCCATTTAAGTATTTTACACACATAAGTACGGTTAGACTACAAAAATCTCAATTAATTTGATAACTTTTGAGCTGTATAACTCATAAAATACTCGTAGATTTTTCTATGAGTTTGTACGGTTCTGCACTTTTAAATTTTATTTTCATTTTTCAATATATATAAATGCAAACCTTATTAAATGATTTCTTTTCGGTTTGACATATAATGAAATTACACATAAGAAAGTTTCAATATATTCTAACGCTACAAATAACTATCTAATATGAAACGAAAACGTTAGGTTCTCAATGGACATATATATATATATATATATATATTCTGACGTACAAAAAAAGAATATATACACATAAGTAAGATTGATTTTAAAAAAAAAATTACAATTATATTGATATAATATTTATTATTCTTTAAAAATAAAATACAAATTATAATAATAAAAAGATCAAAACTTCTAATCTAGTGGTTTGTAGTATATAATATCCTTCACTATAGACGACAAATTAATAATAGAATTTTTATTAATTTAACTAAAAAAAAGGAAATTTTCTAATAAGTAACCACAAGTTTTAGCAACTAACCATACATTATATATTAAGTACATATAACAGTTTTTTTGACCTCTCTACCCCTACTCCATACATCGTATATTTTCCATCCATACAAATATTTTGTCGGAGGTAAAATTACGCTTCTTGATTTTCCTTTGCCATTTTTTTTATAAAAATATTTATTCTTTCTTACTTTAACACACATCTTCTTCTCCGCTAGAGAAGCCACATAATTCTACCTTTGTAATATGAGTTTTGGAAGAAAAAGATGCAGAGATCTCTTCAACTTCAATTGCGGCTTGTCAGAGACGACAACAGCGAGTTGTAGTCCGTTTTAACCGTCCACAGATTCTGGTAAGCTTCATCAACCAAGTTTGAGTTTCTTTTTTTGTGTTAATCGACGGTGAGAGACACGCTTGACGGCACACTCGGCCGACGAAGTGGTCTCCTTACTGTCGTTGTAGTTTCATTGTGGTTTGCTTTGCTCTGTTGATTGTCAAATCTAAGGTTTGAAGCCATATTATGTGTGTATCCATATTTGTCAACATTTATACCGTCTTGTAGACATTTATTGTGCTCGTTGCACCTCTAAGCATTTGAATGTAGATAGGTGTATACCTGATTGAGAACCATTCTCCTGTCAATTTGGTATATTTGTTACACGCGTATCCCCCTTTGTTAACAGTTATACTACCTTATTTGCATTTATCGCGCTCAATACACCTCTAACTACTTGCATACACACATTTTCTCAGGTATATAGCTCCATCTGCATTTTCTCCCTTTTGATTTTGCAATTTTCCTATCTCCATATTGAATTTTTTTCTCTGGAAGGTGATGAGCTGAAAGAGTTTCGGACTCATCATGTCGTAGTGCTCTTTCCAATAGATATGTTTTTAGTATTATATAATGTATGTAAATGTAAGCAAACATCAAAATACATGTATAATAAATTGGTTAACATCTTAAATCAATTGTTAACATAGTAAGTTCATTAGTTATACGAATTCGCATATTACATTTACAAGATCATTTACAAAGACAAGATAATATTAGAATAATTGAGTAATTGAATCTTTGGTTATGTCCGGTTTAATTCTATTCATTTTGGTTATTGTAAACCATTTCTTATGCTCATCTTATTCATTAATGAATAACAAAGAACTTTTACTCATCTTCTTCAATTTCTCTGCAATTTTCATCTTTCTAACATGGTATCAGAGCAGGTTGAAGAAAACTTCAACAATTTGCTCGATTAATTAAAAGTTTTCTTGTTGCAATTCTTCGGCTATTCCACCGTGAATTTGTTTCTTCTTAGATCTTCATTAGTTTATTCCGACGATTGTTGTGCTTCAATCATTTGGTTATTTCACCAATTTGATTTTGTTATCATGGTATCCATAAGATGATTCCCGAAACGAGCTACTCAATGAGTTTCTTCGGCTAAATCAAGAAAATCGACGAAGAACCACCGGTTATCCGTAAGACGATTGAAGCTTCATGATATCCGGTTAATCTTCTGGATTTTGTTTTCAGTCACATCTTTCTTCTGCTATTCCACCAGATTTGATCTCCACTGAATTTTATCTTCACCGGATTTCTTTTTGCCGGACACAAAATTCAACTCGATCTCTGGTTATTTAGCTGGGGTCTTGTTTCTCTCTTTGATTTCTGGTTATTCCGCCAGAATCTTTAAGTTTTCTCCCCTTATTTCAGGTTATTCCGCCGTGTTATCTTTTTTTTTGAAATTGTTATAGTTCGTCGGACAAAAAGATTAGTAAGAGGCTATTTTTCCGCGAGACACTCAATAGATTATACAAAATTCAAGACTTCTAAACAGCAACAAGGTCAAGCATCTACGAATGTTGTTGATGATGTTACATATTTTCTCTTTGGTGAAGCTAACATCGATCTCCATCAAGGAACTCATGATGTTTATCATCGAAATGGTTCGGTTATTCCGCTGGTTAATCTCTTTTTTTAACTTGGTTTTTCTACCAAGATCATTTATCTTGTTCTCCGTCATGGTGACTCTCTGTTGTTAGCAACTTCTTTGTGGTTCTTCGTTGGAAAGAAAGACTTCATGATTATTGAAGCAACCGGAATAGTTCCGGAAATTGTTGTTTTGGTTAACAAAACTTTAAAGATTCCGACAAGTTCTCCACTTCAGATTGAGATTGACGGCTGTTCCGGTGATGTAACGAGGAAATGGAGGAAGAGAAATTGCACAAAAAACTGGTGCTGTTTTGGCCAATGGGTGAGGCTGTGTTTGTTACTAGTGGGCCAAATGTGGGTTATACCAACAATTGCTACAGATCCAAACATTGCATATCAAGACTCTTCATCAATGGTCAAATGTGTCTAACAAGCCTCTCAGTACAAGAAGATTTCACTATTTTCATAAGCAAGATGACTCTTAGATTAATTTCATTGCCATCTTAAAGTAGAGTATTAGAATAATTGAGTAATTGAGTCTTTGGTTATGTCCGGTTTAATTCTATTGGTTTTAGTTATTGTAAACCATTTCTTATGCTCATCTTATATTATATAATGAGCTTATATTTATTTATTAATGAATAACAGAGAACTTTCACTCATCTTATTCAATTTTCATATTTCTAATAGATAACACTGTAAGTTCATTATGTATACAAATTTGCATATTACATTTACATGATCACTTATTTGCATTTGTTTTCTTTGTACACTCTAATTGTATAAACATACACATATATGTTTTGTTACTCGTTACGTATATGTCTAAGATGTAATTTATATGTCTACACGTTTATTTACATGTCTAACATACTACTATTTCTCCTGACACACAAATGAATACATTAAATGTTTGTGTCTCCTCACAGCACACTACCAAATCTTCTCTTCTCCTCCTTCAATGATGTGGAGTGGATATTAAGAGCATTTTGGTGTGATTGATATTTTCGTGGTATGGCCTATTGTTAGTTTATGCATTTACCAAAACCTTTAGTTATTTTTTTAATTAACTGAAAACTTATAGTTATTTCCTTAATTTATCGGGACGAACGTCATACCTTGTGTGTATTTAACGTCATGTGTACTTTATTGTGAATATGTGATTCTGTAATTCTAGAGGATGAAGTCTTCAATCTGATGTCGACTTGATTGGTTAACTTCATGACTTCTGGTTATTGCATGGTTTGAAGAAAAATTGAGGAAGCATTGAACCGGTTCTCAATTGGTCTAATTGTAGTTATTGGTTTGGTTTAATGATTCAACAAAATAAGTTGGTTTAACTGATTTGTTGACCAAATATAAGTCTTTGACTCTCTTCTTCTTCGCTGTATCACTGTAACTACTTTTCTCTCTCCTTTGATTCACCCACGCCTCCATTGTTATTGTAAGGAGCTTGGGTCTTTGTAAATAGAAAGATAGTGAATTGCTGGGTGTAGTCCAGCCCCAGATGTAGGCCTTATCACACCGATAAGGTTGAACTGGGTAACAATCTCTTGTGTCTTGCGTGTCTTGTGTTTGTTCTCTGGGTTTCTTAGATCTTGCAAGAACAGAGTGAAATTGACTCTGTTTCTCTTGAATTAGCTCATTCTGCAGCTCAATTCGTCATTAGATTTGTAATAGATTGGTATCAGAGCTCTCGGTTCGTGAGCTGAGATGACGAAGAAGAAGATCAAATTCGATCAATTTGATGGCGATAGCGATTTCTCTCTTTGGAAGATTAGGATGCTGGCTCATCTTGGAACTCTTGGATTGAAGAAGATCGTTAATGATTTCTCATTAACAAAGATGATTCCAGACCCAAATTATAAAGAGAAGAAAATCGAAGGTGGTGATGATAAATCATCGACATCGGAACCAAAGATGATAGAAGTTTCTGATCCAGAGAAAATAGAGCAATCCGAACAAGCTATGAACGAGATCATTCCTCAGGTTGGAAATATAGTTCTTCGGAAGATTACTCATTGCAAGAATGCAGCTGAGATGTGGGCTCTCTTGAATCGGCTTTACATGGAGACTTCATTGCCTAATCGAATTTATCTGCAACTAAAGCTATACTCATTTCAGATGGATAACTCAAAAAGTATTGACAACAATGTTGATGATTTTCTCAAGATCGTTGCGGAACTAAGCAGTCTTGACATAATCATTGAAGAAGAGGTACAAGCACTTCTAATACTGAAAGCATTTCCACCAGGTTATGAACAACTGAAACACACTCTTAAATATGGTAACAAGACATTGGAATTGCAAGACGTGGTGTTTTCGGCGAAATCATTGGAACGGGAAATTGCTGAACAGAGAGAATTGGATAAGAAGCCATCGACAGTATTATACACTGAAGATAGAGGAAGATCTAATGCAAGAGAGAACAAAGGAAAGAATGGTAAAGGCAGAAGCAGAAGTAGATCAAAGTCTGGTACAAGACTGACATGTTGGTTCTGCAAGAAAGAAGGGCATACAAAGAAGGATTGTTTTGCCAGAAAGAAGAAATATGAGAATGAAGAGAAGGGTGAAGCAGGAGTAATGGTTGAAAAACTTGTGTATTCAGAAGCCCTTAGCATGAGTGATCAAGACTCTAAGGATGTGTGGGTAATTGATTCAGGGTGCACATCCCATATGTCATCAAGACGAGACTGGTTTTCAGATTTCAAAGAAGATGATGAAACCACAATTCTCCTAGGCGACAATCACATTATCAAGTCTCAAGGGATTGGCTCAATCAAAGTTAATACAAATGGAGGCACAATAAAGATTCTGAAAAATGTGAAGTACGCTCCTGAGCTAAGAAGAAACCTTATCTCCTTAGGTACTCTTGATAAATTGGGGTACAAGCATGAAGGTGGAGATGGTAAGGTCAGATACTTCATGAATGACAAGACGGCTCTACGTGGAGAGTTGTTGAATGGCCTGTACGTTCTTGATGGTAACACAGTAACTTCTGAAACCTGCAATGTGACAACAGAGAGTGAGAAAACAGCTTTATGGCATAGCAGGTTGGGACACTTGAGCTTGAATAGCTTGAAGATCCTAAGCAACAAAGGCTTAATAGATAAGAAGGACATCAGAGAGCTTAGCTTCTGTGAACACTGTGTAATGGGGAAGGCTAAGAAACTCAGTTTCAATTTGGCGAAGCATCAGGCAGTTGATGTGTTAAACTACCTTCACGCAGATTTGTGGGGATCGCCGTCTGTCACTCCATCAATCTCAGGCTGCAGGTACTTCCTCTCTATTATAGATGATAAATCACGGAAAGTGTGGCTGTGTTTTCTCAGATCAAAGGATGAAACCTTTGATAAATTTTGTGAATGGAAAATTCTTGTTGAGAACCAGGTGAACAAGAGAGTGAAATGCCTGAGAACAGACAATGGACTAGAGTTCTGTAATGTGAAATTTGATAGTTTTTGTAAGTCAAATGGTATAGAAAGACACAGAACATGTGTGTATACCCCCCAACAAAATGGAGTTGCTGAAAGGATGAATAGGACTCTAATGGAGAAAGTAAGATGCATGCTAAATGAATCAGGGTTAGGGGAATGTTTCTGGGCAGAGGCTGCTGCAACAGCAGCTTATATAGTGAACAGATCACCATGTTCTGCGATAGATCACAACGTACCAGAAGAGTTGTGGTTAAACAGAAAGCCTGGCTACAAACACTTGAGAAAGTTCGGATCTGTAGCATATGTTCATCATGATCAAGGAAAATTAAAACCAAGAGCTCTCAAAGGTGTATTTCTCGGGTATCCTACAGGTACTAAAGGATACAAGATATGGCTATTAGAAGAAGAGAGATGCGTAATAAGTCGAAATGTAATTTTCAATGAGATTTTGAATTACAGAGATGTGAAAGACAAAGGAATTTCAGAGCATCGTGACACTGCAGAAAGTTCAAAATCAGAGAAAGGCCAAAGATTTATCTCAGATTTTGACACAGGAAGAGATGTTCCAGCTGTTTCTAAATCAGTTACACAGAGCCAAGTAGCTGATCAAGGTGGAGTTGTTAACCTTGATGATGATGATGATGAATCAGAAACAGAGCATGAAGATACAGAGGGTCAGTTTACAAGTGAATCTACAAGCGGAGTTAACTCTTCTCAAAGGGATTCAGTGAGTTATCAATTAGCTCGTGATAGGCCAAGGAGAACGATAGCAGCGCCAGTCAGGTTCAATGATTATACACAATTTGCATTTGCACTTATGGTTTCTGAAACCATAGACTCTGCTGAGCCACAATGCTATCATGAAGCTTTGAAAGATAAGCATTGGGATAAATGGAATAATGCAATGAATGAAGAATATGATTCTTTACAGAAGAATAAAACCTGGTGGCTGGTTGATAGACCAGAAGGAAAGAAAATAATCAGTTGCAGGTGGTTATATAAGCTGAAATCGGGTATTCCAGGAGTTGAACCAGAGAAACATAAAGCTCGCTTAGTTGCTAGAGGCTATACTCAAAAGGAGGGCATAGATTATCAAGAGATCTTTGCTCCAGTAGTTAAGCATGTCTCAATTCGCATGCTTATGTCTATAGTGGTTAATGAAGACCTTGAACTCGAACAGATGGATGTAAAAACTGCGTTTTTACATGGAGAATTGGAAGAAGAATTGTACATGGAGCAACCAGAAGGTTTTGAATCAGCTGAAGGCAAAGACAAAGTGTGTCTATTAAAGAAATCTCTCTATGGTTTAAAACAAGCTCCTAGACAATGGAACAAAAGATTTAATCGTTTCATGACAGAAGAAAACTTCAGGAGAAGCAATCATGATTCATGTGTCTATGTAAAACAAATATTTGAGAGTGAGTATGTATACTTATTGTTGTATGTTGATGACATGCTTATTGCAGCTAAAGAAATGGCTGAAGTTGATAAGATCAAGAAGAGATTAAGTGCAGAATTTGAAATGAAAGACTTAGGAGCTGCAAGTAAGATTCTGGGAATTGAGATATCAAGAGACAGAAGTAAAGGAATCTTATGTTTGAATCAGTTATCATATTTGAAGAAAGTACTCAAGAGGTTCAATATGACTGATGCAAAATCTGCAGGTACGCCTATTGGTTCACATTTTAAATTGTCATCGGTTAAGGATGAGTCTGAAGTAATTGATTCCGAGAAGTACCCATATTCATGTGCTGTTGGTAGCATTATGTATGCAATGATAAGTTCTCGGCCAGACTTAGCTTATGGAATTGGTTTAATAAGTAGATTCATGAGCAAACCAGGTTTAGTGCATTGGGAAGCTGTTAAATGGTTGCTCAGGTACATTAAAGGATCTCAGAATCTGAAATTAGTTTACACCAAAGGGAAGGATCTAGACATTTGTGGCTATTGTGATTCTGATTTTGCAGCAGATATTGACAAGAGAAGGTCAATCAGTGGGTATGTTTTTACAGTGGGAGGTAATACCATTAGCTGGAAATCATGCTTGCAACAAACTGTGGCTCTGTCAACAACAGAAGCTGAATTCAGTGCATTAACTGAAGCTGTGAAGGAAGCAATTTGGATTAAAGGGTTACTAAGTGATTTTGGTTTCAATCGTGATGTAGCCAAGATCTGGTGTGACTCTCAATCTGCCATTTGTTTGTCTAAAAACAATGTTTATCATGAAAGGACAAAACACATGGCTACAAAGAGATCTTTTCTACAAGAAATTACAGAGGAAGGGCAGATAGAAGTGTTGAAGATACACACGTCTCGAAATCCCGCAGATATACTCACGAAGAGTGTTCCAATCGGTAAGTTTGATTCAGCTTTAGACTTTCTAAGGTTGATCAAACATGAGTGAAGTCTTTTGACTTCGTAAGCTGGAGGTAAAGCCCACAGTAATAGCAGTTCACTTGTCAGTCTTGTCCAGAATTTTGAATCAAGGTGGAGAATTGTGAATATGTGATTCTGTAATTCTAGAGGATGAAGTCTTCAATCTGATGTCGACTTGATTGGTTAACTTCATGACTTCTGGTTATTGCATGGTTTGAAGAAAAATTGAGGAAGCATTGAACCGGTTCTCAATTGGTCTAATTGTAGTTATTGGTTTGGTTTAATGATTCAACAAAATAAGTTGGTTTAACTGATTTGTTGACCAAATATAAGTCTTTGACTCTCTTCTTCTTCGCTGTATCACTGTAACTACTTTTCTCTCTCCTTTGATTCACCCACGCCTCCATTGTTATTGTAAGGAGCTTGGGTCTTTGTAAATAGAAAGATAGTGAATTGCTGGGTGTAGTCCAGCCCCAGATGTAGGCCTTATCACACCGATAAGGTTGAACTGGGTAACAATCTCTTGTGTCTTGCGTGTCTTGTGTTTGTTCTCTGGGTTTCTTAGATCTTGCAAGAACAGAGTGAAATTGACTCTGTTTCTCTTGAATTAGCTCATTCCGCAGCTCAATTCGTCATTAGATTTGTAATATTTATATTTGGTAGACCTTTTAACGTTATTTGTTAAACTTAAAACATCCGTATATAAAGAGAACTATCTCTTAACTTAATTATATGGATCTGACTTGAAATAATCTTAGATAACTGATAATTTGATTGGTAAACCACATGTTACATTTTTTTTTGTCAACTGGCCTAGTAGCCTTTTAATCCCTCCTTTATACCGTAGGTAAGGAGTTCGAACCTTGGTGCCTTGAGGATTTATAAAGTGACAATACCACTGAGCCACCTGTACTCGGCAACCACATGTTCCTTCTTAGACTTAGGTTCTTTGTTACAAGCAAATATAAAAAATTTATCGAAAAAAGAAGAAGTAAATACAGTCGTGAGCTACCTGATAATTGAGCTTGTAGATAGTACATGCGTCAAGTAAATCATTCTAACCATGAATTTTGATATATTCATTAAATTTTACTTCAAATAGCAAAAAATGTTGCGTGAAAATACACTCATTGTATCAATTGGTTTACCAATAAGTTATGTGATTAATGTCACATGCATCGGTCCTCGCTTACTAAACCACTCAATTAACTGATTAATATTTTAATTAATTATTAACTATTATTGGGATTTTTTTCATGCGTAACCCAAACTCTCAAAAAACCGTCAAATTCGACAATTTCTTCACCTCTCTCGACGACACCTTTCATTCCTTTAACAACAGATTCTCATCTGTTTCGTAACTTATCAACAACATCGTCTCTCTTTCTTTTACCTCTGATTGGCTTGATTTTCCATGGCCGCTTCATACCGAAGCACCGACTGGCTTCCTCCTACTGGTAAACCTCGTGGATTCTCTTTAAAAGGATAAATGTCGAATCTTTTCTTTATTTTATTCTCGTGGGGTTAAAGTCTCTTTTTTTTGTTTCGTCACTATGTCCATTGATAAATTTTGCCCCTTTTTTTGTGGTTGTGATTTGCAAAGCCTTGACCTTTTTTGGGGATTCTCCCACTTACTAGGCTTTTGTTGAATTCCTCCATTTCATTTTTTGTAGCTTTTACTAAATTGTGGTTCCTTTCGATATTCAGGTTCAGTTAAGGGCTTAAATATGCTGGAAATGGATATGATAGATAGGTTATATACTGACCAGAGTGTTCTTCAAGATCAGGTAACTGTTTAGTGCCATTGCTTTGGTTTATAATGTAAGCTAGCACCAATATGACATTGTGTTAAGGTTTTACAGGACACGATTAGCAGTCGCCCGTTGTGTGGCAATGCTTTTTCTGCAACTTCATCTGGTTTTAAACCAGAATCATTTCACATTGGAGGTTAGACCTGTATGATACTTTCATCAGTTCTCTAGCTAATCTTCTGCTTGTTGTGAACTTCATTTTGTTTTCTTGCGTATGGCATTCCTTATTCGACCCAAAACTACATGTGCAACTTGATTATGGTTTTTAGAGAAGAAAAAGTATCATTGTTGTATCATGTTCTTGGACCATATTCTTTTCACAAGAGAACTCCACATTCTTTCTTATATGTTTTCTTCGTTTTGTTATACAATTTCTCTAAGTGCATACTGGATGAAACATTGCCATATTTCCATGAAATATCTCTACCACTCGTTTCTATCTGCTTTGCCTTGTTTCTCATTAATGCCATCGTTTTACTCAGGAAATGAAAATGCAGCTGATACTCCAAGGAGGTACCATCCACATACGGATGTTCCAAGCTTTGATAAAGTTTATCCTGTGCGTAAATCATCTAATCTATGTCTTCCATCCTACTTAATTTTGATATCTGCTGTTCATGATGTGTGTTTTTTTTTTATTCAATTGATATATGGCATGATAATGGAATATGTACCATGGTAATGGTGTGCCATCAAATTTTTTGAGGCCATCTAATTCTACCAGAAATCAATCATCATTGCAGCTTTATGGTGGCCTCTGTACTGATGATTCAAGACATTTTGTTCCCTTTGAGTCATCAAATCAGCAGTATCCAGTCCCAGAACATATTCATGTTTCGCCAGAGTTTCACATGTTTCAGGCAAACTCTAGACATTTTGGTAGGCATGCAAATGAAAGAAACAGTAGTGAGACTGATTATATGATCCGCACTATGGGAAAATTTGGCTTGAGAAATAATTTATTTGGAGAACTTAGGGGTCCCAATCTCAACCCCTTCAATGGCAAAAAACCATATTTTCCAATGGCCTCTACCAGAACACGTATGGACCACCATGGTTATGTGAAATTATCTGCAAATGATTTCAATATGGTTAGTTTCTGTAATCACTACCTCTTCAAATCAAGGGATTTTCCTTATATCCTTTGTGCAGCTGAAAGTAAATCAGATTCTTGTAACCTAGACACCTATAATGTTTTTGGTTGTTCCCATTTGTCTGGTTCTTCCGTATATCCTACCTCATCTAATGGAAAAAGCTTTGTGAAGTTGTGTAGATCTAATTGATGAGATGTATGCAGGGTCTACCACATGGAGTTTTGCATGATGCTTTTGAATCTGCTGGAAGCTTAAATTTTAGAGAGCAAGCTTATACTCAATGCGAAAGTGGCTTTCTCTCTGCTTCCTCTTCTAACCCAACTTGGGAGATTGATTATAATTTGCCACCACTTGATGAGGTAAGAAGTGGAAGCTACAGTGACTTCTTCCACTGCCCTGCCATGCTTACCGAGAGGAACAGAGGGCCTAGGGCATCCAGGCTGAATGGTAAAAGTAATATGGTCTTTTATGATCACGTTGGTCATTTTTGTCTACCAGAGCTGCTCTCCCAAGTTAAAGACGCAAAGTTCTTCGTTATTAAGTCATATAGCGAGGATAATGTCCACAAGAGCATAAAGTATTGTGTTTGGGCGAGCACTAAAAATGGAAACAAAAAGTTGGATGCTGCCTATCGTGAAGCAAAGAAAAAAGAAGTGGCATGCCCTGTCTTTCTTTTGTTTTCGGTAAATCACCTTTTTTTCATTACAAATTCAAAGTTGCTCTGAAGCTGTGGATGTTGGGACTGTGAGAATTTCCTTGGAAGATATTTACACTTGTATTCAATCATGAAAATTGACCCACTCAATAGCAGTCTGTCTCAAGCTATATCTGTGTATTCATATTTCAATCCACGGAGATGTTATTCATTATGTTTGATTTTTATCGCTTTGGTTTTGAACTTCGAATCCTATTAGAAGAAGGGCTAAAAATATTTAGTTTCAGGTGAATGCCAGTGCTCAGTTTTGTGGAGTGGCGGAGATGGTTGGGCCGGTTGACTTCAACACCAGTGTAGAGTACTGGCAACAGGATAGATGGTCAGGACACTTTCCGGTCAAATGGCTTATTGTCAAAGATGTTCCTAACAGTCTCTTTCGTCACATCATAATTGAAAACAATGACAATAAACCAGTCACTAACAGTAGAGACACCCAAGAGGTAAACCAAAGTCTTCTTGTCTTGTGCATTCTTTTCTAGAGGCTCCATTTAATGGTTTAATTATTAGTATAGATTTGAGAATTCTGTTGTATTTTCACTCTCAACTCGCATTGATAATGAAACTTTGCTGTTACCGCATATTGAAATTTTGCTTCTTTTGAATCTTGTATACATACGAGGGCAATCATATCTCAATTCTATGTGGTTCTTTCCAACGTAGAACATGTCTTCTTTGAAACCAAAGAATGCTTCTGTTACTTTCCAAATAAATTGCCGTGTACTTAGATATCCAAGTAGTAAAATTTATGGATTTTCGAGGAACGTTGTTTTCAGCTTATAAGTTTACTTTTTAGCACATATGATAAACATTCATAGTTTGAGATGTGAAATGATGCATTTATATGCCTGCAGGTTGGACTGGAACAAGGTATAGAGATGTTAAACATATTTAAGAACTGTGAGATGAGGTCTTCGATCCTCGATGACTTTAGCTTCTACGAAGAGCGACAGAGAGCGATTCAAAATAGAAAAGCCAGACAACGTGCTTTTCTCGAAACTAACTCACTCTCTGCAACCTCAGTTCCAACACATCCAACAAATTCTCTCCACGATGACTTTGTAAGGGAAATGTCCAGAAGCTTTGCAGAGGCTGTGGCCTTGCCACACAAACCCAAATAGTTGAAAAAACCTCTCTTCTCCTTCGGATTTCGAATGGATTGGGTTTGATTATGGTGTTATACTCTTGATTTTGTACACAACTGATCAGAGACTTGGGAAACATAGGTTGTGAGATAAATTTTAAGGTTCTCAAGTTCTGTATCTCCAGTCTTGACTAACTATTTGGAAGTTACTTTGACCATATCGGTTAAAAACTAGTGGTCTTATACCAAGTTATGCACATTTTTTGATAAGTTAAACAATGGATAAATTTTACCTAGGTGTGGAAAGAGATTCGATTACATGAGAAATTCCCTCATTACAATAAATGTCCGAACCAAACAACACACTTGAGAGATAAGTTTTGAAAATCTCGAAACAAAGAACACTCGCAAAAGAAAGAAACATTACAACCCTAATGGCATGTGCCTATACTCAGAGGTTAGGTCAAACTTATCATAGGCAAGGTCGAGACGAAGGAGACGGTCATTAAAGCGACGGCTAGAGCCACGACTCCGTAACCATCCCTTAAGGAAGCTGAACCTGCCTTGTCCGAGGACGTTGCTGGAGAAACCGGAGTCTTCCCTGCCGGTGCAGCCGTTGTTGGTGACGTGGTGTTGCTTGTGAATACTGATGCGTCTGGTGAGCTCGGTGAAAGTCCTAGAAGCTCTGTTCATACGTAGACACAGTTTTAAGTTTTAACATTAATTACAACTTACAAGTAACAATGTCAAATTGACCAAACATGATTTTATAACAAGAATGTTTTGTTTTACACTTTTATTAATTTAACGAAAATAGTCCTTGTACCAACTAGGAATTACTCCATTATCTTTAGTTGAATCTATTTGGGTTAAAGTCAAACAATAATGATCAATTTAATGTGAAATACTGCAAAACATTGAAAAGAAAAATGAATAAAGTAATGGATACAAATTAACGGTAGGAAAAGTTAGGTTATGTTTTTTTTTTCTAAAAATTGGATCGATAAGACCCGATTCATAGCCTAAAACCCATCATATAGTTTTTTTTAAACTACTATAATGCAGCGGATAGAAATCAAATTTTGGTGTCAAATTATTAGTTGGATCATCATAATCATCAAATTGAGAGCAAATCAGCAGTTAGGTTATGTCTATAAATGCGATTCTCTATCACTATATTAGAGTATTTAATTTATAGCTAAAATGTATGGTTATTGGTTTATGGTTCTCCAATCTAAGCACAAGAAATAATTATTTACATATTTATGACAAAAAAAAGAATCATTGATAAAAAAAAAAGAAACGAATAACCTTGGAGTACTAAAAGTTCATGAAAATACGCACTCATGTCATCTAATTAGCAAATGTGACCTCATAGTAATAGTAATATAAATGTATATATAACTCATATAATGTTGATAGTGTTGAACAATATTTTGTTGTCGGCATCTATTGTTTCTTCTATGATCATCAAACCCTAACATGTGTATTAGCTCCGCATATAGACACATCACACTTGGAAATTTACCAAAAAAACAGTTCGAGCTAAGAAAACGCCATACAGATAAGGAGAAACGTACTTGGGCAATTAGAGATACTGGCGTTATGGATCTGACAAGAAGTTGGAAGTTGAATAAGTTTGTCTTCCTGAACACCAAGATCTTTCAAAGCTTGTCCTCCTGTCTTAGCTTGTTGTATCACAAAACACAAACACTTTGGCTCTCTCTCTTTAATATCTTCCACTGCATCACAGCACTTCTTAGACGGATTCGGTGCCTTTCCGGTCGCAAAGTCCAAACACAAAGTCACCTTCTGAAAATCCTGACTGCATTTATCTGCCAAAGGTCCTCCACCCGCTGGAGCCGCCGGTGCAGCCGTGGAGATGGAGGCAACCACCGTCATGGTGACGAGAAAGAGGTGAAGATGAAGAGCATTCATTATCAGATTTTTTTTGTTTTTGCTTTAATGTTTAGTTTGTTGGTATTTAAAACCAAAATGACATTGAGGTGTGTGTTGTGAGTATTAAATGCTATTTGTGGTGTGTAGTTGGGAGCTTAGACACCTATACATATTAACATCAACTATGCTTAAATATATGTTGACCTTTCTTTTGTTCGGGTCTAATACTGTTGACGCCATTCATTGGATTATACTTTAACTAAGCTAAAAACATAATTTTTAATTAATTTATAATAATTATTAATTTTTATATACTAATTAAATTAAAATCACCATAAAATTATATTAGTTTGTAGAAGTTATTAATAAATCGAATATTAATTTAAATAAGTTATGTTGTATGTCACAAAAAAAGAAATTGTAAACTGGATCGACAACATCCGAATTCATAACTCAAATCTAATTTATCTCTAA
Source organism: Lepidium didymum (assembly GCA_963920545.1). Taxonomy (NCBI): domain Eukaryota; kingdom Viridiplantae; phylum Streptophyta; class Magnoliopsida; order Brassicales; family Brassicaceae; genus Lepidium; species Lepidium didymum. The sequence goes on along the minus strand of OY986992.1, from coordinate 18,263,665 downwards.
CTTATATATAACAAGATGAAGTTAAATTTCAGATGTCTTACCTATTAGCTGAATTTGTAATTATCAAACAGAAAAAAACTCGTTTTTCGACAATAATTAATATGGATGGAAAATTGGATAATTTTTTGGTTATAGGGAGAGAAGAAAGCAATGATAAATGAGAATGAAGGAGCCGACGTAAGTTTCTCTCCATTTGTATTTATCTTTTTCTTTTAAAAACGTTTTTGTATTTATCTTTTTCCAACAGCTTTTATTGCATTTCATCGGATCTCCTCTAATGAATTCTACTCTTTCAGAAATTTTAATGTTTCCAATATTTTTTCTGTCCACAGTTTTAGTTAAAATTTGGTTGATTAATAGTTATGGTTTGGTTAATCTAGTCATAGAGAGGAATGAGATTTACATTAAAGTTTGTAGTATTATTTAAGGAGAAGATAAAATCAAAGTGTTATAAGACAATAATTGCTATAACGCGGTTAGGCTTTAATTAGTGAATTGCCATTACGTATGAACAAAAGAAGAGAGTCGTTCTTTTTGTGTAGCTTTCACTTTCATTCATCGAAATTAATGAATTGATAGAACCTCTCTGCTCACTTTCTTCTTCGTCTTTTCCTTTAATCTGTTGGGTTATATGAAGCTACTATAAGGGTAAATACATATATAAAGCGCAATTAATGGGAAATAAATGATTACCTTAATTAACAATAACTATTTGCATGTGACTCCTTGTTTGGGTCCATTCTCAATCAATTTCTCTTGTACTGCGACGCTCAATCCTAAAATTATGCCAATTACCATCAAAAGTTAGAACAGTTGCTCATCTATAATTATTGCTATGGCGTCTTCGGCTCTTCGCATGGTTTAGCTAACACTCTCATGAATATCAATGCATTTTAAGGCTTCTTGATGTTTGATTTCTAAGAAAATAGAAATACCTAAGCTATATATATAGAGAAATATACAATTTAACAATAAAAAACCGAATTCTTCTCCATCTGTTGATTAAGAGATCCATGTAATTAATGATTCTAGCATTAGAGATTTATTCATTTCTCACAAATACATTATCATGTTATTGACAAAAAGAAAAAATCTGAAGTACCCTAGAGATATAATATAAAAATTATCGTTGATACATGGATTTCGTATACGTTGACCTTAGGTATCTTCATTGTTTTAGATATCTGTCAATTTTCAATACCTACACCTTCGTGAAACTCATAGGCTCTGGTTGGTTACATTACAACTTTACAAAAATGTAGTAATCAAGAGTTGTACTTTCCCTCTTGTAAACAATCAAGTAAATTGTGCAATATTGGCAGTAACTATTGGAGCTTTTCACATTAGAGAAGAACATCTTTTATATACAAGTGAATGTGTAAACAATTAGGTAGAAACCATAACTTTTCAAAAAGCTTTGATAATAACACTTCAATGAGTAGTCACACATGTAGGCATTTAAAAATACACAAAAAATTACAAAAAAACAAAAATGTGAACAAATAGATCTACAACATCTAATCTATAACCTAAACGCTCCAACTAGTTAGGTGGAATTCGAACTTATTTCTTTATGTTAAGTTACCTTATTTTTGGCAAAAAAAAAAGTTTGAAAATAAAATCAAACAAAATGTTTACAAATTCACTTGAGTTTAGTAAGTTGATGAAATTAGGGTATAACTATCTATATAAAATAAAATTTTATCAATTTAAAATATACTATAATATAAATCTTGGCAAAAAATAATTTGAAAATAAAAATCAAACAAAATGTTTACACATTCACTTGAGTTTAGTAACTTGACGAAACTAGGGTATAATTTTTTGTATAAATATAATTTTATTAATTTAATAAAATGTGACCAATTAACCAACCAACAAAACTACTTGTTACAAATAACATCTTGTTGTTGTATCTTCCATACTAAGATTAATGAGATTTTCCGGTATACTGCTTTCCCAGCCGACTATGTGTTGCCTTCGTCAACCGTGAGTTGTGGGAACCACAAAGCAAAGTTTCAAGGCCGATAAATTTATATTACGCAATCATTACGAGCTCAATATATACGAGTGTTATTCCGTGAAATAAAAAAAGAATAGTTGTACAAACCAACGAAGTAATCCCATTAAATAAAATATTATCAATTTATCAATTAGGGTATAATTTTTTGTATAAATATAATTTTATCAATTTAAAATAAAATATTATCAATTTATCAATTAGGGTATAATTCTTTGTATAAAATACAATTTTTATCAATTTAACATTTATGATTGGTATACAACCTGTGATGGGGTTATTATCTATGGGCCAAAAAGATTGGGCTCTTACATTTTTTTAACGTTCTCAATAGATACATAAAACAAGCCCATAAAGTTGACAACGTTACAGAGGTTTTTTTGTTTCACTTAAAACAAAAATTGTATTTTAGTTCAGTTCAAAATTGTATTTTGTTGGATCGTTGGAAACAACCTCTGCTAGTTCCATCTCCTTGCAAACACAACACTTGGAACCTCACAGCACACTCGCACAAACAACTGATCCTCTCCCTCACCATGATACCTTTGCCTTCGCCGACCTTCTAGATCAGGTCCTAACTGCAGAGGCCGCGGAACAAAACATTGCCAACATTGACCAAGACCTTGCGGTAACTTTCAATCAACAAGTCACAGAAGAGTTCCTTGACAATGCCAACAAGCGAAAACGCTACCCTGACCTCGACGAAAACTCTGCCTGGAAGTCCTCCAAAAGCTCCTATCTGCTTGAACTCCAGTCCTCCTGATCTCTTCTTCAAAGATAGGAGAATTAGCTTCCTTTTCGTCTTTTGGCTCTTGTTTCTAATCGTTTATCTGTTCTTCTCTCTTTTGTCTTTATGTTTTCTTTAATTGTTGTCTTAGTTTCCTGCTTTCTTTTGTAATGGGTGAATTGCCTCTGTTCTCGTTTAATTTCAATGAAGGTTCAGTTTAAGAGAACAAAAAAAAATGTATTTTGTTATTTTCAATTCAAAATTGCTGAATTTTCAGTTCGCCATTTCACGACATGGACACTGATCAGCTGGTGATATCCAAAGTGCGAGAGGTAAGGACATCATTAGGAAGAGACGAGACGACGGGTTACATGACGAACATTGGGGAACTTAAAGAGAACGAAGACTTGCAATTAGGAGGAGGCAAACCATTGTTAAATGAGGACAGGGGCATGAACAGGTTAGGTTTAATCTTAAGCTAGCTATGCGATTTCTCACAAGCAAGTCAATCGTTGATTATTGATCCTTGGAATCTGAAAGTTTTTCTGTTCAATCTTTGATTTCTCTCAGACCAAATAGAATGAATTGAATTGTTGGAATTGAAGCTGTAGCAAGAGGAGCTAAGACCACATCTATTTGAAATACTGACCAAATTCTCCATGAGAAACTACATTATACAAAGAGGTGGTTTCGGGATTTCAAAAATGAGTTGCAGGGAAAGCCATTCTCAGCTGTTTGAATTCCCAAATTCTGCATCGTATTACGTGTTAGGGCATCTGTCCAACACAACTTGGCTCAGTCAAAAATTTATGCTTTGGTACACCTCCATCAAATCAAACCTCTGAAGACCAGGTAACAAGTTGGTTTTGTTCATTAAAAGAGTAAACTTGATTTGTTGAATAATGAACTTATCATTAGGACACCATTCATAACAATCCTAGCAACAGAGACTTGAATCGAAAATAAGAAACTCTGCACCAATGCCTGACCTTTAAATCTTGCAGGTCTCAAAGTCCAACTTTCATATAATCAAAGTTCAGTATTATTTAGGATGTTCATATGATTAACTCCTTCTGAATAGGTATTTATGAATATTTCCAAATGAGAATTGTCCAAAAGTTTGTGATGCCTGCAATGACAAAACTAAGCAGCTGTAATCGACCTGCAAATGAGATGAATTTGTTTGTCCACAGGTGCAGTCTGGATTTCACTGATTGGATAAGAGGAGCAGAGTGAAGCAAAGATAGTTTTTTTTTGGAGCAAAGAGGCACACCTAGGTACCGTACTGACAGAGAACCATACGTGGTAAATGAAACACTCTTAGTTGCACCAATTTCATGGTTCTTTAAACCCACAGAAAAAGATGTTTTTTGTACACAACTACTCCGAAATCTTTCAGGATATCTAAAATGTTGAGGATAGAGCAGAGGGAGCCATCCGTGAAGATCCGCAAAACGAATGTGAGTGAGATTTGACCTTTGACATTTTGCATGATAGTTGAATTTTCCATCTTTTGCTGCTTCATAGTTATAACAAACAGATAAGGAGAAAAATAATATCTTTGTCTCAGTCCCTTCTTCCCTTGAAATAACCATAGGTAGAACCATTGAAACCCACCTGATATTTTTCTAACTTGGCTTGAAGCTTGCATCTAGAAGCTTATCTTACTTTCAACTATCAACAAAGAGTGAACTTATTGTCCATTGCAAGAAATTGGTCCACACAAGTTAGTTGAGTTTAATAGAGTCTTTACACACAATACTTGTGATGGAAAAACTAAGACCACAAGTTGATATCTTTCCTAGAGTAATGCATTTTACATGGGATTTTAATATATAGCGAAGTATAACCACAAACCTTGTCGGTGTTGAAGTTCCTCCTATATTTCTAAATCGGTTTATTCTTTCAAAAATATATGCCTTGTCCTAAAACCCTACCAGGTGGGAGCTTGCACCAACTTATAGTGCCAATAGCCCAATACTCTTCCCCTTGTGAGCCTAAACAGAAAGTTTGCATGACTTTTTTAATCTATTTATAAATGATGATCGAAAATATTATTAAAATATGTTTTTTATCCAACTATCACAAAAACTGTTGCATTATTAGTCTCACAGACAACAGCTCATATACTTATTTGCGAATAAATATTGGAAAATTGTAATGGATGATAAACAGCCACGTTTTGCCTCAGTACAAGAATTACAATTACTTAAACACAATTATGACAAGTTGACAACGATTTGTGTCCCAACAATGCATTTCCTTTCATGCTCATACTTTCTAGCATCACCATTCTTAGATCATTCACCATAACTCTTACATTTATATGTCTCAACTATGTTTTACTATATATATCTAACTAAAAACATATTTCTATACTTTGTCAGAGTATGGATCAGTTTGATGAGTCACCATAACTTACTAATTGTCTCTGCATTCTGTGAGGCTATGGCATTTATAAACAGAAGACGAAAACGTTACAATCATGAGCAGCTCCCGCATTTATTTGAAAAAATGGATATATACACATTGAAATACGATCACCTACACATTTATGATTGTCCATTGCTTCTTCATTAATATTTATATGATTATGGGAACGCTTTAACTATTTGTTGTGAAAAACAGTTTGAACGATAGCTTTTTTAGGTAAGATAAGACTTGTTTTAACACTTTACATTAAATAAGCGTGAAAGGGATGGCTCTTTTTTATACTTCCCGTTTTGCCCTTCTTGTTTGCTTTCCCCACAAGATACCCAACAAACACCCTAAACTCCTCTCTGTTCATCTACACTCTCCAGTTCTTCTCCCTGTTTAGTGACAATGGATAACGTGGAAGCATCCTCTAATGGAAACATTCAGTCAGAGACTGGTTCAAAGAAGGAGGAGAAGGAAACAATGAAGAAGGAATCAGTGTCATTGATAGGTTTGTTTAGTGCAGCTGATGCACTTGATTGCTTTCTGATGTTATTTGGCGGTTTAGGTGCCTGTGTTCATGGCGCTACGCTTCCTCTCTTCTTCGTTTTCTTCGGAAACATGTTAGATTCTCTTGGGAATCTTTCTACAGATTCTAAATCCATATCTTCCCGCGTTTCACAGGTTTCTCAGACACTGCTACTCTCTCTCTCTCTCTGTTTCGTTAGTTTGTGGTCATAAGTTCATAACAATTTGGTGTTTTGTCTTTTCCAGAATGCTCTATTCTTGGTCTACTTAGGATTGGTCAATTTGGTATCAGCCTGGATCGGTATGTTTCTATCTACATTGATCTGTTTCTACAGTGTTTTCAAGTTTTAACTTTTCATGTCTCTAGTTGGAATGTTTTATTGGCAGGAGTTTCTTGTTGGACGCAAACAGGGGAAAGACAAACAGCGAGATTGCGTATTAATTATCTCAAATCAATCTTGGCAAAAGACATTAGTTTCTTCGATACAGAAGCTAGAGATTCAAATCTCATTTTTCACATCTCAAGTGACGCCATCTTGGTTCAAGATGCAATTGGCGATAAAGTACTTAATTTTAATATATGAATTCAGTCTAAGGACCAAATAAAAAGAAGAACTTATGAAATATTTTGTTCTGTTTCAGACAGACCATGTATTGCGGTATTTGTCTCAGTTTGTCGCCGGATTTGTCATCAGTTTTCTGTCGGTATGGCAACTAACGCTGCTCACGCTAGGAGTGGTTCCACTGATAGCAATTGCAGGTGGAGGGTATGCTATAGTCATGTCTACAATCTCAGAGAAGAGTGAAGCTGCTTATGGTGATGCTGGAAAAATCGCAGAAGAGGTTTGTTTATACCTCAAGCTAAGATTGTTCTGAAAAAACTAACATCTGCTGTTTACGTGCGAAGACAGTTTTCATCAAAAACAAAAAAGCAAAATAAATCATGTCATAAACCTCCATTGGATCTTCAGGTTATGTCACAGGTGAGAACAGTCTATGCATTTGTAGGAGAAGAGAAAGCTGTAAATTCTTACTCCAATTCTCTTAAGAAAGCTTTAAAACTCGGTAAAAAGAGCGGTGTTACTAAAGGTTTAGGAGTTGGATTGACATATAGCCTATTGTTCTGTGCTTGGGCTTTGCTTTTGTGGTATGCAAGTCTTCTTGTACGTCACGGCAAAACCAACGGCGCAAAAGCCTTCACAACGATCCTCAATGTAATTTTTAGTGGATTGTAAGTCCCAAAAAACTGAGACCTAAGGTTTAGTATTTCATCACTTTGCTTAATACAAATCATTTCTGTTGCATTTGCAGCGGGTTAGGTCAAGCCGCGCCTAGTTTATCTGCGATTGCAAAAGGCAGAGTTGCTGCTGCAAATATATACAGAATGATAGGAAACAACAGTCTTGAAACTTCTGAGAGATTGGACGAAGGAACAACACTGCCAAACGTAGCTGGGAGGATTGAGTTTCATCAAGTTTCTTTCGCATATCCGTCGAGACCAAACATGGTTTTTGAAAATCTTAATTTTAAAATACGTTCAGGCAAGACTTTTGCATTTGTCGGTCCAAGTGGTTCAGGGAAAAGCACTATCATATCAATGGTTCAACGTTTCTATGAACCCAACTCGGGGGAAATTCTTTTAGATGGGAGTGATATCAAGAGCCTAAAGCTGAATTGGTTGAGAGAACAGATGGGATTAGTGAGTCAAGAACCAGCGTTGTTCGCTACAACCATAGCTTCCAACATTCTTCTCGGTAAAGGAAATGCAAATATGGATCAGATCATAGAAGCTGCTAAAGCAGGCAACGCAGATTCTTTCATTAAATCATTGCCCCAGGGTTACAATACTCAGGTAAAGTTTCTGAGTTTGCAACAATCCTCTTCTCATTTTTTTTAGTTTCTCATTTGTCAAACCATTCTAATAGGTGGGAGAAGGAGGAACTCAGCTCTCAGGAGGTCAAAAACAGAGGATTGCAATTGCTAGAGCGGTTTTAAGAAATCCAAAGATATTACTTTTAGATGAAGCAACGAGTGCTCTTGATGCCGAATCAGAGAAGATTGTTCAGCAAGCACTTGATAATATCATGGAAAATAGAACAACTATTGTTGTTGCACACAGACTATCCACCATTAGAAATGTTGACAAGATTGTTGTACTGAGAGATGGTCAGGTTATGGAAACAGGAAGCCACTCAGAACTGATATCCAGAGGAGGAGGTTACGCGACCCTGGTTAATATTCAAGAGACAGAACCTCAAGAAAACTCGAGATCAATTATGTCTGAATCTTTTAGATCTCTAGCTGGATCTTCTAGTTCAAGAAGAGCTTTCAGCTCAAGAAGGACTTCAAGCTTCAGGGTAGATGACGAGAAGACAGAAAAAGATTTAAACGAGGAAGATTTAAGCTCATCTTCGATGATATGGGAACTGATAAAGCTGAATGCTCCAGAATGGCCTTATGCATTACTTGGCTCGATTGGTGCAGTTCTTGCAGGAGCAGAGATTCCATTGTTCTCCATGGGGATAGCTTATGCGTTAACCGCGTTTTATTCGCCTTCTCCTTATCAGATCAAGCATGACATCGAAAAGATAGCCATAATATATGCTGGAGCTGGAATATTAACGGCTCCTATATATCTCCTTCAGCATTACTTCTACACGCTTATGGGAGAGCGGCTTACTTCTCGGGTTCGCTTATCCTTGTTCTCAGGTAAACACAAACAATTTAACGTCCTTCTTTTGTGATGAACCCGATTCTTGAATGTTAATGTATATCTTTACAAAAATTTCAGCTATTCTTTCGAATGAGATTGGATGGTTTGATCTGGATGAGAACAGCACTGGCTCACTCACTTCAATCTTAGCTGCTGATGCAACTTTGGTGAGGAGTGCTCTAGCAGATCGGCTCTCGACACTAGTCCAAAACCTGTCTCTCACAATCACAGCATTAGCACTTGCATTTTACTACAGTTGGCGTGTTGCAGCTGTCGTAACGGCTTGTTTCCCTCTTCTAATTGCCGCTCCACTTACGGAGGTAACTCAAAATCGAAGATCTTTTTAAGTCTCAACTATAATATGAATCTTAAAACTGAATAAGCTTGAATTGATATATGTTACAGCAACTATTTCTAAAAGGTTTTGGAGGAGATTACACAAGGGCTTACTCTAGAGCAACTTCAGTGGCGCGTGAAGCAATTGCGAATATAAGAACTGTCGCAGCGTTTGGTGCTGAAAAGCAAATCTCTGAACAGTTTACTTGTGAGCTAAGAAAACCCACCAAAAGTGCCTTTATCAGAGGTCATATCTCTGGATTTGGATACGGTATCTCTCAGCTTTTCGCATCCTGTTCCTATGCTCTTGGTCTCTGGTACGTATCGGTTTTGATAAAGGAAAAGGAGACAAATTTTTCGGATAGTATCAAATCTTTCATGGTGTTGACCGTCACAGCTTTCTCAGTAGCGGAAACGCTTGCGTTGACCCCAGATATTGTGAAAGGCACGCAAGCACTCGAGTCGGTTTTTAGAATTTTACATAGAGAGACTGAGATACCTCCAAACCAGCCTAACTCAAGATTGGTCACACAGATGAAAGGAGGTATAGAGTTCAGAAATGTGAGTTTTGCGTATCCAACGAGACCAGAAATTCCCATTTTCCAACACCTAAATCTCAAAGTTTCAGCCGGGAAAAGTCTTGCAGTCGTGGGACCTAGTGGTTCGGGAAAGAGCACGGTGATAGGACTAATCATGAGATTCTACGATCCCAACAACGGAAATGTGTGCATCGATGGTAAGGACATAAAAACCCTTGACCTACGTAGCTTGCGCAAGAAGATAGCGTTAGTCCAGCAAGAACCAGCTCTGTTTTCAACAACCATACATGAAAACATCAAGTACGGGAACGAGAACGCATCAGAGGCAGAGGTCATTGAAGCTGCCAAAGCTGCGAATGCGCACGTATTCATTAGTAGGATGGATGAAGGGTATAAGACGCACGTAGGTGATAAGGGAGTGCAGTTATCAGGTGGACAGAAACAGAGAGTGGCTATCGCAAGAGCCGTTCTTAAGGATCCTTCAGTGCTTCTCCTCGATGAGGCAACTAGTGCGTTGGACACAGGTTCGGAGAAACTAGTCCAAGAGGGGCTAGACAAGCTGATGAAGGGACGAACCACGGTGTTAGTGGCTCATAGACTCTCAACTATAAGAAGAGCAGATACGATCGCTGTGTTGCAGAACGGAAGAGCTGTGGAGAAGGGAAGCCATACAGAGCTTGTTTCCAAACCTGATGGGTTTTATAAGCAATTGACTAGTCTTCAAGAAGTGGTGTGACTGATGATCGTCGAAGTTTATCTGGCATTTTTTTTTAACTATTATATATGCACTAATGCACAACACACACATTTATTATACGATTAGAGTTATGAATATCTGGACCCCAAAACCATTTGTTAGCAAAATAAAATCAAATGTATCTTATTGGCTTTCATTGGCTCTTTACAATGGGCTTGCTTGTTAAAAATATATATGTCGGGAATGCGTATGTTTTGCATATCTCAAAATTAATTTTTTTTTTTTTTTTTGTCAACATTGAACCACAACAGACCGGCCTGTTAGCCAAGTTCCTACATAATGTAGGCGGTGGGACTCGATCCTGGTTGTGCAAATACGCATATCTTAGTGGACTTACCGCCTGCCACTAGAATAAAGGCCATTTGCAAATTAATTTTTTATAGAAAAACCCTATAATTCATGAATTTACGCTTAAACAATAACAGTTCCATAAATAAGTATCATATAGAGTATCTTAAAACAATAATCAACCGTGCAGAGAAAGAAAAAAAGAAAAAAAAAATCAATCATGTTCGTTTGTCAACAATTGAATCAATAATGTCTTATCCATATTATAAAATTTAAATTCTAAAATCATTTTTTCATATATTATATGAAGTGGAAAAGAATCAAACTTTTAATATCAAAATTATTAAATAGATCACTGTAGCCTTCCACACTAGTAAACATTGATAACTCAAAATGTACCAAAATGCAAGTGAAATCAATCGACAGGGTTACGGGTACACAAAACTACATAACCAAATGGAAGTGAAAATAAAATTTTATTTAAAATCCAAAAACTTCAAAAATTCCACCTCATTACATATAGTTGACTATAGAATAATTTTGACTATAGATCATTGAAAAAAAAACAATGACTTCCAATAGTTGGAACCAAATCAAACAATGTAATCGAACGTCAACCCCTAGAAACGGTATAGAGGAGCTTGTTTTTTAGTATTGGCATGTACTATCATCTTACTAATCGTGACCATTATCTTTAGAATATTAACGTGGGCACGTAACCCAATACTCCAATTAAAAAAAAAAATGTCCACAGATATTTTGTTTTCAAATTCGAATAAGCCACAGTTACGTGTCATGTTCACATCACCCACTTTAGCCAAAGCTACTTCAATAGTCGGATATGGACACGTGTCACATACTCAAACCATCTCCAACAAATAATATCCCAAAAGCTTTTCCGATTCAGTCCCCCAATCAACCTTCGTCTTCACATTTCTATTTTCTTCTCCGAGCTCGACCAAATCCTCAAAATCAAATAAAACAACGATAAAAGAAAAATCAGATCTGAGAAGATCGATTCAAAGCTATGACCAAGTTAATCTCATCGGAGAAACGATGGATCATCACGGCCGTTTTACTCGCCGGTTTAGTCGGAGGTTCTTTACTTTTCACAAGCTTTATACGAACAGCTGACGACGCTTTTTCCCTCTGCTCAACCGCAAACGCTAAAAGCCGAGCGATTGCTGCTGCGTCTGATTATTCAGCGACTCCGATTCAGCTTCAAGCGATTGTTCACTACGCTACTTCTCGTATCACGCCACAACAAAACATGGCCGAGATCTCGATCTCTTTCAACGTATTGAAAAAGCTAGCTCCGGCTAACTTCCTCGTCTTCGGTCTCGGTTTTGATTCACTCATGTGGGCTTCTTTAAATCCACGTGGCAAAACCTTGTTCTTAGAAGAAGATCAGGAATGGTTTCAAAAAGTTACCAAAGACTCACCGTTCTTACGTGCACATCACGTGCGTTACAGAACTCAGCTTAAACAAGCTGATTCGCTTCTCCGATCATACAAATCGGAACCTAACTGTTTTCCATCGAAAGCTTATCTAAAAGGAAACGATCGTTGTAAGCTTGCTCTAACAGGTCTACCAAGTGAGTTCTACGATACAGAATGGGATCTGATTATGCTTGATGCTCCTAAAGGATACTTCCCGGAAGCTCCAGGAAGAATGGCGGCGATTTTCTCAGCTGCGGTTATGGCTAGAAATCGAAAGAAACCAGGAGTTACACATGTGTTTTTACACGATGTTAATCGGAGAGTGGAGAAAACTTTTGCTGAGGAGTTTTTGTGCCGGAAATATAGAGTCAACGCCGCCGGGAGGTTATGGCATTTCGCTATTCCTCCGGTGGCTTCAAACGCTACCATTGACGGTGGTGATTATAGGTTTTGTTAAAGATTGAGCCATCTTTTGGTTATTCCCGTTTTGCCCTTTTGATTTTTTTTTCATATTTTATTACAGCGTTGGGTTCACTTATAATCTGATTTAGTGCCGACAGATTTGGATCTGCATCTCATGTTTCGTTACTTGTTACTTACTTGGACTTTTCCCTATTGCTTCAGGGTTTTATATATCACATTTATGAATGATTATTCATTTTTCTTACTGGAGGATACTAATTTTATTGTAGAGAATGTAGACTTTTATCTAACTCGTTTTAGACTTTTTTTATGTTGACCAGGCTAATTTTCAACACTTTTTGAAAGCTAATAACTGACTTTTTCTTATGTCACTAAATAGATTTGGTATAAAATCAGATATCCGAAATCTAAACCGAAATCAATCCAAAAAAAAAAAATCTGAATAAATTTTAAATTTATAAATCTGAATAACCAAACCCAAACCAAATTGAGAATCGAATAGGTACCCGATATATTTTTACTAAATTTAGGTTTTTTATAAGTTTTTCAATTAAATTTTTACTAATTTTAAATTTTTATATAAATTTAAATATAAATACCTGAATATGAACCTGATATATATTCGTACCGAACTTGATCCGAAAACTAAAAATATCCGAATGGATCTTAAATTAATAGACCCAAAAATCCAAAATCCGAATGGGTAGTCGATGCCCAACACTATCACTAAAGGTAATTATTGCATATTTATTTCCAACGAATATTTTGTTATGTGCCTTAAAATACAATAATGAAAAAAGAATTTAGATATATACGACGCCAAGAATCTTAGGATAGATTTTTGTGTTGAGTTTTCATCAGAACCCAAAAGGAAATTTCTTTTAAAAATGTACAAGTTGCGATTGTGGACGTATACCATATTAGATTCCTCGAAATGTACAAGTGGAAACGAAAACCAACAAGAGATTTCTCTTCACATTTATTTATGAGTATTTATTAGACCATTAACTTGTATGTTTATTTGTAAGTAAGAGGGATCTAGGGAAATATTTAGTTTATTTGTATGTTTCTTGGACTATTCTATATTTAAAGAAAAAGGAAAAAAAGTTACTAGAAAGGAGAAAAAAAAGTTGTCTATACGAAAAGACAAGATTCAACCACAATATAAGAAAGCATATTGTTTAATTTTTCAAAAATGTGACTAGTGAGCAATAGTCATGTTTTTAATCCTCCAAGCTATTAACAAAAGAATAAACACCATTTAATCAGAAAGAAATGTTATAATATTCCTTTACAATTGGTGAGGGTGATAAAAAAATTGAGTAATTAAGTAATAAAATACTTTTGGAAAATTCGAAACAATTTTTTGTTCGAAAGAAATTTCTTTTCTGTTTTGCAGATGGTTTGATAAATGCAAGGCAGATTGTTTTCAATGGAAACAGGCTCAAGAACTTGAAGAAGTATTCCAGAACTCGCTGCCACTGCAAGCACATCCCAAGATTACACGCTGGAGACCACCGCCAAAACCATGGCTAAAATGTAATTTTGGATCCACATGGAACGCAGAATTGAAGATACCAGGCTTTGCTTGGGTTCTTCGAAACTATGTCGGTACAGTGCTTCTGCACAGCAGGAAATCTTTTGAAAACATCCATTCAAAAATGGAAGCTGACTTGACGGACCTGGTTATGACTAATTGAAAGTATGTCAAGTCTTAAGATTAATAGGGTCATTATAGGAGTGGAAAACAAATCCATCCTTTGATGCGGTGACATCTCCGAGTAAATAGCTTGCCCATGAGTCGTATTTTTCACCTTTTTGCTTGAATTGGAAAAGCTTAACTTTTGGAAGCTGGAACTGGAAAACAGGAAATCGAATTTAGGAGCTCATCTTATAACTGCTAGTGCTTCAAGAGAGGATAGAAGTCAATCTTATGTACCTAGTGGCTTTCCCTTTTGGTTACATGATCTCTTCTCAACTGAAGCTTGTTTAGATGATCACTGAACTGAATAGCCCGTTGATTGTCTTTTTTCTTTGATCCTCTTTAGCCATAGATCATCTTTTGGTTATGTAAGGTTTTGTATAATCTAAGCTTTGTAAAACTCCCTTTCTATTTTGATGAATGGAAATATATATTTACGGTGAAAAAAAAGTAATAAAATACTTTTCTCTTTATAATTGACTCTAGATCGCCACACTTTGTCATATATCACTCAACTAAATTAGGTTAATATTCTCTGAATGTAATGTAAAACTTAAAATTTTGTAATGCTTTGTAAAACTTTGATTAAGAAATTGTTTTTTTTTATTGCTTAGAAAATATATACTCAAAAATTAAATTACTCAAAGTCTTACCTACCTTAGTCACAACTCAACCAAGGTATTTATAATAACACAACATTGTTATTTTCTTATTCTAGTAGGATTATATCCTTTTAATCCTAATCTATCTTGGAGAATATCTTATTCTAACTAATTTATGCTAAGATATAGAACCTTGTTCACCAAGATAATGTTGAATCTGATTTATCCAACATTTTTTCCCTTAAGCTTCAAATGATTATGTGAAAGGTCTTGAAGTCCGATCAAGCTCCTCATTTTCTTGAACTTAAGCCGCGCCAATGCCTTCGTAAGTATGTCTGCACATTGCTCTTCTCCGAACACATGTTTCACATCAATTTGGCCGTTTTCAGTACACTCACGAATAAAGTGATAATGTTTATGTAACTGTTTACTTCGTCCATGAAATACCGGGTTTCTTGTGAGTTCTATCGCAGATTTGTTGTCAATACAAATCATCGTCTTTTCACATGTCTTTCCCATGATTTCGCTTATCAAGTCTTGAAGCCAAATAGCTTGTTTAGCTGCCTCTGTTGCCGCCATAAACTCAGCCTCGCATGAAGACAAAGCTATTGTATTTTGCTTTTGAGAACACCAAGTGATTGGTGTTTCTCCGAAATAAAATATATGGCCTGTTGTGCTTTTTCCATCGTCGGCATCAATGTTGTGGTTGTTGTCACTATACCCTATGATCTCCTTTGTTCCTCCTTTCTTGTATCTTAAATCATACCTCAAAGTTCCTTGTACATACCTTAGTATTTGTTTTAGAGCTTTAGCGTGTGATTCTTTGGGGTCTTGCATATATCGGCTTAGAACTCCCACCGATAATGCAAGATCCAGTCTTGTATGTATAAGGTATTGAAGACATCCTATTTTTCTTCGATATGTTGTTGCATCTACTTGTGGTTCATCTTGGGCTTTAGACACTTTTAATGCAAATTCCATCGGCACTTGTGTTGGATTACACATATCCAAACCTGCTTCCTTCAAAACTCGGAGAGCATAGGCTTCTTGTTTGATCATAATTCCCTTTTTGTCTTGTTTAACTTCGATGCTAAGGTAGTATGTAAGCTTACCAAGGTCTGTCATCTCGAACTTTGATGACATTCCCGCTTTAAACTCATTGATGATCTCGATAGTATAGCCCGTAACGAAAAGATCATCAACATAAACGGCAACGATAAGTAAATTGTTTCCTTGTTCCTTGCGATATACGGAACTCTCCTTGGAACACTTCTTGAATTTCATTGCGTGCAATATCTGATTTAACTTTGTATTCCATGCTCTAGGAGCTTGTCTTAACCCGTATAATGCTTTAGAAAGCTTGAAAACTCTATGTTCTTCTCCCTTCTTTTCAAAGCCTTCGGGTTGAGACACATATACATCTTCAATTAAGTTCTCCATGTAAGAATGCCATCTTCACATTGAGATGGTGTATTTCCCAACTTTCGGATGTAGCTAGACCAATGAGTAGCCAAACTGTCTCTATTCTAGCAACCGGTGCAAAAATCTCTTCATAATCAATTCTTTGCTTTTGCACATACCCTTTGGCAACTAACCTTGCTTTGAACTTGTTAATTGACCCATCCACATTTCTTTTGATCTTAAAAATCCATTTAAGGCCAATAATCTTTGCTCCCATCGGTTTATCAACTAAAAATCATGTCTTGTTCTTGTTAATTAAATTGATTTCATCAAGACATGCGTTTGTCCACTCCTTTGACTCTTTTGCTTCTTGATAACTCGTTGGCTCATCATTAATTGAAAGTAGGAGCTTCACACATTCTAGATCCGCAAGCAAGACATAATCGTTAAGGTAACTTGGCTTATGTACTTGTCTGCCCGTTCTTCTAGGTTGCGTGTGTGTAGTCTCGGCTTCTTCTTCATGATGGTCAACTTTTTGTTGATCATTACCCGAGTCTTCTTCATTCTCAAGATGTCCTCCTCCTTCTTGTTCGTTATTCTCGTTATCATCTAAATGAGAATGATCATCGTTGTTACTTACTTCCCAAGTTAAGCCAAAAATTCTCGTACTTTCAACGTCTTCTTCATTCACTACTCCCTTTCAATTCCAGCTTGTTGTTTCACTAAAAAAAACATCTCGGCTCACAATTCTCTTTGTTTTTAGATTATAAAGTCTATAAGCCTTAGACTCTGGTTCTACTCCAAGGTGTACCAATGTTTGAGATCTATCGTCTAGCTTCTTGATATTCACGGGTTCAACTTTAGCATGAGCGACACAACTAAAAACTCGAAGATGCTCAATACTTGGTTTCTTGTTCTTAGACATTCATAGGGAGTTTGATTTTTCAAAGCTCTAGTAGAGACTCTATTAATCACATACGTTGAGTGTCGTATTGCTTCTCCCCAAAGAAAATTCGAAACCTTCATGGCTTTAAGTATACTTCTAGTCATCTCCATCAAGGTTCAATTTCTTCCTTCTACAACCCGTTTTGTTGCGGAGTATAAGGAGCTGTCAAGTGCCTTTTGATTCCGTTCTTGGTACAAAACTCTTGTAAATCCTTCGAAGTAAACTCTCCTCCTCAATCCGTTCTTAGAGTCATAATCGATTTTCCAATTTCTTTTTCTACCAAAACTTTGAAACCTTTGAATCTCTCTAGTGCGTCTCCTTTTTCTTTCAACAAAATAGTCCACATGTATCTTGAATAATCATCAATGATCACAAAAACATACCTATTTTGAGCATGAGTCGGAGGTGATATCGGTCCACACAAGTCTGCATGAAGAAGATCCAACGCCTTTGTAGCACGAAATTGAGTCCCTTTTGGAACAACTTGTTGAGCTTGCTTTCCCATCAAGCAAGAGTCACAAATTTTCTTTTCTCCTTCAATTTCCGGTAATCCTCGAATCATCTTATGCCTTGATCACCCGTTTTTCCTTTAAACAATATCAAACCTTTTCCTTCGATATTAACACAAGATCCATCACCAAATTTTACTCTCCTTTTCACCTTTTCGTTTAACTCTGAGAAGAAAGACTTTTCTCCCGTCATGTGGTTACTTGCTCCATTATCCAAATACCAACAACCATCTTCTCTATTTTCTTTCTCTTATTTCTTTAGAATAAGGTTTTCTTCATTTAGAAATACAACCTCGTGTATGTAAAGAGTTTCATTATCGGTACCTTCTTTTTTCTCTTCATTTTCTTCTACTTCCACCTTATGCATCTCTTCTACTTTCTTCTTCCTTTCGGGACAGACCGAAGCAAAGTGTCCCTTTTTATCACATCGAAAACACATAACTTGTGATCGATCTTTCTTCTCTTTGTTTTGGTCTCTTGAATTAGATCTCCCACAATTTCTTCCTCGACCTCTACCTCTTCCCCTTGAACTCTCATACCTTGATCCTTCTTCATATGCTTTGTTATTTGCATACATCAAATTCTCATCATAGTCTCGATTTTCACTTAGAACAATTCTTTCTTCGTAAGCTTTAAGACGACCAACAATATCTTCATTTGCGGTTTTGTTTAAGTCAATAACTTGTTCTAGAGATGCAATGATTTGTATGTATCTTTGAGGAGGTAGACTATTGAGGAATTTCTTAACCATCTTTGATTCCTCAACCGTGTGTCCTAAGGTTGCCGCCTTAGAAGCAATTTCCGATAACTTCCCCGAGAAGCTATCGATTATGTCTGATTCCTTCATCCTCATTCGTTCGAATTCAGACATAAGTGTTTGTAGTCTTGCTTCTTTCACCCTATCTATACCTAGATGCCTTGATTTAATAGCTTCCCATATACCTTTGGCGGAATCTTGCTCGCCAACTTGTAGTATGAGACTCTCAGGTATAGATTGAAAGAGCATCGAGGTTGCTAAGTCGTTCTTCTTAGCAATAGTTGTTCTCGGTTCAATCGCCTCCCATACTTCGTGAACACGCAAGAGAACTTTCATTCTCATCGACCACACCATGTAGTTTGATGAGTTCAACATCGGACATACCACCGACGAGGGTACGAGCTCCTTTGTCTTTGATGGTTTGCTTTCGTCTCCCGTGGCTCGGTTTTGAATTCTTTATGTGATATTTCTAGATCGATTGCTCTGATACCAAATAAAGTTTTGTAATGCTTTGTAAAACTTTGATTAAGAAATTGCTCTTCTTTATTGCTTAGAAAATATATGCTCAAAAACTAAACAGCTCAAAGTACCAAGGTATTTATAATAACACAACATTATTATTTCCTTATTCTAGTAGGATTATGTCTTTTTAATCATAATCTTTCTTGGAGAATATCTTCTTCTAACTACTTTATGCTAAGATATAGAACCTTGTTCACCAAGATAATGTTGAATCTTTTGGACTTATCCAACAAAACTAAAGCCTTACAGTTTGAATAAAATAAACACAAACAGATAGACAACGAATGAAGTTGTGTGTGAGTGAAAGATTCTAAGCCTCAAGATGGGTTTCATAACTTAAATAAAAGATTAGAAAGTGATTAAGTCTTGTTACAGAGATATACTTTTTATGTCGAATGTGTTAAAACATAAATTGAAGTCTCAAGGAGACAATGGACCTGAAAACAATGATACAACAGAAGTTGTGTCGTCACGAAGACTGAGCCTAAGCACTGGTATTTTTGATGCTTGAGTACTCTTTCTGGTTTCTCTTCTCATAGATGTGCCAAGAGCTGTGTAATTATTATTACTATTGAATCCTCCTGAATACTTTTTGTTTAAAGGACTTGCACTTCCAAATCCACCATTCATGCTTCGATTTGAGATTCGTCGGTTACTGCTTGTTGGCCATGCCATGAATAAATTATCTGCTTCAGCTACAGGTTGTTGAATGAACTTTTTCATTTCCTGCATTTTATTTTCAAACAAGTCCCAATTATAATAATTTCTTATACAGATCAGTTAATTCATGATTTATTTTTGATATATCACAGACTAACCCTGAGCCTTTGCTTCTCCACTTCCTTTTCATGCCTCAGCTTATTGTATTCTTGTATCATTGCAACAAGAGGTACCTGAAGAACTAACAGGTGGTTATTCTATCTAATTCAGAGTTTCTTACTGTTGATTCACAAAGACAGAGTTATAGTTTTGTCACCTCATCGTACAAGAACACTTTCTGTCTTTCTGCCTCCCAGCTCTTAGTCTTAACCAATATAGATTCTACAAGTCCTGGTAAGAATATCAAAGTAGGGTCAGTGTCTACTTGCTTCATAATTAGGAAAATACATAATAGGTAGCTTTATTATCACCTGTGATTTTATTGACTGTTACACGTGCTCGTTCTGCTCGCCTTAGGTTTCGATGAGCATTTCTACTTACTGAGTACCGATTCTCGTCCTGTTAAAACATAATTGTTTGTTGCAGAAATTAGACAACAGAGATAAAATGCAGCCATTTTCGATTGTGAATAGTTAAAACCTGGTCATATTCTTCTAGCCAACGCTCTTCATCACGTGCTGATATCCACCTATCCACTTTTTCAATTATTCCTTTCCTACTTGCTGCTTCTTCCTTTGCTCTTGTTATCTTTTCATCCATGGCGGTGAGAAGATCGATGTGGTCTAATTCCCCTTTAAAAAAGAGTATGGAAACTCTGCAATGAGTTTGACAGATATGATACAGACATGCAGTAATATCTTGGGTGTTTTTAGCTAGTGATTTTACAAACATTTCTTCTTTCTATTTTGACCATTTTAGGATTGCATTTAGTATGCATAGGTGTTTGCAAACGCATTTGCTCTCATTAGGTTCTTGAATTCGAATCATGAAGAATGAAGATTGGAACCAAAAAAGAGATAAGAGAAGTATTGTGAACAAGGTGAAGAATGGCCAAACAGCAGTTGCAGAAAGTTATAGTTAGTCTCACCAGAGTCTACAAGGTTCGTTATATTTTCCATTTCGGTTGATGGAGTCTCCACATGCGATATGTTACATGTGTTCTCTAGTTCCTTTTGCTTCTTAAGAAAAAGTTCTTTGGTTCTGCTTGCTTTCAATTGATCTAGTCTCTTGACTTCAGCCTCAGCCTTGGGAAAATTTGCAGAAAATAAAAGGTTGTCAACATCATCTATCACTAGTATGATCCTTGTACTTCATTATAACTTACCTGCTGAATTATGCTCAATGTAATGCTGCCAGGAGCGCAGACATCAGATGGTGCGAATGATAGTAAATCAATGACATGAGAGAACTTTTGACGATCTTCATAAGATGCATCCATTAGATTCCACAGGTTCGATAAAGCTTTACCAAGTTGGTGAAGCTGCCATTTGAAAGATGTCTTAAAAGGTCAGATAACAACCCTTATATTGGTTAAGCTATATTCTTAAGTACATCTCCTAGAAATGCTAGATCAGTGAATTGAAACATGTGTAATTAGCTTCACCTTTTCCAGGCGCTTGTGCTTTTCCTCTTCAAGTGACACAACAGTGCCATTAAGCTTTTTTAAGATATCATCACTGATGTTTTTGGATATTCCATAGAGGTCATTCAGGCTGGGGTGAATCTTTGTTATGATCATCGATGCTTTTGTTCCCAATGTTGCTGAGAGATCTCGTATGGCACATATATATATTTCAACCTTCTGTAGTCTCTCATTCTTTTTTGACAAAACATTCAAAAACAGGATGGATAAGCCAAAAGTGTCTGATCACAAAGCAAGGTATGTTCACTAAAACATCCAAATTGGTCTTACAAATGTACCTTCTCATCATGGAGATGATGCAGTTCATTCTGATATTCCTCTAGTTTCTTATCAGAGAGATCGTTTTCATCTATGATTATATTTGTAGGTGACTCTTCAAATGTCGATTTACCTGCTATTTCTGCTGAAATTATCTGAATCTCCCCTTTGACAGATCGGAATAACTTCACTCTTTCGTCTTTCTTTAGCCTCATCTCACGCAATGCAGGGGCAATAGAATCCAGCTGCTCCTTTAATGTTCCTCCCTTTTTCTCTGGCTGTAAAGACATTGACAACAACGTTATCTCTAATAGGTTATGTGAACTAGTCTTGGCTTTGTTTATCAGTATCCACATAGAGAGGAAGAAAGAATGAAATTTACCCTTCCAGTTACTGATCTTTCACCGAGGCACAAGAGAAGATGGGTGAGTTCGGCTTCAGATTCTGCTAACTCTTGATGAAGAAGAGACCTCGAAACATTGACCTGGTCAACTTTTCTCCTGTAAGCCTCTACACATTCCTGCTCTATATCAAGCAACACTTTTTCTCTCTCAAACTTATCTTCTCCAACTTCATCCCATATCATCTGTGTATATAATGACCATCCATTGATCAGAATACTCTTACATATCACTTGAAAGAAAGAAACAGAAGCTTTAAACAAAGTTACCTGCAACTCTCTGAGCAAATATCCGCAGGAAGTATCTAACAATGAGGAGCTTCTCATTCCTATCTGTGTCTGAAGGGAACCCATCTTCAGACAGATGATTCTCCTCCAATGTTGAATATTTTCACCTGATACTGAGCTATGAACTTTGTGCTTATTGGTGTTTGATTTTGCTTTGAAGACAAGTGTGAAAGTGACACATATTCTACAACAAAAGCTTCCTGTTTAAGTGAAGGCTCATCCGCATCGTCCTCCTCCTCTATGATTCTTCAGTTTAGGTCTCTTTCTCTTTTTCAACTTCATCTAAATTTTGGTAAAGTTAAGGAGTCGCTTTAGTGCTGATGCGTTTGCTTCTTCTGAATGAAAAGCCAGAGAGAGGTGTTTTTGTTTATACGACACAAAACCTGATTCCTAAGCAACCTTTAGTGCTAGCTTTTTTTTTGCTTATCATTGTTTTATCTAACTCCAAAATCCAAATCAACAGAGATTCTTCACCATGTGTGTTTTTACAAAACAGTTTTTGTGGATTAGGTGAATATCTTTCGTTTTATCAAGTTCTTGTGAAATTGAAAAATATGAAAGCTGTTTGTGACCAAATTGACTGAAAATTCTGTAATTTAACTTGTAAATATGATTATAAACTGACCTTACAAAGAAACAAATATGACATTTTGTTTTCGGGTAAGATCTGTCTCTTAAACAAGGTCAACTTGTCCTTTCATAATTCTATTGAGGAACTCCATAATTGTTTTTTGAAGGCACCATTTTATAATTATATTGTCATTGACGACATCTGAGGTTTAAATTGTTACTCGTGGACAATTTTTCCGAAAGTTTAGTACAATAACCCATATGATAGGTGTCTCTTTAAATATATAAGAAGAGGGACCATCAACTGATTAACACTTTTAATAAATTTTTCGGTCGGAGGACGATACAGCATTACACCATTCCATAAATTAGAGAAGATGTATCAAATTAATAAATTTTGAATAATTTAGGTTTGCGAATTCTTAAATAATTTTGAGTGAATTTACAAACTTTTTTTTTTATAATATGTTATACTCTGAAATTTCTCATATATTTTTTTTGTCAACAACTAGATCAAACCTTTTGTAAAACTCTTTTGTAATCCACTAATTATAATGAAGAGATGTCGATCATCTGATCCGAGAGTTATTAGGTTTATCATCCTAACTACTAAGAAGAATTCAATATAAGATATTTAAATTTTTAATAAAAAGAAATAAATGTTTCATATAAAAATAGATTTAACCGTACTTTTAAGATTTACTAGTTCATTAACATTACATTCAATTTATTTTTAAAAAATAATAATTGAGCAACACATAATTTATCATTGTAACACAAAGCATATCAATTGGTTAGATTGATTTTTCTTTTTGGTTCAACTGTTGATTGAGTACATTTCTCAGAATTTTCAGCTTTTACTCACTAAGACCCAAGTCAACCTTTTTGCTTTGCTAAGCATTTTTTTTTTTTTGCAATGCTCAATATTTCTCACAGATGATCCTTAAAATGTAATTGCTTTGATTTCTTGCCTTTACATTTATAATTAGTAAAGATTGATTGAATTATTAAATTCATAAATAATTACAATTAATTTGGAGATGAGGTTGTATTGCTATTCAATCCTTGACTCTTTCCAAAGACAATATTCCTGTTTCCTTTGTTTCTTCCCTACATCTCAAACACAACACATGTTCTCTCGAAAGATGTCTGGTTAGGCTCCCATTTTTGAACTGTCCTTCTTCAACCTTGGAACTGAGATCTCTATCGATCGCTGCTACTAGCTACCTCCATTGCCCTTTTCTGGTTCTCTTCTCTCTTTGTTTCTTAGCTCTCATTTCTTAAGTACCCCAATATTCAAACCTACAAGAGTCCAATACTTATGAATATTTATACAAATATTCATCACCTTTTAAAGACATGTACGACTTGTCAACTCCTCGACCATAACCTCACAATGACTTCTCAACTAAAAAACTCAAACCATCGTTCAAACATGTCAATCATCATAACATTAACTCACGATAGAATATTGTAACCAGCTATTGTATCTACTCGAAAACAGAATTTAATATGAAACAAATCTTACACTATCGTCTGTTGATACCAGGCCTTACACAACTTGACCCGCTAAAACCCATTAAATAAATAGACACTAAGTGATGTTAGTAGACTGAGAGAAAGCAGGTCCATTGAGTATTAACGACAAGCTAATATCTCGCCGAAAGAAAAAAAAAAGAATTTTGGAAGATGTGATGTGGCAAGCGTAAGAATAGCGACGAAGACGGTTATGAGAGACAAATTGAACAGAGAAAAAAGAGCAGCCGCATTCGAGTTGTGGGGATATAAAAGAAAAGCAAAACAAAAAAGAAGACACACAGAAAAAATCTAAAAGACGAGAATATGTGAATTCTCTCGTTTTTGTAATTCAACTCTTGTAACCAAATTTGTCTATCAATAAAATTAGTTCATTAATCTCTTATTTCTGATAAGAAAGAGATCAAAAAAGGAAAATTAAGTGAGCTCTACTCTAATTAGACAGAAATCTGTTTTTTCCTAAAAGAAATTGTTTGCTTTTTAATGTGTTCATTGTTAAGGTTAGTAAAATTAATATTGAAAAGTGATGAGTGAGGTGCTATATTTGGATATTTTGAATTAGTAAACAAACTTGGTGCTTTTATCAGGTGCTATTCAATTTTTTTTTCTTTTTCTTTCAAAAGCTTTTTAATATTCTTTAAAAAAGAGATTTTAAAATGTAAGTTTATATTATAGATCAAATTTTTTGTAGGTTTAATTGTTGAAAAAAATATAAAAGAATTAAGGAACGTTAAGAGGGAAGATATTATTGTAATATTAGGAAGTTGTTTAGTGCAGAGATCTAAAAAGCCGACATAAGCATGTATTGTCGGCGCGTGTCGGCCGCTGAAGTCGGCAAATCTCCTCGACCTTCCCTCGATTACAATTCAAACATCTCTGTTTTGCATCTTCTTCATTTTTTTTTATTCTTTTTTTTTTGGCTTTAAGCGACCTTAACTGGGCAACTAAAACAAATAACAAAAGCTTGCACAAATGTTAAGTTACCAAAAGTATTTAAGATTCGATTCTAAACAGAAATTAACTATTCTACTCTATTCATCAAACTTTGAGTAGTTCTAATTAAAAATAATTTTCTAAGGAAAACTGTTTTTCATCCCAAGTGTTTGTTTCATCATGCTTTACAGAAGTTCAATTTCACATAATCGCTTGATTTCATATAACATAATTTAGGATTTATACTATTGATATATTGATAGCATCATATTTTATTACTTGAACCATTATTTTAGGGCTAATTGGTTAAAATTGTGGTTTTGGCTATAAGTATTTTAGCTGGATTTTTTTTTAATATAAATTTTGGTTCTATATTTTTCGATTTTTACATTAAAAAAATATTTCATAAAAAAAAAATTGCGACTTAAAATAATGAGAATCAAAAATAAATTTAGAACATGATTGATTTAATTTTATTGCTTATAAATAAATCAATATATATATATATATATATATATTGCTTTCTAGAGCAACTAAAATTACTGTCAATAAATCTTTTATATTTTAA
This sequence comes from Lepidium didymum, assembly GCA_963920545.1. NCBI lineage: Eukaryota > Viridiplantae > Streptophyta > Magnoliopsida > Brassicales > Brassicaceae > Lepidium > Lepidium didymum. The sequence continues at coordinate 18,238,185 of OY986992.1, read as the reverse complement.
ACTAACAAGAAACATAAAATAACTAAAATCAAAACTAGTTTATATTTTTAATGGTAAACTTGTCACAATATGCAATTTTTATTTCTAACTCTAACAAGTGCAAATCAATCCACCAACTCATAAATAAATTCAATATAATCTATCTAACAAATTAAGAAACGTTTTTACAATCTCATATATTAAATTTTCAAAAAATTATGAATACATTAGAGTTCTTTGTCACGATGAATTCAATTTGATATATAGTTAACCATAATTTTAGAAAAGTGATAGCAAAAATAGAAAATCCAGTTGTATATTGTTTCTGATTTAGTGAATTAGCTAGTATTTCTAAGAAACAAAGACTAAAAATCTGAAAGTGAAACTTTTCTTGGAACAAAACCTTATTTTTAACTAATAATTACTAAATATATTCAGTTTAGTGGTTTATAATTCTGGTAGACTATGACTTTGATATTGAGGATTCAAATTTATTCCAACAAAAATGGAAGATCAAAAGATGTTTTTAGAGACTGAAATTTAAGATATATAAAAGATTTTATCGATTAAATTAGTGAAAAATAATCTAAATAACTAAAACATTTGGTGAAAAATGGTAAAAAAATTATTTGATCCCAAAAAGATACTTAGATGAGTGGAGCACAAGTCCTCGTCAGTAGAGGTGAACTTAGGTATTTTTGAATTATATTATATTAACAAAAAAGACGTGTTTATTACTATATGAATGTCGGTGAAAAATGGACCTCTCATTTCCTTGGCCTTCCTTTATTTTATTTTATTTTATATCTTATGTATGAAGACTGGTCAAAAGTTGTTTATTCTACATCATATGTATGATTTTATTACTCAATTTAAACCATTACTTCACCAAAATAGAACTTTCTACGAATTTAGAAAATCGAAGTTTCTATTAAATATCTTTTTAAGTAGATGGTGACCACAATTACAGAATTACTTCAACTTCAGTATTAATTGAAGATTTGCATTAAAATAAAACAAATATTTGAAGCTATATTGCATTTTTTTTCCACTAATTACATTTATCACTTTATTCCTTACAATTATGAGTGTCTTAAGAAGCTGTTTTCTTTTTAATTATTAAGTACCTTAATAATACCGTTGCTTATACAAATCCAGTAATATTCAAAATCATTTGAAACCAAAAATTAATAGAGTCGTTTGATTAAAGAATAACAGAATCTTTTTCTTACAAAGCACTAAATATGGGAATTATTTTTTATAATTAAAAAGAAAAAAAAAATCTATTGTGTGTGTACTTACGACCTTGCAATTGCCACTCGCAAGTTTTGGCTTTATTTTGACTTCAGAAGAACTTCTCCTTTTCACTTATATTTTTATTTATTTATTTATTTAATTTCCTTTCGAAATCTTCAATCGGTAACAGCCATAGCCAGAGCTTTCTCTTCTCTCTGATTGTTGGGATCGAGATATTTGCCTTGAAAACCTCAGAAACTTGTAGAGTCACACCGTCGTAGAAACTACCCAGAAATAACATCTCAAGGAATCATTTTACTAATGCTTTGATGCTCTCTCTTCTTTTGATTCCCTGTTTTGGTTCGTGATCGATTTTCTCTTTATTATGTCTACTTCTACCAGATTCGCATTAAAAGATTCATGTCTGGTAAGTATGTTCCTCTGTTTTTCAATTAACTTCTTAAACGAATTTTTGTGTTCATCTGGGTACTTTAATGGGAAAGGAGGGGGATTAACCAGATTGTTTTATTGGGTTTTTGATTTTTGTTTTATGTTCTGATTTCCTCTGTTTTTTGACAACAAAGAATCTTCTTTTGTTGATTTTTGAGATTTTGCATCTTATTTGTTTGTCAAAATGCCTCAACTAACCAGCTTTTGTTACTTTTCGTCTTCTTTGCTCTGTTCATATATACTTTCTCTGGACAGAACACATTTACATTGAAGAAAACACTGAGTTCTCTTTAGATTGGTTTAACTTGGCACCTGATTTGGGTCCTCTTTTTCTTGTATAGTATTGAATTCTAAGCCGTCATAGAGTTCGTGTCATTGATTTATACGGCGAGCTATTAAAGCAATGGATGTTAATGAGGTTGAAGAAAATTTCTTTGCCCCTGGTGATGCCAAGGTATCTAAATCAGACTTTAGATCAGTCAATTGACCGTTTTTGTTAAGATCTCTCTTTTAGACATAAAGATACCTGATCCTATGGATGTAAGTGTAAGGAAGTGGCTAACAGATTCATATTTCAGCTACACGGAGAAATGTGCAATGCCCTTTCAGTGATCTACTGCAAGATCATGTCTATTTTTCCATCGCTTGAAGCTGCTCGGCCTAGAAGCAAATCTGGAATTCAATCTTTGTGTTCACTTCACGTTGTTTTAGAAAAAGTGAAGAACATTCTACGCCATTGCACTGAATCTAGTAAACTTTATTTGGTAAACTTTTCTTTTTTTTTCTTCTTGTCTATTAAAGATTTCAGAACGATTTTTAATGTTTTTGTGCTTATGGAAACTCTTGCTAACAAGCTCGTTTGACATGTAGGCTATAACAGGGAATTCAGTAGTTTTGAAATTCGAGAAGGTGAAATCTTCTCTTACAGAGAGCCTTAGGCGTGTTGAAGATGTTGTCCAACAGTCTATTGGATCTCAGGTAGATAGTTAGTTATCCATGTTTCCACATCTTGGTACTCTGGTTTCTTCTCTTCTCATGGCAAATGGAAGAGAACATTAAAGCAGTGAAGGGATATCTCTTGCTTTTATTCACATGCATATATTATTATTGCAGATTTTGGAGATTTTGATGGAATTAGAGAACACCGAGTTCTCACTTGATCCATCAGAGAAGGAAATTGGCGATCAAATTATCGGATTGATCCAACAAGGGGGGAATTTTGAGAGCTCGTCTGATAATAATGAACTTGAGATTTTCCATCAGGCTGCTAGTAGACTAGGTATTACTTCTTCAAGAGCAGCTCTTACAGAACGAAGATGCCTCAAGAAACTCATTGACAGGGCTCGAATGGAGGATGACAAGAGGAAAGAATCAATCGTGGCTTATCTGTTACATCTCATGAGGAAATACTCAAAACTATTTAGAAGTGATATCTGGGATGACAATGATTCACAGGGTAGTAGTTCATTACCTTGTTCACCAACTATTCAGGGTACTCTTGATGAGGCCCATGGTCGTGCCTTTGACCGTCAGCTGTCAAAATTGAGTTCGTTCAACTTCAGATCCTGCAATAATAATAGGAAATCTGTGCAGATGTCTGTTCCGCCAGAAGAATTGCGGTGTCCGATATCATTGCAGCTTATGTACGACCCTGTCATTATCGCATCCGGACAAACATATGAGAGAATCTGTATTGAGAAATGGTTTAGCGATGGACACAACACATGTCCAAAAACTCACCAGCAGCTTTCTCATCTATGCTTGACTCCTAACTATTGTGTCAAGGCTCTAATTTCTAGCTGGTGTGAACAGAACGGGGTTCAGCTCCCTGATGGACCCCCTGAGTCTCTAGACCTCAATTATTGGAGGCTGGCATTGTCTGTGTCCGAGTCCACCGACATGAGAACACCAAAAGGTGTTGGTTCTTGTAAGTTTAAGGATGTGAAGGTGGTTCCTTTGGAAGAAAGTAGAACCATTGAAGAGGAAGCCTGTGAATCAGAATACCAGGAAGATCAAGTTACTCTTGTTGAAAAATGTACGGAATTGTTGACCACTTTGAGTGAAGTGGACACCTTAAGGAAGAAATGTAGAGTTGTTGAGCAAATAAGAGTACTGCTAAAAGATGATGAAGAGGCCAGGATTCTCATGGGGGAAAATGGGTGTGTTGAGGCGTTGCTTCAGTTTCTGGGATCAGCTCTTAATGAGAATAACTCTGCAGCCCAGAAAGTTGGAGCCATGGCTCTCTTTAACTTGGCCGTGGACGATAACAGGTAATCCTTGATTTCTATAATCCTTCCAATACTGTACGTGAGCATATGATATCCTTTTTCTTTTCTTTCTTCAACTATCAAGCTCATAAGTTCAATTGCGCAGTACTACGAAATCTGTTTTGTATCCACAATCAAATATTAGCTTGGGAATATTACAAAATTATAAATGGGCTAAGAATCCAACAACATAATAAAAGTGGGATATTGTTATCTTGGAAACTGGAGAATTACATCTCATATCTGTTTTTTTTTTGGGAATATCAGGAACAAGGAGATGATGCTAGTATCGGGAATTATTCCTCTGCTGGAGGAAATGCTCTGTAATCCAGATTCTCATGGTTCAGTAACCGCACTTTATCTGAACCTCTCGTGTCTTGAAGAAGCAAAGCCTGTTATAGGATCAAGTCTAGCAGTTCCTTTCCTGGTAAATCTTCTTTGGACTGAGACTGAAATCCAGTGCAAAGTCGATGCACTTCACGCACTTTTTCACCTCTCCACTTATCCTCCTAACATCCCCTGCCTTCTATCTGCTGAGATTGTAAACGCCCTTCAATCACTCACCGTCAGTGATGAGCAGCGATGGACAGAAAAGTCCTTAGCTGTTCTATTAAATTTGGTTTTGAATGAGGCAGGAAAAGATGAGATGGTTTCAGTACCTGGCCTCGTGAGTAATCTTTGCACCATTCTTGACACGGGTGAACCAAACGAGCAAGAACAAGCTGTTTCTTTGCTTCTGATATTATGCAATCACAGTGAGATATGTAGCCAAATGGTTTTACAAGAAGGAGTCATACCTTCTTTGGTATCTATCTCTGTAAACGGGACTCAAAGGGGAAGAGAGAGGGCACAGAAGCTACTGACACTATTCAGGGAACTGAGGCAGAGGGATCAAACCCATCTCACAGAACAACAAACAGAAGTCAGTAGTCCCGAGGAGGGATTCTCTGTTGCTGCAGTGGCTGTAACAGAATCAAAACCGCAGTGTAAATCAGCCTCAAGAAAGAAAATGGGAAGAGCTTTCAGTTTTCTATGGAAAAGCAAGAGCTTCTCAGTTTATCAGTGTTGAGTCAAGTTTTACCTTTAGTTAATGTAAAGTTGTACTTGTTTTCTCCTCCTTGAAGACTTATATCTCTTTTTGAAAGTCTTGGAGGCAAAAATATGCTTGTATAGGTACTACTTGTATCCAAGGATTTTTGGGGTCCGGTTGGTTTTACAAAGTATGTAGGTTTTATAATTTTAAAAAATTCTACCTCGGGAAGCAAATTTGTTATAAATTAAAGGACCAGAGACGAAATTCATAATACATAAGAAGAAGAGCCGCTGAGCGAAAGAGAGATTCTTCAATAAGTTTATTTGATTTGTCTGGAGCTCAAAATCTGTAACCCCAATGAAGTTTTTGAATCGAGAGTTTTAGGAAAATTATGTTGATTTGAGATTTTCTCGAAGTGTCAATGTGCGTTTAGGGTTTTCTATTTTGTGTGAAGCTATTGCATAGTTTCCTTGAAGAATGAATCTCGTTGTAGAGATATTTTATAGTTAAGCAAAGCAGAAACAGCAGTTACAGTTTCTTTTTGTCGATTGCTTAACCTCTTGAGTGTTTCAGTGTTTCTCTGTGATATGGCGAATCTTCCGATCCTTCAATTTGAAGAGAAAATCGTGGAAATCGTGGAGAAGAACCCAGTGGTAGTTATAATTGGAGAAACCGGTTCTGGGAAGAGTACTCAGCTTTCTCAGATACTTCATCGACGTGGTTACACAAAGTCCGGCGTCATCGCCGTCACTCAGCCCCGACGTGTGGCAGCTGTTTCCGTGGCCAGGTGAGTTTCTCGTTCATTTACTCATGATTCTTATATGAGTCTTTGTTGGTTCCTATAAGATGTAATTCTTTTTACGAAGATTTCAGAAATGTTTCTCTGTAAATTTCAAATGTGCTAGATTTTCTCATTGATATAAGTGGGCTTTCTGGGCTATGGTCTCAGGCGAGTCGCGCAGGAGCTTGATGTACCTCTTGGAGATGATGTTGGTTATGCAATACGTTTCGAGGATAGAACTTCTAACAAAACACGCATTAAGTAATGGAAGTTGTAAAACCTCTTAGACATAATCATTTTTCAATACGATTCATAGATTACTTTTCTTATTGTGGGATTGTTTATTGCTCCCAGATACCTCACAGATGGAGTTTTACTTCGTGAGAGTCTATCCGATCCAATGCTCGATGATTATTCTGTGATCATATTGGATGAAGCTCATGAGAGAAGTTTAAACACGTACGGCATTTTTATCTATATATCAGATGTGATCTCTCTTTGCTTATTACCGTCATTTTATTCTTTTACCATCACATTGTTTAGTAAGGCTCTAAGATCTCGTTTAAACATGCTTGATTGCGCTAGAATATATCTTGACGTGGTCCATTATTATCAGGGATATTCTGTTGGGTCTAATGAAACGGTTGGTTAGAATACGTACATCTAACTTTAAAGTTCTTATAACCTCTGCAACACTTGATGGTGAAAAGGTGTCTGAATTCTTTTCGGGCTGCCCTGTGCTGAATGTACCTGGAAAATTGTACCCCGTGGAAATATTATACAGCAAAGAGCGTCCTGTCAGCTATATTGAGTCATCTCTGAAAACAGCAATTGGTATGTTCAAGGTCGAGTGTTTTGTTGTCAGTTAAGTTGGATTTGGTTAGTCTTGTTTTTCTTTTACTGTCTAATTGCTCTGTTGCATAACAAAAACGTTGTTGTTACTGGTAGATATACATGTTCGTGAGCCAGAAGGTGATATCCTGATCTTCATGACTGGACAGGTCTATTTCATATTTTTCAACTCTATTCATCGAAGTTTGGCAGAACAATCTAGATTATTGCATCCTGTCTTACTTTATCTTGGTATTTAATAGGATGATATAGAAAAATTAGTATCAAAGCTAGAGGAAAAAGTACGAAGCTTAGCAGAAGGATCCTGTATGGATGCTATTATTTATCCTCTTCACGGTTCTTTGCCACCTGAAATGCAGGTAACGCTTTTTCTAGAATCTTGGTACTTAAAATTGGAGCCAGTGTCCATTTTTGTTCTGCAATTGAGATATCTAGGTGGTCTAAAAGGTTTTGGTAATTTTCTTCACCATTTATGCAGGTTCGTGTATTTAGTCCTCCTCCTCCAAACTGCCGGAGGTTTATTGTTGCTACTAATATTGCTGAAACTTCCCTTACTGTAGATGGTGTGGTGTAAGAAACTTTAAACCTAAAATTATAATGTTATTTTTACTTTTCATGTCTGGTGTCGACTGTATGTCCATTTGCTGCATACATATTGATACTTTCGTCAAGATGGTATTCAGTCAGGTCCTGTAAAAAACTTATTAAATATTTTATGTCGACTTCAGTAGTTTAATCATGAAACTACAGTAGTGTAATTGAGTCCAGTAATCGAATCAATCAGATATCTAATGCCGACTTAATTGTTTTTTGACATGTTCATAACCACTTCTATGAGATCTATTTTATGGATTTTTACTTGGAACAGAGGAATTAGACTTTATTATGAGAAAATTTCTTACTCTGCATTTTTGAACCTGCTTGATTGTTCCAATTGTCCTGTCACTATTCCCAAATCGTTTTTGTTTGTATCATGTAGTCATGTCTGCATTTAAGCTAATTGTAAATAATGGTTTGACAATTTGGAGATTGATATTATTCTCAGCCTAGCCTGTTTATTCTGGCAGGTATGTAATCGATTCCGGGTATGTGAAGCAAAGACAATATAACCCATCAAGTGGAATGTATTCTCTTGATGTCATTCAAATTAGCAAGTAAGCAAATGAGTCTTGTTTCAATAACTATTCATTTCGTTAAATTTTCTGCCAGATAGGAATTTTGTTTAAATCACATATAATGAACTTGTAGGTGATTTGGGATGATATTTATAGCCTTACCTAGACATTACCTGTAATTGGAAGAGGAATACTTATAGTGTTTCATTAGGACCTCATCAGATATATCAATTTCTTACTCAGGAATCCTAGCTTTTTTTTTTTACTTGGTTTCATAAAGCTTCTATTTGCTTATTGTACTTCCAACATTTTTTTTCTGTTTTACTGTGGTGTTCCAGAGTGCAAGCTAACCAACGTGCTGGACGTGCTGGCAGAACAAGACCTGGGAAATGTTATCGTTTATATCCCTTGGCAATCTACCGAGATGACTTCCTTGATGCAACGATTCCTGAAATACAACGAACTTCTCTTGCTGGGAGTGTACTATACTTGAAATCGTTGGATCTTCCTGATATTGACATTCTCAAGTTTGATTTTCTTGATGCTCCTTCATGTAAGAACCCTATTTCTACCTAAAGTTAGATGCCTCTCACGAAGCTTCCTACAAAATATATGGATTAATAGTTTTCATGAACTAACTACTGTTTATTTTTTTAGTTTGTGATATTTTTGAATTTCCAGTAATATAATATCCCTATGCTTGTCGTGCTACTTATAATGTACAGCTGAGTCATTAGAAGATGCGTTGAAGCAATTGTATTTCATTGATGCAATTGATGAGAATGGAGCAATAACAAGTATTGGACGGACAATGTCTGGTATGTTTTTATCGCTGATTTTCACTGTTCGTTTAAGCTCTTATCTCAGCATATTTGTAATTCAACAGAGCTTCCGCTAGAACCATCGTTGTCAAGAACACTGATAGAAGCGAATGAATATGGTTGCTTATCCCAAGCTCTAACAGTTGTTGCCATGCTGTCAGCAGAGACTACTCTTCTTCCTGCTAGGAGGTTAGTTTTTACGATATACAATTAGCTGACTTAGATAATAATATATTTAAGATCACATTGTGACTACATACAAATGCATCAACGCTTGCTGTTATGGTTTGTGCTTGTATGATAGTAAACCCAATGAAAAGAAGAGGAAGCATGATGATTCTAATCTTCCTGATGGATCCGGATTTGGTGATCACATTCAACTGCTACAGATTTTCGAATGTTGGGACCGCAATAATTATGATACTGAATGGTGCAAGGAAAACGGCATGCAGGCATGTGTTCATTATTCTTTTCATATCTATTTTCATGTAACTCACGTGAATAGCATGGTGACGTAAAATGCCTTGTGTTGCATCGTTACCAAATATATGCTGTTCTCAGCAGTTAATACAATTTTTTTGGCATATACATTCCATTTATTGTTGATACGCGACTTGCTTGGCTTTCATGTTTGTATTGCCTGTTTCATTCAGTTTTACATATTAATTACGGGAGTTTGTTAAATGCCTTAGTTTAGAAAGTCCCTGTGGTACATCAGTACGATAGATTTCTTATGCAAACTAGGAGGAAATGTAATTTTGTAAAAAATTATTTGCAGGTGCGAGGGATGGTGTTCGTCAAAGATGTTAGGAGACAGTTATGTCAGATTATGCAGAAAATATCAAGAGGTTAGTATTGTTTCATTACATCATGAATCCTTGAAAGAATTTTACTCTATTCTATTTAAGCCAAGTTTTCCTATAGCTTTCACCCCTACATGCTTATACCTTAACGGAACCAGATAATTGATGTTAGCTTTTCTCTTTTTTTTGCTTGTGACATGTGATAGTCGATTGTGTCTTTACCTAGCTAGTCGTCACTAAAATAGTTAGCTCTTTTGACAAACTAGATCGATTGGAAGTTGGGGCACGCGGAAGGAAGAGTTTAAGTCGAGACGATTACAGGAAGTTGAGGAAAGCTCTATGTGTTGGTAATGCAAACCAAATTGCTGAGAGAATGCTTCGTCACAATGGCTACCGCACTCTTAGCTTCAAGCCTCAGCTAGTCCAGGTATTAAGTTCTCAAACTAAGTCTTGCTTATCTGTGGTCATACTTTCTACAGTGACAATGTTAGATTGTAAACTAAAATAAGGAGTGGGTAAGTTTTTCAGTTAAATGTTATGATCAACATACGGACTTGTTTTGGCTGATTCCAGGTGCATCCATCATCTGTGTTGACTCCCGACAACGATGGAATGTTGCCTAATTATGTAGTGTACCATGAACTGATTTCCACCACAAGACCATTCATGCGGAATGTTTGTGCAATAGAGATGTCATGGGTGGCTCCCATCAAAAGAAAGATTGAGAAATTAAACGTCAGAAAATTGAGGTAAAAAGGAAAACAAACATTAACTCTATTAGTTTGAATCTAGTCTTGTTTTTTTCTCCTTCTTCATCTGGTCTGGATTCAGTCATTAATCGGTCTGGTCGAACCAACTTATGTAGCGGTGGACAAGGTTCCTCTTTCAAAGAACCTGAGGAGAAGATGGAGTTGTCTAGGAACGTTGTAGAAACACCTGCAACAATTTGTGAAAGTGTGGAGAGTCGGGTTCAAGCAGCCAGAGAACGGTTTCTTGCTCGTAAAGGACAGAAATAAATTTTCGTGCCTCAAACATATATGCAAAACTTCTTTCCTTTTTGTTAAATTTAATACAATAACCTAATAATTTTAATAAATAGCTAAAATAACTTCCGAGAATTAAAAAAAAAAACAAATTACTGTTACAAAAATATCCATATATAATTTTAAAAGTTAGTATTAGGATTAAAAATGAATATTCTTCATATTTCAAGAGATAAGTTTAGATTAGAAAAATTGTTACGTAGATAAACTTTTTCAACAATTTCATAATCGTTAGAAATCCTATTTTTATTTGAAATTGTTAAATATCAGTGAAAAAGTTGCAATAATCAATGATTCATGTCAGGTAAAAAACCTAAGTAAAATATTTTAATTTAGGGTTTGTTGGAGTCTTGGAGGTCTCATTTCAGTGGATTTAGAAATGTGTTATTTTAATTTATGTAAGATTTAAAAATGGAAGATTTAAAAATTTATGTAAAATTTTGTTACTTTAAAGTTATTAAAAGTGGACTTCTACAAGTATTTGGTGATTTTTATTTTAATTTGTAAATGATAGAGTCAAGAATGATTTTAAGTATGATTTACTAAAATAGAACCAATAATTTTAAAAAAATTTAAAAATCATTAATAACACATAATTCTTCTAGGATTTCTAAATCTATTAAAATAACACATTGAATAAACCTTTCTTAGAGTTTGGATGTTGGTGTATTCTAGTAGACGTACTTCGAATTTTCCACTCCATCGATGCATAGTCTGTTTGCATTAAATTTTGATCGTTTGATCGATCTCTCATCTCAGTCTCCACCACGACGATCTGCAGTCATTTCATCATCATCTGATATAGATTAGGACGACATTAGAGAGGAACCTCCAAAACCGCAACAACATGATCTGACCGACAGATATCCATCCACCTCCAAATGACGTAGCTGATCGTGAGCAGTGGATGGAAGATGTGACACGCACGAAAAATGACATTTTTCACAAGATTTGGGCTGTTATTTCCAAGATATGTTCTTGTGCTTGTATTTCTCATTTACATGTTCACGGAATAAATACTTTATGTGTTTTCTTAGCAGTAACGTTTATCGATGAATTTGTTGAGGTTCCGCCGGAGACTCAAGAGCGTGATTCTTGAGATATTATCTATATTTTTGTTTTCATTAAACATTTAGGTATTTTCTATTTGCTGGTTCTTATTTTTTTACTAAAATTTTAAATGTATGATAATCATTCATCTTAAAATATTTACGTCCCTTTAAATTAATTCTATTATACGCATCTCAAAATATTTAGGTCCCTTTAAATTATATGTGTGATGTTCATTTATCACGATTTTTTATAATAAAACAACATTTTGATGCCAAGGTCTTATCAAACCAATCACATTAGTTTAATTACAATTTGTTTTTCAAAGCAACGAAATCAATTGCCAATTAAGACCAAAATCTTATCAATTTAACCCTAAAACTTTGGCATATCTCCAATAAAAGCGAATCAAGCCAGCGCCGATTCACTTTTTCTTCTTTCTCCCATCTGCAAACTCAAAATTCCAAGTCAAGATCTCTTTTGCCAGAATTCATAGAGCCACTTATAGAAGCCTCAATCTAGTAAGAAAACCAGTCTGATTTTTAAGGGGCCATAACTGTTCGGTCACTGATCATATGTTCGTGATCATAGTTTAAGGGGGCCATAATTGTTCAGTCTGATCTCTCACAAGAATCCGTAGCTTCAAATCGTTCGTCGATCGATGTTATATTGAGAGAGTTATGATCAGTTTAAGCTAAGAGGTCGAATCTGTTCTCTTTTTCAAACTTAGAGATTTTATGAGATTTGTTTTCTGAATTAGTGTTCGACTTGACATGTAAAAGGACGATTCCCGAATATATTTGTGCAAGGAATGCTGGATCGAAGTTGGTCTGGATAGAGCACGTACCCATGAAGCCAATGGGACCATCAGAACTTTGGATCTAGGTAAGATTTGATCTGTAAAGGTGTTACTTGCTCTGCAAGAATCATCTTTGTATATGTCTCATGAACCCTAATTTGTATGGTTGCTTGTGTTTGAAGGTATCGGTAACAAAAGTTTTTGGGCTTGATTTTACTGCGTTTTCCAGTCAATTCACCGATTAATTAAGGTGAGGGTGTGATCTACATGTCTTTTTCGTTTAGTTTCATTAGGGTTAGTTTATTTAGATAACTGAAATATTTATTTAACACATATTAATAAATATAAATATAAATATTATATTATATAGATAATAATTTTTAGGGATTTTGTGACAATATTTGAAAATATGATAGTTGTTTGAAGTATAATGCATAATAAATAAATAAATATATTTGAATATTGTTGTGTTGTGACTACTCGTGAGAGATGAAATATTTTTAAGTTGTTGAGAAAATAGAAAAGAAAATATTTAAAATATGTTTGGAGCTGTCTCTTAAAGAGTGGTGACGCAGAAAAAATAATTGGCTACGAGCTGGCAATCTATGCGGAAAAGAGACAGATGGTCTGAAGTGGGCAGATGGGAACACTTCAGCCACTGATGAGTTAGGGACGACCGAGTTATGGGCCGTGGTCTCCCAACCAAGAGCTTTGAAGCCATCTAGAGGATGGCTGAGTTGATGTGTATAGAGTTGGCTCCTACAGGCAAATCGACATGTTTGGTACAACTCATGGAAAAATATGAGTTGTATATGTTTGCTTTCTGTGATTATGATAGACTCGTTTTAATTAGGCTAGAGCTTTAAGTCTCAGTGGACAGAAGTGATCTTTTCACTCAGTATTTATACTCATCCTTCCTTTTTCTCTATTTTCCAGATCAGATCGAGGTTCAGGAGTAACGGGTTCAAGTTTCTCATATAGTTATTTATTTTCGGTTTTATTTTCTTTCTTTTAAATGACATTTTTCTGTTATTTTTATTTACTTTAAACATTTTTATTTAATAAATTTATGTAAGATTTGATACCATATTTAAATAGAATTTAATAAAGTATTTATTTGGTACTAAATAATATGTTGTCTCTAAAGTTGAGAGACGGATGTTACATTAGTCGCTAGTATATATTGTTTTGTTTTATCAAAATTATGAGCAGCAAGTTTCTTCCTAATCATTTTAATGTTTGCATCTGATAAAGATGTTGTAAAACGCATGCATTCGGAGAATATGATGGCATAAATACTACAATCATCAGCCCTATGAATTTGTAGAATTCCTCGTTTTGTCCTTCGAATTTTGTATTTTTCGACACTTATTGTTCCTTTTTGTGATGGTGGTGCTGCTGCATGTGGTATATGACATAACATATGAGCTATTGGCTTCATTGCTATAATAATATATGGGTTTGAAGTGCCCCTAAATTCACAATTCAAAACATCAATCCGGCGAGTTGGGGATAGAAAATTAAGAGTGCTACCCAATGATTACCCATGATATACAGGACAACATGAATATCATCCACTTTGGTCTTCCAGTGCATCCCTGATGGAGCATTTGGAGGTAACCCACCGTAACATCTTTCAAATCTAAGAACTCCTTATAACTTCAAGACCAAATAATAGTGAAATAAGCATCAATAAAATCATTTGTTCTACTTTTGAAAGTAATTTGATTCTTCATAAATCTTAATCGTAACAAATTTATTGCAATATTAATGTGCTGTTAAAAAAAAAATTAATAACAAATAAGAAACATAATAAAAATGAATGCCATAAACTAACATGTGTGGGACGCAATTGGATTTTTTTTGTCAATCTTATTATAATTAGATCGACAAGATCCAATCTATACCCAAAACTCACAATCTAAAATCATTTTTTCCTTCCCCTTATATCGAGAGGAATCAAACCTGGTATCTGAGAATTTGTAAAGTGACCACTACCACTAGACCACATGTTTCGGCGATGCAATTAGATATATAATTTCTAAAATTTTAAAATTTAAAAGAAATAAAAATTAAAAATCATATGAGACATCAAAAAAAATTGAAAGAGCAAGATTTCTTAAAGCTTTACTTTTAACCAATCATCGAAAACCTCAGTTTTCTGGACATCCACTAGGGAATTGGATCATATCCAACTCCCACAAGTATTTTGTTACTTTTATTCGTGATACTGATAGCATAGTTGTAAGCCTTATGTGGTGTTACAAACTTCTTTTTTGGGTTTGTCACCCTTATGTTTTTCTTCCCAATATTTTTTGCATCTCCGTCTTTATCCATTGCTTTTAATATTTCATCGACTGAAATAATAAGTTCAAATATTTTTACAGGTGAAAATTGTTGGGAAAAATCTTGATAATTTTTTTGTTTTGGATAACTTCCATCTAATATGTTCTCATCATCTGATTCAACCAGTTTTTGGTGAACAATTTTAACTTCTTGTAATTTAGTTAGGATTTCAGTTGTATACAAACCACTATAGTTACTGTCTTCCAACTTAAGCTATTTGAAATGTTGCATATACAACAACAATCATAGCAAATATACATTTATTCTTCAATTGAAAAATTATAAGATGATGTACCTCACTAGTGTCTATAGCTACTTTTTTCTAAGTTGTCTTCCCTCTAATTTGTTTTTTCAGCCCTCATCAACCTATTAACAATTCTTAAATCCGCATCTTTCTTAATTGCTGACAGTAGAACATGAATCTTTTTGTCGTTACTATTATTGTCCCAAACAAGAGATGCCAAATCGTAGATTTCATTATTTATGTTGCCTTCCAATACAAAACAAAAATAAATTAACCATAAATAAAAAAGAAAAGAAAATAGAATCAACTTCACAACATACCTCATTCTCCAAAATTAGGTATAACAATATACATTCATATTTGAAATGGTTGTATGAACATGTGTATCTTACATAATGGTACATTAAAATCTACATATCTTTACTCTGACTATGTCAATTACTTGAAAACTGTTATGTCCCACAAATACTTTTCAAATCTAGGCAAATCAAACACCATGAGCTATTGAAAAGCTAAGTTACTTCTTATATCATCATTGCCAATAATGAGAAAAGCAATAGAAAAATATACAAAATAAGTTTTCTCTTCTATTGACCTAGAAGCAACCTCTTCACACATTTCTTTCAAACCATTCTTATAAGGTTTTTTTCTTTGATTTTTCAGTTTTTTCCACAATAATTTATGCTCATTTTTTCTTACGTACGTCAAACTCCTTATTTCTTCTAAGTGAGTAGTTTAATGTCATTATGGTTTCTGACAAATAAAGTCAAATAGGTGTATTATCAAACAGACATCAAATCTCATGTCTCTTCATACACACAAGTTATTTTAAAATAAAATATTTCACATCCTTTAAAACCCATCTGTATTTTCAATTAAGTTTACAATAACTCTTAAAGAAGAATTTCTCAAATTGTTCCACCCTTCTTCTTCAACCGCGTTACTATTATCTTCTGAAAATTCAATCGTTACTACAATTTTATTTTTGAATTTCGGCTCACTTCCAAATGTAAAAAGGCATCCCATAAAAATAAAAATAATACGTAAATTTGACAATTAAATTTGGTATTTGGTATTAGAAACAATTTATATGTTTTTCTTTAGTATGAATTAATATTTATGTTCTAGTTTATATGTTTGAACACTCGAGAAAAAAACATAAAAGAAAATGAACAGAGCAGACATATCCGGATTTGGTTAGTTTGATAAAGTTAAATCTAACAAAAAAAAATTTTGGATAAAATCAAATCAAATCTAAACGAACAAAATATAATTTGATAAAGTTAAATCTAACAAAAGATATTTTGATAAAATCAAATCTAAACAAACAAAATATAATTTTAGTTATATATATATATTTTAAAAAATAATGTAATTATAATTCCTATAAACATAACAGTATCATTGGTTGACAAAATAAAAAATAATAATAATCCCCTTTCCTAAGCTAATTAGGAAATGACGTTAAAGAAAAAGGAAATGATCATGATATTGATAACGTTAAAAAAAAAGGAAACCATCAAGGTCGGTGCATAATCTAAACACAACATTATAAAAAGCCCTAACCTGAACAACACATAATCTCAGGTTCTGCTTTCATAACTCGCTTTCTTTCTCGCAAAAACAGGCGACGATCTTTGTTTATAGAAACCATGACAGTGATGAAGCAAAATATTAGAGAGATTTGGAAGTGGAACAAAGAAGAAGAGATGAATTCTATCGGGAATTGTTTGAGAAGTTTCAGGTACATAGCCATAGACACAGAGTTTCCAGGATGTCTGAAAACCACGTCCATGAAAGCCAACGACGAAGAACGCTACACAAACATGAGATTCAACGTCGGAGAAACCAAACTCATTCAGTTAGGTTTCACTTTGTTCGACGGTGAAAGAGAAATCGGTGGTACATGGGAGGTGAATTTCTCTGATTTCAACGAATCAAAAGATGCCAAGAACGAGAAATCTATTGCCTTCCTCAGAAACAATGGTCTGAATCTGGAGAAAATCAGAGAGGAAGGAATTGGACTTGAAGAGTTCTTTGAAGACTTTGCTATGATTCTGGCGGAGAGCAAGACCGATCTGACTTGGGTCACTTTCGACGGTTCATACGACTTGGCCTATCTGCTTAAGGGTTTAACCGGAGGAAAACCGTTGCCAGAGACTTCAGAAGAGTTTTGGAAAGCGGTTGAGAAGCTTCTCCCAAAAGTTATCGATGTAAAGATACTGGCGGGGATTTATAATAGAGGTTTGAGTAGCAGCCACGGACTTCAGAGAATGGCAGATACGTTACAGATCAAGCGTGTCGGAGTAGCTCATCACGCCGGCTCAGACAGCGAATTAACGGCCCGTGTTTTTAAAACAATTGCTCTTGCTTTGAATGCAGAGGAGAGCGAGGAAGAAGAAGATGATGAGGCTATGATGATGAACACATATTATCTGGCTGTGAACGCAGAGGAGAGCGAGGAAGAAGAAGATGATGAGGCTATGATGATGAACACATATTATCTGGCTGTGAACGCAGAGGAGAGCGAGGAAGAAGAAGATGATGAGGCTATGATGATGAACACATATTATCTGGCTGTGAATGCAGAGGAGAGCGAGGAAGAAGAAGATGATGAGGCTATGATGATGAACACATATTATCTACCACAGCCCCATCCGATGATGTTTACTGCTTATCCATGTTATCAACCACGGCCACATCCGATGATGTTTTGTGCTTACTTGCCTTATCAACCTCAGCCGCATCCGATGATTTGCTGCTTACCCGTCTTATCACTAAAGGGGGGTAATTGTTTACATGAATGCAACCATTTTATGTAAATTGTGGTAGTACTACTTTGGAGTTGTATCAGATTTTTTTGCTAAATATGAATGAATTAAGTTTCCATTATTACAGCTCTTTCTTATTATAGAAAGTTTTAATGTGAATATACAACATAATGAATAATGATTAAAGGGAAAAAGTTTACAGATATAAATAGGGAAATACAATTATACAAAGCTCTAAATTAGCTGTGTAAAGAGTTCATGTTCACTTGATGCCTTCTATGTAGCTAAAGCCGCATTTCTATCAACAAAACTGAGCAGCTCTGTTTGTGCCGCTTCCATTATCACTCGGAAGTCTACGTTCATATATCTTCCCCTGCAAGACATATTTCAATAAGTTACATCTACCATCATCAAAATTGCTGAAACAGTCACTTGTATGACTTGGTTTAGATGAGGATGATGACTATACCAGAAATGGGTCTTGGACCAGACTGAATTTGGAAAAGCTGGACTTCCAACTCCATGCATTATTCTCGCAATGGCTCTTGGTGTGAATTTGGCTTGGCGATTACTTTGTAAAAACACCTGTTTTTCATCCCCAACATTAACTCAACATTCTTTGGTTACATATCAGAATAAATAACTGTAAACAGCAATGTGGCTTCTTGGATCTTCACCTTTATGTCTGCTCGTAGAAAAGCGCTGCATCCACAATATAAGTGTTGATCAATTTAATGAAAATATGACTTTGACAAACACAGAAAAATGGGGGAACTTATGTACTAGCCCCAAATTTTTAATTTCCTTTTCCTCTATGAACTAATCGAAATTTTAAATCTATGAAAACAAGTGAAATATTTTGTTAGTACCAATTTTGAGTTGTCTTGCTCTGAGTGTCACACTTTTCGTCACCATTGAAGTAATCCAGTATTCTGCTTTGCAGGCTCAGAGTTTGCTTGGCACCAGAACTATGTTCCGACGTGTCAAACACATTTATTGCTGCCACAGCTGCACTAGACATAATATCCAGTTTTCTCACCTATATCAAACGCAAGTTATCGCTACATATAAGCACAAGCGTTGGAATTAAAATTAAGATAGACCATGAAGGGGTGAGGAGCAGTTAGCTGCATTTGATAGAGTTAAAGAACTTACTTTGCAAGCTTCAATCTCTGTGAGCCATTTGGTTACATGACTGGACAACAAACATATATCCCTTGGAAATTTTAAGATTATGTAACAAAAAGTGGGGTCTTTCAACTCATATGTTACTTCCCCCTTCATCTACAATGATTTAAAAGACATATCAGCAAACAAGATCTTAACAGCGTTAGAAAATATACCTCAAGATCAAGCACTCAACATCGTCAAACCAGAGGTCAGGAAATAAATTTGAGTTCAAGGGGAACTCACACGAAACATTTGTTAACAGTATACAAGCATTGCACGAATGAATGAAACATGATCAATCCTGATATACATTTCACTTAGTAGAGTTGTATTTTCTCAGTAAAGCCTACATTAATAATCTACAAAGAGATACAAACAAACTTTATCACAAAGCGATACTAGTTAATTATATCATACTAGAGTCATATTTGTGAAGATAATTGATGGGTTTATCAGTTCTGTTCAATTCATATGTCCTTCCGTTCTGTGGACTTAAGTGTCGTCTTCACTTTTCATGCGTGCAATTCAATAACAGTTCGCTTGTTCAGATAAATTTGCTTATTAAGACACAATGAAACTTGAGATATCTAGTGCTAAGCGACACTTGTATTGAAGAGAGAGAAATATGTCCTTCCGTTCGAGATTTCATTTTCGAGATTAGTCTTGTTGACTACATCTCCTTGCTTTCTATTTAAACTCTTTAGTTTTCTTCATTGTAATCATCCTGGATTTGGATCATAAAATGAAAAGTCTTTTATCAAACTCAACACTCAAAAACGTGGTCTCAAGTTGTCTCTTCAACTACTGAAACACTATGGCTGTTCTGCTCTATCTTTGCACTCGTTTCTATTCACTCGATCGTCGGATCGAGCTGAAACTTGACCAGCAAACGCATCAGCTTCTCAACTCTTCGACCCTAAAATTTCGTCCAATTCCGAGTTCACTCGACCACAAACTCGCCCAGATCTTGCTCGAGTGCCATCACAGAAGGACTTACTGCATCATTTCTATTCTATCTAGTCTCTTTACCAAATTTTATGTGGGATTCTTGGGTACGATTGCATCACTTGTGTACCTAGAAAGATCTATTACTTGGTTGATCTGTCTGTTTAGAATGAGTGATTGATTCATGAATTGAAAGAAAATGTCTTATCGCCTTTGTTCTGTTTACATGAAGCGGTCCTCTAGACCAGAAACATAACTCAATTCATGTATTGGGATAGTAAGAAGAAAATCTTTGAAACTATTAGTCTTTCAAGAAAAGAAGCTTAAACGGCTGATGGTATTTATCTACCATTACCGTATAACTAAATGTTACAGATAAACTGGCGCTCATTTTGAGAAGCTGGTGTTTCTTCCTTAATGTTGTGAACTGATCCTCCTACTATGAGGTAGACACGCTTTGGACTACGTTTACTTTATCTTAACCACGTCATCAGGTTGATTTGACAGAGGGGAGATATCTGCTCTCTGGAGCAGCGGATGGTTCAGCTGCTGTATTTGATGTTCAGAGGGCCTCTGGTTACGAGGCAAGTGGTCTTATTGTGAAGCACAAGTGTATATTTACTGTGGACAAGCAACATCAAAATGGACATAAATTTGCGATATCCTCTGCCATATGGTATCCCATTGACACAGGGCTGTTCATTACAGGTTCATATGATCATTACATAAAAGTCTGGGATACCAATACTGCACAGGTACCAAATTCAATTAGGAAAGTATAGCATTTCCATGTTTCATTTAGTATCCGTTAACTTTTTTAATTAACTGGTTCCCATTTCTCTCTAAATTTGTCTTTTAATATCATTTAGGCGGTTGTGGATATTAAATTGCCTGGAAAGGTTCATAGAACTGCCATGTCTTCTTTGGCTATATCTCACACGTTAATTGCTGCGGCAACTGAAGATGTGCAGGTTCGCCTCTGTGATATAGCTTCTGGGGCATTTGCTCACACGTTATCTGGTCACCGTGGTATGTTACCTTTTTTTTTCTTTGGAAAGGATACTAAATCAGATGTTATATGTTTTCATCTGATGACTACTAGAACAATAAGTTACTATACTCATGCTTTTCCCCATATCGAAATTTTATTAGTTAAGAAAAAAAAAACAGACTACAATTTTATTTATTGTCATGATACGGCAGATGGTGTTATGTCAGTGGAATGGTCTACATCCAGGGAGTGGATTTTGTATACCGAGGGGTGATGGTGCAATACGTTTCTGGGACATTAGACGTGCAGGATGTTTCCGTGTTCTAGATCAATCACAAACACAACTTGGGGTTCGACCACCAATTTTAAAGAAAACAGCGGTTAGCAGTAAGGTTTGTTCCTGAAACTTGTACTTTCTTTGTACTGCTCTAAATTTCTTGCAAAGGAAATGAATGAATTTCTTCTGTTTAAATTTCCTGGAAGAATTTTGTAATTTTATTTGGTATTTCTTCTTACATTGTTAAGATGCATCGGTGTAAGAGTGTGATTATTTAGTGTGAATAACATGCTAGTGAGAGTTAGCCTTAGTTATAGCTAAGTTTGTGTGAAGATTGTAAAACTGGATTTTTCTGCAAGTAAAAATCTTAGATGGGTTCAAAGCGGTCTCTTTTCTTGGCTTAGCTTCAATCATTTCTATTTTACCTGTTTCGAATGACTGCAATACATAAATGACCAGCCACGTGGTAACAATTCCCACCAGAGATCGGACAGCTTTGACAGAAAGAATGGATTATCAATATCTATTTTATATGAAAGGGGATTCCTTTAGTACTTTCATTGTTTTCCTGCACAGGTTTCTACTGCAAAATCTTCTTCAGGGGGGCAAAATAGGTTGAATACATTGCAGGGTAAACATACTGGCAGCCAGATTGTAAAGGGATCATCTAGCGCTAAACCTTCAGTTGAAAAATCTCGACAGAAGAGACTTCACCCTGGACTGTTATCTACTCTAGATCGTGCTACGGCTCATTATGGTGCTGCCACTGCCTTAAAGGCTACTAACGATGGGATGTATCTTCTTAGTGCTGGTAAGATTCTTGTTCTTATGGCTACTTTCTTTGTACTGTAGGTTATGTAACTGAATTTCTATCACAAACTGGTATAGGCAGCATCTGCTGGTTAATCTTATAGTACATGTCTTTCTAGTGATTTTAGCATTATTGGCATAAAAATTAGGTTGTTCTTGGAACCGTAAAAGTTGTAATTTCAGTTTATGAGATGAGGAGCCACATGTACGTGGGTTTTTAAGAGTTCTTAAAGTCCTAAGTTCATGACACATGTTTTCCTTGGCCGGAGGGATTCACAGCACTGATACTCTGTTTTCCAGTTTAATTAAGTGTTTTCTGACGGGTAGAAAGAGTTATCTCTTCGTCCACTAAGGAAAGTGTACATTGACTTGGTCAACGACCCAAGTCTTCTTGGGATGGTTTTCCCAGTAGCCCATGTATTCGTTGTTATGCTTTTCTATGTATGAAAAACTTTTGGAACGGACCTGTAAGTACGGATTGCTTTATGAATACGTGATTATAACTTACTAGATGCTGCACTCAGGATTGTTATTTTTATATGCCATATGAGGCACTTTTACGTATTAGGAACTGTATGATCTTCGACTGGTAACAACCCACTGTGGAAGTGATATATAAGCATTTTAATCATCAAGTAAACTATATCAATTTGTGGTTGCAAGAACTGATTATACTGCCGTACACACCAGTGGCAATCCTATATGGATTAAGTGGATTCTCTCTTACTGTGGTTAAGAGCCTAATTACTATTTTGTTTACGTATAATGTTTCAGGGTCGGATACAAGAATAAGATTGTGGGATTCTGAATCTGGACGCAGTACGCTGTTGAACTTTGAAATTGGGCGTATCCAGACCAACAAAGGTATTCAATTAGCTACAAGCGATGATCCAGCTCTTGTATTTGTTCCATGCATGAAGACCGTGAAGGTAGTCACCAACCTACTGTTTTATCAGTAAATATTTCCATTCCGTCATATGCACTATTCAATAAATCGTGCTGTGACTGTATATAAGGCTTTTGGCCTTTGGTCGGGTAGAACAACACTGATGCTTCGTGGACACTACGAAAGCGTTAAACAGTTGCTGCTTTAAATCCAGTGATCAGGTCTAATTTAATCCCTAGATTGTTCCGAAATCTTGCTACTCATTTGGTTCTGTAAGTTTGCTTGAACACACATCTAGGTAGTTGTTATGCTTGTCTCATAGGAACTATACACAAGTGGCGCAGATAGACAAATCCTTGTGTGGTCACCAGGCGGATCTGTGGAAGACATTGAAATAGTTAACCTAAATTCTATTGCTACTATAAGTTCTTCTTAGTTATAGAGTACAGTGAGTCTTGTCGTGGATGTCTCTTTGATCTAGATTTGTCCATTGTAGGTGCAAGATGAAGTAGATGATATATGTAATTATTGCATAGGTTTTGCATAGAATTTACATATAGTTTTGTATCATTTTTAGTAGTTTGTCTTTCATTTTAGTTTAGTTTTGCTTCATATTGCATTTTAGAGTCTTAGGTAGATAGAGTGGCATATCTTTTGTTTTTGAGTCGTTTCAGGTGAATTTGGATACATTTTGGAGCTTGGAAGATTAAGGAAGGTGTGGTACTATCAAGTTATGGACAAAGTGGAGCAAAAACATGAAGAAGAAAGGAGAAAACATTATGGTGCATGAAAAGTTGACCCTCACTCCGACTTTCTCGGAGGGTTGACGTTTTTGACAACAAGCGAGACAGCATTCTGGAAACAAGAAACGTCGACCCCTCCTCCGACCTTCTTGGAGGGTCGACGTTTTGAGCAAAACAAGTGAAGAACCAGTACAATATGCTTAAAGATGGTGATCGATGAAGACCTTCTCGTGAACGGAATTGGCTGAAATTTGGACACAAGATAGCCACAAGAGTCAGCTTTCATATGGAGGTAGTTTGAAGGTATTTGGACGAGCGGTTAGGAAGATATGACAAATTTACTCAAGATAGGTCAAAGCTTCTAAAGGTTGAAAAGGTCGACCCTTGCTCCGACGCCAAGGGGAGGTCGACGTTTTAGACACGCGCTGATTTAATTGATTTGACCCATTTGGTTTTGGGGTATATTTAAGCAACTTGGGATCATTTTTACACACACTCTTTTATTTTGAAGCTACAAAGAACCTTTGTTGAGAGACCCTTTTGGGGATGATGATCTTTGGATCATCATCTCCCATCTATTGAAATTTATTCATCTTATCTCTTCTCTTGTTTATTATGTTTGTATTTGCTTCTTTTGCTTTGAGTTTCTTTTTTGTTATGTTTGAATAGTGAAGTGATAGGTTGATGGTTAGGTAGATCTTAGGATTTGATAGTTGAATCTTGAGCTTAAGTTGATAGATCTTTAGATTCCTTCATTTAAGGTGTTCTTAAAGCTAGATTTAACTTGATCACTTGAATCTAGATGCTAGGAGTTTTGTCGCCCGAGAGGTGTTCGATGAAATTCCCGAATGACCTTTTTATGAGCTTTTCTTCCCTAGCCATTGAAAGATGATGTTAGGGTGATTAGTGGTCTTAGTGAGCTTGTTTGTAATGTTTTTTAGTCTTTGCATCGGCAACGAGAGTTAGTTTGATTGATTGACTAGGAAAGGGTTCATTGCCATGAGAGTGAAATGTTCCATTGTTGTGTCTCATGCCCTAGGATGGTTCTTAATGAGTCTTTAAGCATCATTGATTCGATTATTATTATCCTTTGATCAATTGCCTTGACATAAACATATTGCTTGCTAGTTTTGTTTTGTCCTTTGTTAAGTGTGTTTGTCATTTCCTTTATGTTGGTTCTAGTTTTGATTTGGTTTGCTTGTTTTATTGTTAGTAGTCTTTTAGTTCAAAACCCCTAATCTATTGCTATAGCTTAGATCTTCATTCTCATAGTCTTATTGTGTTGATTATTCTCTTGGGTTCGAACCTCAAATGCTTTCAATGATAGTTGTTTAGCGTTTGTTGATTATAAATGTAATTGATTGTTTTGTACCTCAAAAACGCTTGCATCAAAAGACAACTGGAGTGACGGATTGAGAAAACAAGTAACGGACTGTCCTCTTTTCTCAATCTGTGAATTTCCATGTGCGTTGTTTTGATATTAGTCTTCAAAAACTCATACTACTTCACTCGGCTTTTAATCGTTTATGATAGAGTTGAGTTCATACTACCATATATTTGGATATGCCGAGTCAGTTGGAACCGAATGTAGAAATTGAACAACAAGACCAAGCGGATGTAATTAATTTGTAACTAAAAATGGCTATTCCAAAGTGTGAAATGATATTAAAATGCCTTTGATGACGGTTTTTCCAAAACTTCATTTGCTAAATAACATAATTTTGCGTCAAGTTTGCCGAGATAATTGGTGACATTGTATATTATCTGGATTGAATCACGAGTCCTTAGTAACATAAATTTTACGGATATTTTTTGATTCGAATGGTATGTTAATATAAGAGTTAATTATGCACGAATTCACATTGACATCGCTAAAAAGCTTTTTTTTATTTTTTTTGTCAACAAATAACATTAGATCGATAACAAAATTTGATCTATAACCTAAATTCTCCAAATGGAATATGATAAGATTTGAACTCATCATTTCGTATCTAGCTAAATCAACATATATCTAAAACACATTTTTTTTAGTTTAACGCATGCAATAGAAAACTACACTATATTTCATAAATTACCACATCATCGTTTTAGAAAATATGATACATAATTACAGTACATATCTTAAAATTTATTTTTATTTTTTTTCTTGTATCGGAGAGAAATCGAACTCTATGCTGGAAAATTTGTCAAGTGATCGCTACTATTAAGTCACTGTCTTCGGTACTGTTATTACTTTTTTTTTTCTTGTGAAATTTTATAGATAAGATTATAAAAAGAAGTGTTTTTTTGTCAATTATATCTGTTATATTTT
The DNA here is from genome assembly GCA_963920545.1 of Lepidium didymum. Lineage (NCBI taxonomy): Eukaryota > Viridiplantae > Streptophyta > Magnoliopsida > Brassicales > Brassicaceae > Lepidium > Lepidium didymum. Next base: position 18,212,462 of record OY986992.1, on the reverse strand, counting down.
TACTTGAATTCTATTTTAGGTTAGATAATCCTTGTTGTTTCACATATTATTCTTAGGAATTTTTGGAATTAATTATGGATAAGATAAATCATGTCAAAGAAAAGAAAACTCATGTTTTCGTTTGATGGAAAAAAAAGAAAATCTTTCCGCGTTGAAAGTCAAGTCAGTAAATAGAAAGTTCAGTAGCTTTGACTTTATTGACCCCAAGTAGGTATTTATTGACCTCCAAATTAATATCCAAAAATTGAATTTTTTTCTTAATAACTTTATAAAAACTATTTTTTTCTTAAAAAAATAAAAATAAATAATTATTAAACAAATAAATACCAAAAACAATAAATAAAATAAAAATAAATAAAATAAAAATAAAAATAAAAATAGTGAAAATTTGTATTAAAAACATAAAAGAAAAAAAAAAATTAGGATATCCGGATCAGAAATCCGCATTATTCGTATCCATATTTATATTCACCGGATCTTCAATTTTACTATTCATATTTAATTTGGCCGGACATACGTTTTTGGGATGTATAGTCAGAGACCTAACCAAGGAGTCATCTCTCCGAGTAATAGAGTTCGAAGGAAAAAAAAACCCATCGCCATGAGAACTTACAGAGGAAACTTCGACGAAGCTCACTTAGTGCGAGACGACGCGTCAACCATCTATTTCTTTTCACAAATATGGTTAACAATAAAAACAAAAAATGCTAAAAGTTAAAAAAACTCCATGGTATCTTGCTGTTTTTTCCTTTGGGCTCAGTGACTTGTTATATATAATATCTTCTGCGTTTTTCGATTTACGAGATCCTTGACTCTCTCGCTCTCTTTAACCTATATTTTCTTAAGTAATCCTTGTACTAGAGTAAGCTGAGGAAATGGAGAACTACTTGAACGAAAATTTCAGCGATGTGAAGCCGAAGAACTCATCGGATGAGGCGTTACAGCGTTGGAGAAAGCTCTGCTGGATCGTGAAGAATCCTAAAAGGAGATTCAGATTCACTGCTAATCTGTCCAAACGTTCCGAGGCCGAAGCGATTCGACGTTCCAATCAGGTGCGTCTTTCTTTCGACTTTTGTACAATCTCTGTTTCTGGTTGTGAGCTTATATACTTATCTGAGATCTCTTTGCATTCCCATTTTTTGGTTGGTTGGGTCACTGTTTTATAATCACCTACTTCTTCTTCTTCTTCTTCTTCTTCTTCTTCGTGTTATCTTTTTGGATGGATCTAAGTGTTGTTTTAGAATTTTCGTCGTTACTTATCCTCAGGTTTGGGATCTTTTTATTGGATTTACAACGACGACTTCCTATCTTGTTCATCTTATACTTTAGTAACATAATGTGAAGCCGAAGAACTTGTCTGTGACTTACCACTAGGAATCTTTTTTTGCTGCATTGTTCTTTGTACATTGTACAAGTAAACGTTTAAATGGATGCGTTAGTAGTATAAATAGAGGAATAAATGGTTGCAGTTCGTTTGTCTGTTCTAAATGCTATTTCCTTTGTCAACCTTATGAATGCAGGAAAAATTTCGAGTGGCGGTCTTAGTTTCACAAGCTGCTCTTCAGTTTATCAATTGTGAGAATAGACTATAGTCCCCTAGTCTTCATATTCAATATGTATTTGATTTTCTTAATGAGAAGATTTTGCGTGCTTACAGGCTTAAAGTTGTCCAGTGAGTATGTTGTACCTGAAGAAGTAAGAAAAGCAGGATTTGAGATTTGTCCTGATGAGTTGGGGTCGATTGTAGAAGGCCACGACGTGAAAAAGTTGAAAATTCATGGTGGAACTGAGGGACTCACTGAAAAACTCTCCACGTCTGTCACTAGTGGAGTTGATACATCTGAACACCTGCTGAGTCTAAGAAAAGAAATTTATGGAATTAACCAATTTACAGAAAGCCCCAGTCGAGGGTTTTGGTTATTTGTTTGGGAAGCCCTTCAGGATACAACCCTTATGATTCTAGCTGCCTGTGCTTTTGTATCTCTTATAGTTGGAATACTGATGGAAGGGTGGCCACTTGGTGCCCATGACGGACTTGGTATAGTCGCAAGTATTCTGCTTGTTGTGTTTGTTACTGCCACTAGTGATTATAGGCAATCCCTGCAATTCAAGGATCTAGATGCAGAGAAGAAAAAGATTGTGGTTCAGGTTACCAGAGACAAACTGAGGCAAAAAATCTCAATATACGATCTACTGCCTGGCGATATTGTTCACCTTGGCATTGGAGACCAGGTTCCGGCGGACGGGCTTTTTATCTCAGGGTTTTCTGTTCTGATAAATGAATCAAGCTTGACTGGAGAAAGTGAACCGGTTAGTGTCAACGTGGAATATCCCTTTCTTCTCTCTGGTACCAAGGTTCAAGATGGATCTTGCAAAATGTTGGTGACTACAGTCGGAATGAGGACTCAGTGGGGTAAACTGATGGCTACACTAAGTGAAGGCGGCGATGATGAGACACCTTTACAAGTAAAACTAAATGGTGTGGCAACCATCATTGGTAAAATAGGTCTATTTTTTGCTGTCATTACTTTTGCCGTTTTGGTTCAAGGGTTGGCTAATCAGAAGCGCCTAGATGGCTCTCACTGGATCTGGACTGGTGATGAATTGATGAAGATGCTTGAATTTTTTGCTATTGCTGTAACAATTGTTGTGGTTGCAGTCCCAGAGGGTCTGCCACTGGCTGTGACATTAAGTCTTGCTTTTGCCATGAAAAAGATGATGAATGACAAAGCCCTAGTGCGAAATCTGGCTGCTTGTGAGACAATGGGATCTGCAACAACGATTTGTAGTGACAAGACTGGAACTCTGACAACAAATCACATGACAGTTGTAAAAGCCTGTGTCTGTGAACAAGCCAATGAGGTTAATGGTTCTGATGCCGCTATGAAATTTTCGTCTAGTATCCCTGAATCTGCTGTTAAACTCTTACTGCAATCTATATTTACTAACACTGGTGGTGAGATTGTTGTGGGCAAAGGAAACCAAACAGAGATACTAGGAACACCCACAGAAACTGCTCTCTTAGAATTTGGATTGTCACTAGGAGGGGACTTTCAAGAAGTAAGACAAGCCTCAAATATTGTGAAGGTGGAGCCTTTTAATTCTACAAAGAAAAGAATGGGAGTTGTGATTGAGCTACCTGAAGGTCATTTCCGGGTGCATTGTAAGGGTGCTTCCGAGATAGTTTTAGATTCCTGTAATAAGTACGTCAACAAAGATGGTGAAGTTGTACCCCTTGATGAACAATCTACCAGTCACCTAAAGAACATAATTGAGGAATTTGCTAGTGAAGCACTTCGAACTCTATGCCTTGCTTATTTCGAGATTGGTGATGAATTCCCATTAGAAGATCCTATTCCGAGTGGAGGATACACTTGTATTGGTATTGTTGGCATCAAAGACCCTGTCCGCCCTGGTGTCAAGGAGTCTGTTGCAATTTGTAGATCTGCTGGCATTACTGTCAGAATGGTGACGGGAGATAACATTACGACTGCCAAGGCCATAGCCAGAGAGTGTGGGATATTGACTGATTATGGCATAGCTATAGAAGGCCCTGAATTCCGGGAGAAAAATGAAAAGGAACTGCTCAAGCTAATCCCAAACTTGCAGGTGATTGTCTGCTAAATAAAAGTAGCTAGTATTGAATCTATATTGTTGCAGTCTGTGTTGGTAGTTCACAACCAATCGATCCTCAAATAGGAAACAAATTGTTAGTTGTATTTGCATTATCTTCTGGATTCTAACAAATCTTAAGGATATATACTCTTCAGACAAAAAATGTTTTAAAAAAAATTACCTTCTTGCAGGTTATGGCTCGATCATCGCCCATGGATAAGCATACCTTGGTGAGACAGCTGCGTACAATGTTCCAGGAAGTCGTTGCAGTGACAGGTGATGGAACAAATGATGCTCCGGCCCTTCATGAAGCTGATATTGGACTTGCAATGGGCATTTCTGGAACTGAGGTGTGTCCTCAGTCTTGTCCACATATCATAATTTGGTTTATGAGAGATTATCCCTCTGTGTATACTAATCTGTGAAGTACACAGTGTGCCTAAAGTTCTAGTCCGGATTCTCATGGAAGGACAAATTTACATATTTTACTTTCCTACTTTCGTAGGTGGCAAAAGAGAGTGCGGATGTGATTATCCTAGATGATAATTTCTCCACGATCGTCACAGTTGCCAAATGGGGCCGTTCTGTGTACATAAACATTCAGAAATTTGTCCAGTTCCAGCTGACAGTAAACGTTGTGGCTCTTATTGTCAACTTCTTATCTGCTTGTCTTACTGGTGAGTTCCAAACCCACATTTCTCTTTCCCTTTTCCGACTGACCAATCGTAACTAACGTCTCCATTGTATTGATTGCAACTGTATCTCAGGAAATGCACCTCTGACAGCTGTCCAACTACTGTGGGTTAACATGATAATGGACACACTTGGAGCGCTCGCACTAGCAACTGAACCACCACAGGATGATCTGATGAAGAGATCACCAGTGGGAAGGAAAGGAAACTTCATAAGTAATGTAATGTGGAGGAACATCCTTGGTCAGTCACTATACCAGCTTGTCATCATATGGTGTCTTCAAACAAAGGGAAAAACAACGTTTGGTCTCGATGGCCCCGACTCTGACCTAACACTCAATACCATTATCTTCAACACCTTTGTCTTCTGCCAGGTAAGCTTCCCGTGTCTGAATCTTTAATATAAACAATCAACATTTTTCATCAACGCTTTCTCATCATGTGGTTTATATATGTATATTCAGGTATTCAACGAGGTAAGCTCAAGGGAAATGGAAAAAATTGATGTGTTCAAGGGGATAACAAAGAACTACGTATTTGTAGCAGTCCTAACATGTACAGTGGTGTTCCAAGTTATCATAATCGAGCTATTAGGTACATTTGCGGATACAACACCACTAAATTGGGGACAGTGGTTCGTTAGCATCATATTAGGGTTCCTTGGCATGCCTGTTGCTGCTGCTTTGAAGATGATCCCTGTTGGTGCACACTAATGTAACACATTGTATTAATGTGATTCCTTAAGCCGCACCTTAAGCATAGTACCAATTTTTGCTCCAGGCCTTTGGAAGTTTGATATTCTACGATGGCCTTGGAAAACTAGTTGCGGTGCTTTCATTTGTTTCTTTTCATTTGGGCAAATGTACAAGTTTCTTGGAGGGATGATTTGGTTCGTAAATATTAATGTTATGGAAACTTTGTTGCTATTTTATTGTTCGTATACAAGTGAAGCGTTCCACCTTTTCAAGCTGTGATCGTGGCCTTGAATAGAGAAGTTGGTCGCATTTTATTGTAAGATGCCTTCGACGGCTTGGGGGAAGATGTCAAATATGAACAGGTCTAAAGATGAAATGTCTGAATTATTTTGAAAGTATTTTGAAGATTAAGAGGAACAAAGTCGAAAACGAGAAAAGAGAATTGATTTAAGTCGTCCTCGAAATATTTTGTTAAGAGCAATTTGTACAAGTAACCAGCAAATCAATTTACATATTGCATAAAGCTTTTTGTCTGTACGTAATTTAACTTTTTATAAAACCGAAACGTAAAACAAAAAATATTAACAAAACTTAAAACCGGAACTAAAGTTGTTTGATACCTTATCCATCTCGGGCTCAAAAAATACAATTCGTCGATGTCCCTCTAATCAGAGGCGAGCTCGATGGTCGAAACTTGTTATCAATGATAAAGAAGAGTTCAAAGTGATATACTAATTGAAAACATGAAACAGCAAAAGAGTAATGAATCTAATGATACAACAACACTTTCCAAAAGCAACAGAGTGAGTTTGCAAAGCTTCAAAATCACTTGTGAGCGATCATTCATCCTCCAACGCTGCTGCATAATGCCCATCGTTCATATTCTGCGTTCAAAGTTGGAAACAAATTCCTTATATTTTCTGTACAACAAAACTTCCAGAGAAGACAAGACAGTCGATCAAACCACAATTTATAATACCTTAGCTAACATCCTCTGCTTGTTTAGGTACTGTGTTCTCGCTTTGTTGAGAGCTGAGTATGGTGATTTAAACAACCTCTGCCACAAAACAATAGAAAAATCCAGCTTTGTTATCAAAGACTATGCAATCTGATAGAAAATGAATATTTCTAGAAGACAGAGACATAATGTAGATACAACGATACCGGACACAAATCTCTGCCTACCAACTAAAGGAATAAAGATGAATGCAGACACAGTCATACCTTCTCCTCATTAGACATACGAGCTTTCCCTCCACTAATCTTCTTTGGAGTGAAACTAAACACATCATGAAGGAATTCATTCTCCTAATGATCAGATTGTATGAAACAGCAGAGCGTTAGTTTTAAGAGAGTAAAAAACTTAAAGAGAGTTGGGACTTGAAAAGAAAGGAAAATAACAAAACAGACCTGCATATGTTTGATAAAGCCACCCCCGAGGAAATGCTTCAAATAATTTAACTGTTAAAAAGCAACATTGTATATGTTAAAACTAGTCACAAGAAAAAGAGCTAAAGAGCAAACAAGTCCTACAAAAATTGAGAGAGTAACCTGTATCATCTGATACCATGTTGACGTCTGTAGAGAGTCCCCTCCAACTTTTGTTGAAGTCTCAGGGGCGTATCCACCCTAATCATAATTAAAACAAATCACATATAATATCCGACCAGAAGAGTTAACTTAAACCTCTTCAGGAGCTTGTATCATAGAATGGTGAAAGTATACCTCAATAAATTCAGTAAGATCTTTGAACAAATTTCGTTGGTTGTTGAGATCTTTCTTAGCGGAACCTTTACCACCTGCCTCAGCAGAGAGCTCTCTAACTTGTTTAGTGATTTTAGCTTTCAAGCCATGCATGTGCATCGATGTCTCTTGAGACACATTTCCTTCTTTTTCTGATCCATTAGCAGATCCTTTGGCTTCAACCAAGAACTTCTCTAGAGTGCCCAACTCAAATATCAGTGCAAGCGCTTCACCAGCAGCTATACGTACAGATCGATCATCCTTTTCCAACAGTGAAGATAGATAAGTTACAGTCCTGTAATGACATTAATATCTAATCAGCTTATAAATCCATGAAAGTAAGACCAGATCGGAAAAGGCCTGGCACTCCACTTACTCTTGCCAAATTTTAGGACCTAGCGTCCACTGATCAACTGTTGTGAGTAGAAATGTCCAAGAAGAGACAACAGCGGTTATTACGGCAGGTGAAGGTTTAATTGCAACAACCTACAACAAAAGATACGTTACATGTGAGGCTGCTTTATACTTTCTTAATGAAACCATTTGACAAGACCGGTAATATGAGAAAGACTAAGATGCATACATTGGAACCAAGTTTGGGATGAATCATTTGCCAGATTATTTGCATAGATCTCTCGGTTTGCTCTGGATCAGTCCCACCAACAAAGGTTATGACTGCTAGACACTCAATTATCTACAATAAATTGGCAGGAGATATCAACAGATGTGAATCCTAAGTGAACCTTAACTAAAAATACCCTGTAACGGAATTAAAAAACTGATCGATTATCAAAGCATCCATACCGAAGTTATTTTGAAGGCGTCACGAGCAGATTTAAGTGCTTGGGAAAGAGGAGTGCAAGATTCTTCCAAAATCTCTTGAGCTTGATCTCCGAGTCCAACAGTTAAAGCTAGCAACCCTGGAAACACCACGATTAATTGTCAATAAGATTGAATGAGAAATTGCTGAACACGGTGCATGAGCTGCCGGTAACTCCAAGACTCACCAATAACATGTGTTGCTAATGCGGTCTCCTTAGTAGACCCTTTCTTAGTGCAGTGTAAACACTGATGCAATAAAGTAGCAAATCTGCATCATCCAGATGATACATAACAACAATAATCAGGTGTTGTCATTACTTAACAACAGTAATATGATATATGATTAGTAACTACACGAGACTCTTAGATGTTTGAAAGTGAACTGTAAACTAAACAAGGAATAAGTATAAGATGGTTACTTCTTGTCTATAAACTCATGCTGCAGGTCGCTGTTGAATGCGCCAACAATGGAGGCCAAAGCTTGCTCTCTTGTTGAACTCCTTCACATCCAGAAAGATGTCCAAATATCAGTTTTCCATCTAAAAAAAAGCACCAAAAAACTCCGCTTATTGAAATAGAAACACACCTTTTCTCATACAGAGCATCAAGGGATTGATCCAATAAAGCATCTTTGTGGACCTGAACTTCATCCATGCCAGGATTCAACAATCTTTCAGATCTAATGGTGGAGGAAGAGCTTACACTACTTGTATCATCGTCACTATCAAACATGGTTGCATTCTTACGCTGAGATTCTGCCCAGAAAGAATTAATTTTTCAGCAAAATGAATCAAAATTAACTTCCCAACCAGAACAAAATCCCAAATTTCTAAAACAAACGAAGAGGAAACACCGATCAATACGAACCCAATTAAACCCTAACACAAACAAATCCAGGAGAAATCGAACTTAATCTAATCAATTAAGATTCAAAATTAAAAAAAAAAAAAAACAGAAGCTTACTCCTCCCCATGGTTTATATCTTGTCAGCGGCTGATTCTTACACAAAATTAATTGAGAGAGAAAAGAAATTAAGAAACTTAGAGATGAAATTGAAAAGAAGAAGAAGAATTAGGAGAGGAAAAACGATCAAAAGCAGGTGAAGAAGAAGAAGGAACAGAAGCACGAAATCGACAAAAGAAGAGCAACAAAAGTCTGGAAGATAAAAACGAAGAGGAATGAGAATAGAAAGGAGAAATATCCATCAAATTGGCGATTTCGTCAAAGGAAGAGGTAAAAGAGAGAGGGAGTTTCTTCAGACTTTCGTCTAAGGCCAAAGGAGAAAACGTGAGGATGAAAGTGGTAAAGAGGTTTATATATAGAGAAAGAGGCGTAGAAGAAGACTCTCCACTCGGTTCTGACCGAACAAAGAATCATCGATCCCTCTCTGCCGAATATCCTATTACACGTGGCTCATTCTACGCCGTTGGATTTTCATACCGACTTGACCATAATTCTTTTGTTTTTTGTTTTTTTCCTTAAACAAAATTTTCTTTTTATTACCAATTCTTGTCTGCTTTAAAAACACATGTTTGCATAAAACTTGGGCTATATAATGGTAATTGTCATTTTACAAATATTCATGTATTATGGTTTAATATTTTCCTGATACAAAAAAAAAAATTAAATTTTATAATATGGACTTTGGCTAAAGATCAACTTTTGTTCAATCTAATTACTAAAAAATATTAAGCTTGACAAAGAAATAAAGCATGTATTTCAATACATTAATGAAATATGCTCATATGATTAAGCTACATGATGGAAATATGGATCCACTCAAAATACATCAAAAGGTATTAAATGCAGTTAACCCTACGATTAAATATTATATAAAGAATATCTATTGCTCTGATACTATGTTAGATTGAATGAATTTGGTTGAGAAGTTCTCATGATAATAGAATACCTAAAGATTGAAGAAGATAAAGAGGAATGAATGGAGTGGCGGAGTCAGTGGAAGAGATAGTGTTCTTGTCGTATGATTTAGGCATTTTTAGATATTCAGAGTTTATCAAATTTATTGCAAAAGACTGAAGAGTTGGTCGTAAGCTTTTGTTTAGTTATGTCCTCTCTCTACTTTGCTTTATCAATAGGCTGCAAGTCATTACGTATGTCTTCATTATAAGAGTCATTAAGACCCTAATCCTAATTGGATTAGCTCGCCTTAATTTGCTTTTCCTCTTAGGTTATATTAATTACTTTTCCTTATCTATTTGACTCAACTCGTTTCCTTCGTCTTTTTGTATATCAATTACGTGAATTGATATTACGGCCCCTGATAGAATCATTTTTTTGTTATTATTTGCCGTGAATTGTAGGATCGTTCGTTATCGACCACAAATAAAATAATACACGTATAGAAAATATTAATATTTGCAAACATTTATAAATATTTATGCTCTTTTTATTTATGTAATAAAAGCCATTAGATTATCCACAATAGTTAAAAAATTCAACACCTCTTTTTTCTTAAACACACAAGAGTTCGCTCATCAAAATAATAATAAAAAAATATTAAATAATAATATTTTATTTAGAAAATCTTTTAATAAAAGTAAGAAAGTGTCGGACGATGGATGAGAATTCCAAAAATGTTGAGAAACTCTAATAATAAAAAATATTATATATTAGTTTTTTGAAAGAGAGAGACTCTTGTAAGAAATTTTCATTACATTGTTTTCTAAAACCAAATCAAAAAGTAAATTAAAAGTTACAAATTTAGTTATTCATATTTCTTTTCATTTTTTCTTTACTTTTAAACTACAAACAAAACTTTTCTTAATCGGTCTGCATTCAAGTAAAACTAAGTTACATTATGAAACAAAGTATTATTTTATTTTCATTGGTTATTACTATTGGCATATATGAAAAGATTCTTGTTAACACAAAAGGCAAAATGCTAGTTTTCTTCTTATAATTACCAAGAAAACAAGCATTACAATTTCGTATTTGGTGTTTTAACGTTTGTATTCGTATTCCAAACGAGAACCATTATACAAGATGAGGCTTGAATCACCTCTAGAAACCAGAAACACTAGCTATGTGTTTCTTCATAGCTCTATCTTTGTGATTATGATTTCTTCCTCCTCTTCGTCCCCTTCCTCGACCCCTTCCTCCTCCATTCTCTGCCTCTGTACTAACCTCTGAGTTGGTATTGCTCTCGTTACTTTTCTCTTGCGGTTGCTGTCTGTTCGCCATTTCTCTCCCTCTTCCCCTTCCTCCTCTCCCGTTTCTCCCATTCTCTCTTCGATCGCTATTTGCGTTGACGTTTACATTATTAGGCTGACCCTTCTCATCTCTCTGCTCCTGATACTCTGTCAGCTTTCTAACTGCCCCGAGAGGAATGTTTCCTCCTCGTCCCAACCCAAGTATCTTATCTTCCTCAGCTTCATTTACCAATGAGGCTTCGTTTGCGTTTGCCACTGCAACAGCACCTGCCACTTTGTAACTGTAGTTCTTACCATCCTTCACATAGAATTGAGGAGTCTTTCTACTACCCCACTTTGGAGCAGCAGAGGGTTCAGATCCTGCTGAGCCAACTCTATTACCAAACGCCTCACTCTCTTCCGTACCTGATTCTGCAATACTCAAGCCCAGATCATCAAAAGAGTCATCGTATTCATCATCGTATTCGTATTGCGCAAGTAACGCAGCGTTCCTCTCTCTGTCGGATTCTTTTTTTGCATCAAGGATTTTGTAGTTTGGAGTATCATCCTTTGGCTTTCTGAAAAATCTGCCAACTGTTCTGGTCGTGGATGAGGCTGATGAAGCTGGAAGTGAGGGATGTGTGATCGGCTGCTCTTTATAGATAGCAGAGCTACTAGTGTCAGATTCGATGAGCTTTCCTTTCCCTTTGTCTTTGCTTCTAAGAGTTGGCGCAGATTTAGGTTGTGGCATTGTTTCCAGTGAAGTATCCAATCTCTGTAAATCCTCATGAAGTGTTCCTTCAAGAATCCTCTGTATAACTTCTTCTGGATTCTGGTTATAGGCTTCAAGACACGCAGCTAAGTAACCGTTCCCATAATCTGGGAATATATCTTTTATTTGACTGATCTTGGATTGCATAACTACAGCATCTTCGTCCATAAGCTCTTTGGTGTTGTCAACATTAGTTAGAAGAAGCGGCGACTCCTTCGAAGAGACAGTATCTGCGGAATGCAACATGATCATTGACAAATACTGAAGCTGCTCAGCTTCCATTGATACCCATCCTGCATAAATAAAACAATAGCAAACTGCTTTAGAACATACTGCTCACAACTCAAGGCATTACGAAACCAGAACTCAAATGATTACGAAGAGTATCCTTTTGCAGAAAACTACACATTAATTTCACTAGCTACAGCGGAATCAATGTGCTACTTATTTCACTTTCAGTGAACCACACGATTTTTCCTAACAGAGCACATACATACTAAAGACTACAGCCGACTTTGATGGAAACGAAATCAGGTAATAGCTGGGAAAGAAAATTGTGCATAGAAAATACCTGCATTCTGTAAACTCCTTAGTCTATCAATTATTTTATAATTCTTCTCAATTTTTTGGAGTAATCGGTTTTTGCTTTCCAATGACTGCTCAGAAACTCCACTGATCTCCCTGAATGTTTGGATCAGTATATCTGCTCTTATAATAGGGTCTTCTATTCTTGACGGGAACATTTTCGTAACAGTTGGCGTCGAATTTTCGTAATTGAACAAATCATTGCTGAGATAACAAATATCTAAGATTTTCCAACATAAACTTCCTATCCTTGTTGATAACATGTTTAAACTCGTTGATATGTCTGAAAGAGAATCATGGTGTCCATCATTGAACAAGACCTGAAAGCCATGATGAAGAGATGGAAGCAATGAATCATGCAACCGAACAAGGCTGCGGAGAAGTTCATCGCTCCCATAACTGCACATAAATTTAGGTGATGATCAAAACAAATCCAAAGCAAGCCAAACAAAGATCACTAATAGCAACATAAGATCAACTAACAATACTGTTTTTCTTCAATCATTAGAAACGCATAAGGTGAAATTCAATACAAACCATGAGTGATAGATGCAGGACCTGGGGAACTCAGAGTACATATATAACTATTTCTCCAAAGACACAAAGAAATGAAAGCATATATAACTCAGAGCCCTCTCTCACAAAGAAATTAAAAGATATAACTAAGGATGGTGCATACCTTATCTCCACAGGGCATGCCAAAATTAAAGCTGCTGGTGTATAAGCAGAAATGAAAGCATCCAAAGACACAACTCCATCATTAATAAAATCCATAACCTAAAACAGACGGAAAGAAACATTAGCATAGATGTATCACATGCCCATACACTACTAACGAGCAAAATCTGCTGTTTCATGTTAAAATTACAAAACGAGAAGGATACTGGCACGCCTTTTGTTGAATAGTGGAGTGAGCTAGTGTGGCTGCATGCTCACACATATTTGAGCCAAAAACATTTTAAAGATGAAAGATATTAGACGAGAGATATATGTTTAACCGACTCCTAAAGCAAGCTTCATCTTTCCTTAAATGAAAAGCATGAACGAGAAAGAAACTATAATATGTGTTATGTAACGAAGAAAACCTAATTAAACCTTAAATGAAAAGCATGAACGAGAAAGAAACTACACAAACAAGTCATGTATAGCTTATGTCATCTGTTTGAAGCTTTATGCACTTTTGAACTAAACCATTTCAAGAATTAAAGTGTTACTTGTGTCATGCGCTTACAGAAGCAAATGCTAAATCCTAACACTGTAAAAGCAATATAAGAGAAATTAATAGAGAAAAAAAAACGGAGGGAAATTCACCTCCAATACGTCAGAGTGGAGTTGTCTACGTCCATGGTCTTCACCATTTGCACTTGATACCAAGGTCTACAGATACGAGAGGTTCATAGAAATATAAGATCCAAATGTTAACACTTAATGTGATGTTACACTAAATACAAATGTGTGTGTGTGTGTGTATATATACCTTTAATTTCACTATCTTTCCAGAGTAGAATTTCTGAAACTAATTTACAAATAACATACCTCCAAAGATGATGTGCAACGGTGATGCATTGTGTGCAGGATGCCCAAGAAATGAGACAACATATTACTCAAACTTTCCGGAATCCCAGATTGTGATTTGACAGCATTCTCAATCTGGTAAATGGACAATTAGATCAGCAAAAGAATAGAAGATTATCTCAGCTCTAAAATCCAGTGGCAATTAGGAGTCCCAGGATGTCAAATGTCACAAAAAATAGAGGAGAAAATCCCAGCCCAATTATGCACAGATTAACCAAGTTGATTTTCCTGGAATGACTTACTAAAGATTTTGTGAGATCTGCATTCTCATGTCCATATATAGCACATATATCCAATAGCTTTGGCAAGTCCAGCAACTTTCTGTCCTGCAAGAGAACTACAAACAAACCTGGTGAACAAATGTAAGCTAGATAATAATTTAAACAAATCCCACAAAACATGTCAGGCACAACTAAAAGCAAAATATAAGAAACTTGTTCAGCATCAGGAACAAAAACTGAATTCTACTGCAGTAGCGACTCAATTCATCCTCGTAAGTGTTGATCAGTGAGAGTACTTATCTCTCCTACCTAATTCTTAACAGCCAATCCCACTCCATTCAAGAACCCCACTTGAGCACAAACAGCGACCAATATAAGCACATATTTTACATAATAATTGTAAAAGTGATCCAAAATCTAAATGGTACGTGAAAAGGAATACAAGCCTGAGTTAAGAAAATCGCTCATGTGAAAAAAATCACAACAATCATATCCGCTTCAGACAGTCCTCTACATCAAGGTATTCTTCTAAGTAAATTATGAAATCTACTTGAGCTTTCAAATTGTAGAACGAGAACGGTCCTCGAGACTTGTTAAGAAATAAATCATAATGAATCCTACTTTAATTTAGATTACACCAGGGATGAGATACAAACGATTCTAGCCTAAGACTGAGCATGTCAAATAACAGCAACTGAATAGAACTAGTATAAAGAAGAGCAAAAGGCCACCTTCATGATCTTTCTGACTCAGGCTATCGGCAGCTCTAGCACCGGGATCCCTATTGGACGATCTGCCACAACCAATACACAAACTCTTCAAAAAGACGTTCGACATAAATGGTAAAGAACATCCATGAGGGTTACGAAAGAAGCAGCGACTCACATTCTGTACAAGACCATGAAAACTCGGCGGCATAGTTCAAGTTCTCCGACAATTACGCCGGCAACAATTCCCTTGACACCATGAAAAGGGTAATCATACCATCTGCTTCTAAACTGCAGAAAGCTATCCAAAAAATCGTGCAACGACACATCACTAGCCACTGTCATTAATTAAGAGAAGCCATATCAGCCCAAAATCCATCACATTAAAAAGTTGAAACTTCAGAGAGCATAGCTAAACTGAGAAATCGTAAACACTATGAACCCATCAAGTGTAAAATCACAAGAGACAGGGTACTCCATGACCTTCTTTCCAAAACTCTCTAGGACTTAGCTTGAGCAACCTTGTGAGCTCTCTATTAAGGAGATCCACCACTCCCTGAGACTCCACTGGATCCAAACCTCCATCATCGGGTCTGAGACCGGCTGCTACGGCCTCGTCCTGCGGCAAGTAATTCACGAAACTCCCACCGCCTTGAGCTGGACTTTTGCTGGATACTAACTGTCCCTGATCCCCCATCCTAACCCTACTACCACCCGAAGCGGAGACTGTGGAAGTCGCACTGGACGAATCCGATTGCCTAAGCGAAGAGGATAGGGAAACGGGAAAGGGATGAGAATTCGAGGTAGGAGTTGGATTCATGGGTTTGGGGATAAACTTTTGCTCCTGTTGAGCCTCGGGGATGCATCTGGTTTTCTCCTCTTGCCGAGTCGAGCCTCGATTAGACATAGTCATTTCTATGAGAAGATCGGCGACGATGGAAGAGAAGAGAAGATTCGGCGGATGATGATAATTCAGATGAAGAGGCGGGAGGGAGGAGAAGCAAAGGCGCAGCCGCAGTTATACGCTCTTGTTAAAGTCAAAAATCATATGAACGATTGGGATTCCTTGAACAGCGTCTGCGTTTGCGTTTGCGATTACGAATGAATTGCGTTTGTGATTACTAATGAATTGCGTTTGACAATTAATGATCTTAGGTTTTCCTTTCAAACCAATGGCGCTACCATTGGTCTATGAATATCTCGAATCTAACCAAACTCAAAGCATATACTCATAAGACCTAACTAAAGCTGTGACTTTATCTAAGAGAAAGATGCGACAGCTAAATCGTTCAAACAAATGTACAATTTAGGTCCCCTGTAAAGGGAGAAAAAAGAGTGAGATTACACTAGCGAGTTCATTTACACAGCCACTATGATGAACTATTGTCGTTAAGCACATAAACAGTGTTTGTCTTCATTTACTCTGCGTTGTCCCGGGATCTACCAGTTGTACATATGTCACGAGCACACAGCGTTTGTATCCTTGGGCAAAACCAAACCGATCAAGCATTCAGAGGAAGAAGGGGCAACGGAAAGCAAGGAACATGTCTCTTGGGAATGGGGAAGAATGAAGAGATGCCTTGTCCATATGGGACTTGATGCAGGGATCTTTATTACTCCTGCACAATCTCTCTGCTTCAAGTACGATATGAAATCTTGGAGCTGCCACAAAAAAAGAAACAATGAATTTGATTAAGTTGTAATAACAGAGTAAGGCAAAATGGCGTTATGTACAGTATATGATTCGGGTTAGAAATACTGATCACATACCCCTTTACGATCACTGAAACTTGCGGGAATTAACTGACAAACTTCTCTCTGCATAACAGAGTTCCACAAATTGTAAGAAAAAACCTTGCAGTCAATAATTTGTAGACGGCAGTAAACAAAAAGATCTGAATTGGAAACTCACTTGGTGTGGCTGTGTATTCGTAAAAGTAGACTTTACATGCTTCATATCCGTGCGCTTGGTCATATCCAATTTGACTGGCCATCTACAAGTAAAAGACAGGAAACGAATTTTCATCCTCATAGCACATCACTTGATTATAGAGAAAGACACAAATTAAACAAAAGGTATCAAATATGAGTGCGGTGTTGTCACTCACTGCACAGGCTCTGAAGAATCAATGATATATTTGCAAATGTCTGATTCCAATCTCTGTGCAATGATGGTGGAGTAATGAACTCCACTTTTGGATAAAGCACCCTGCCAGTGGTGCCCTATATTCTGTTTGGAAGTCTCCGATCCAGACAACTGTGTGACCGTTGGAGGTAAGCGTGGGGGCGATGGAGAACTAGGAGGAGGAGGAACCCAAGGTGGATGGGAGTGAGGCAAAGGAGGTGGTGGAGCTTGAGGCGGAGGCGGCATCATTTCTGGTGGCGGTTGCGGTGGCTGGATTTGAGGTTGTAGAGGTGGCTGGGTTACAGAGGGTAATGAATTCAAAGGTGAAGGTGGATAAACTTGATCAATTTTCTGAACTTGAGGTCCTTGTATCTGAGAGACTGGAGGCACAGGAGGCGGCATGAATGGACCTGAAACCGGCTGTGGTGGTGGCCCTTGCATCTGTGATGTTGTTGCTACAGCTTCAGCGCTTGGAGAGATTAGAGATCTTGTATCCCAAGAGCTGTTTGGAGGGTAAACCGGTTGTTGAACAAACGGAGATGGAGGAATTTGAGATGTCGGTGTAGCAGGCACTGCAGGCTGTCCTGGTGCTGGCATTGGTACAAATGAAGGAGTTCCTGAGACAGAAAAAAGATAGTTTTACTTTCATACACATATCTTTGCTGTCACAAGTGAAAAGGTTTTCACGTTTAGGAGAGATAAGAGACAAAACTAACCTCCTTGCTGAACAGGAGTGCTACCAGAAGCAGGCCATTGCTGAAAGGTAGCTCCAGGATGTACTGAATTACAGTGGTTATCCGTACTCATTATAGGGGAAACATATTCCCCCGATCCGCTATTCTGTTTTGATATGGGAGGTATTTGAAGGTACCTCTCTGGGTGACTGTTCAGATAAGAAACCAATGAGGTAAAAGAATAAGATGAAGTGCAGTGCTACACGAAAGTCAGGATGCTAGTAGATATTTAAATATTACTAAAAACGTCAACAGTTTAAAATCATCAAAGAAAGCAAAGGTCGGAAGAAGCAGAGACAAACCTTCCTCCGACTTCATGAGGCAAAGGATGATTGATTGATGCCAAGTGAAATTTACTCTTTTCTCCGCGAAAAAATCTGAGATGGGCCATCACAATGGCAGCATCATCAGGTGTATCAAACTCCATCAAAAGGGCATGTTCATAGTACAAATCCGTTACCATGCGCGGTCCCTTATAAAGGGCTTGCCGTGACTCATGGACAATTTCATCTCTCTCCCACTGGCTAGTGATGCTTCCAATATACAAATGAGTACAATAACCATATGCTACTCCATTCAAAGATCCCCTTGCACCAACTCCTATATCCATAAATTTAATGCGCCAGGGAAATTGCGCTCGTACATATTCTCGAGCTCTTATTGCATCAATTATACTTCTATATTCAGCCAAGGCAAATCCTTTCACTGGATCGAAAAAGAAACGGTCCACTGGGCCATACCTATCAAGCTGAAACCTTAGATGGCCTTCAGTTTCATCTGGAGCTAAATATCCTAACCATAACTGCCCTGAAGCTGGAAAAATGTCAAAAGCATTAGGGTCTCCATCCAAATACCAAACAATTTGTCGAGATGAAGGGCCATGTGGTGCTGCCTGGTAGACAGGTGATCCTGCAAGATTGTTCCTACGATCTGCAGAGTTACTCCTTAAATCTGAAGGAACTCTTCCAGAAGGAGATGGTGTATGATGGTTTAATAATCCCCTAGGGACTGAAGATCTACCGCATGACAAGTCTCTCTGGTCAACAGTCTCAAAATCCATAGATCGTGAACCTCCAGCATCATAAACTGATCCAGCACTAGAGCGGACATCATTCTCAGCAGAACTGTGAGGTCTTGCATGTGAAACTGAAATTTTACCATAATCATCCTCATCACTCTCCATCTGGCAATCTTCTAACTTGATATCTTTTCCACCAAATCCCAAAATTCCCTCTAAAGAAGGAATTGCACTTGATATATCCATGAAGGATGACAGGCTGCATATTTTCTTATACTTTAAGAAAGCCCACCTACCAATAGAGGGACTGTTTCTAAGAACCTGCATGAAAGATTCTTGAAACCATCAGACTTTTAGCAGTATACACCAATCACACATTAGCAAAAGAGTTCCACTAAAATAGCAAGTGGACAAAAAGCAAAATGCAACTTATATTGATTAGAGTATTACCATGCCTAACAAGCAGCTCGTTAGACTATGGCATGCATCTGGGATCCCATTCAACCCTTCCGCATTCTTACCAGTGGTCTCTATTTTGTTAGAACCTGTCTGACCAGAATTCTCGTCTACTTCAGGTTCATTACAAGCAGCATCAGTATCATTAATCTTTTCTGTCATATGGGTTATGAGATACCTCCCCATGGCTACATCCTCCGTTGATGATGAATTGAAGAATCCAAAACAAGTGGCAATTGAAATTTTAGGGAAGTTGAAGAACAGTTTCAGTAAAGATAAAACATGAAACTGGGATAGTTTGTTTAAAGGTAACGAGTTTCCATCGGTAATTTTTTGCATCAGCTGAGAAAAAATTTCCTCAGAATCTTGCCCCTTCATATCGCTCTTATCAACTATCTGAAAGATATCTTCTCCCTCAAAGGACAGCACAAAGAAGGTCAACACATTTCTGAACACAGCAGAGCAGATATCCCGAGCCCCTGGAGATGATGTTGTCTTTGAATGAGCAGCAGAACATAGGTCAACTAGCCCAAATGTGCAGGCTTTAGCAGTTTGAAAAGCAACACCATCAGCATCTTGTCCTTTCTTTAGTGCTTCCAAGCTGAAGTTATGCATGTCGATGACAGCTTGAACTGCATCACCAATAGCAGTAGGGCAGTAAAGTGCATACCGAGGAACAAGATCAGCGACAAGGCGCTTAACGCTGGTACAACCTGCAAATATAAGTAAGCTAGCTAAATTAATAGTCAAAAAAACTTATTCCAGTGCTTCTATTCTCTACAGAAAATGACTAGGAAGAAACTGACATCTTTTGTTTAATCTAGGCAGGACTTTCAAACAATCTGAAAAGTTGAGAGGACCTCTAGAACTAAAACTTTGTAACTGTCATCAATTGCACTAGATTCCCTCTTATAGAATGATTTCCACATAAGTACACACCAGCCCCAACATAAATATGAAAAGAACAACAAATTGAAACCCCACAAGAGCAGGCTTCTCTCAAGAATTGAGAAATAAACAAAATCGTAAGTACTGATGATTTTCGGCATTCACATACATAAGGAATCTATGGAACGGGTAACATTAAAAATGTAAAGAAAACATAAAAAGCTGACACGGTATATGGGCAACAAAGAGACGCTTAATCCAACATATGCATGTCTTTTCAGGCTTTGAGAATGGTTGGGAAGTCTACTTTCAGCCAGGAGACTCTATAAACAATAAGTTTGGCGATACTCTAACTCCAATTACACAGTTGGTGCAGCTAGAGCTAATAGATTGTAATGAACTCATTTGAAAACTAAAATATTTCGGCTTCACCAAATTCAGTTTAGGAAAATCCAACTAGAAGCATTCTTACTCATACAAAGATATCTAAAACAACAGAACTCGAAAAGAAAGAAATATAAATATTTGAATTCCATTAACCCCAAAAAATGGCAGATTATTAAGCACATAATCAGTAAAACGGAATCAAACAGAGAGGGTGAACAAAAACGGGCTGAGAAGCGAGAAAAAAAAAACCTCGGGAAGCGGAGATGAGAGAGCGATACGCTTGCTCTAGATTGGCAGAGCGTCCGGCGCCATCTCTCTGGCCGATACAAGACTTAAGACGCTTATAGCAATCATGTACTCTTCGAATCTCCTCTCTGTTTCTGATTCTAGTTTGAATTTCCTCTTGAGATGGAGGCGGCGGAGTCATCGGAGCGGGGAAAGAGCTCATCAACGTAGAAGGAGATGTTGATTCAATTTGCGGTGGTGGAGGCTGGGATTCAGGGATTGACTCATAGAGCCGACGCTTTTTAATTGGCTGCTCGGCGCAAGCCATGGCAGCGAGACAAAGAGAGAAGGAGATTTGCTGTGTTTACTTCTCTCTTCGTGAGTGTGTTTAAGAATTAAAACACTCTCAGACCATCTTTAACTTCAACCACCTGACTAAAATTCTCTCAACCCACCTCCATTCTTACCTCTAAAATATAGTGAAATAATGGTTAACTATTATAAATGATCATTAGATCTAAATAACAATAAAATTTTAAATATTAATTAAAATTTCAATATTATCAATGATAATATCTAAATGATAATTAAGGTTCTAAATAATAATTAAACTTCTAAATATTAATTAAATTTTAAATATTATAAACCAGTATACGAGAAACACTATAAGACAAAATTAAATTCCAAAAATTTAAAATTTATAGATTAAAAAATACAAACAGCGAATTAAAACTTAAAAATATAGAAATTTAAAAAAATAAAAATAAACAGAGTTAAATTATAATTTTTAGAAATAAATGGATATTAATAATAAATTAAAAATATAATATACTTAAAATATTTTTTTAGAGAGTCAAATATAGAAAAATACATTGAAGTAAAACACATCTCTATTATAAAGTTTCTCTATTTTATTGTAGAATATAGAAGAATACATTGGAGATGGTGTAAGAGAAGCCTCCGCAGTGGCGAATGGCGATCACGATACAATTTTGTTAGACTTAACCAAATTAAACCAAAACTGTAATGCATGTTACACATTTACACTAAAAAATTTGTATGATTATGATTTTAAATCATTTATGTAAATTTTTGAAACTGTTACTATTATTTAAGATACTCGCAATATCCTTCCAAACTCCATATTGGCTGAATTCTCTCTCGCGCACTCTATCCTAGGCAGAGTTTTACCCAGTGTTTTTTTCCCCTTACAGTAAGTGGACATTTCAAATCTCTAACCTAATGAAGCAAACATGAAAAGCACCCATTTTAGGCAAAATTTCTTCAGATCTCGACCTCAATCTTGCTTGAATGAAGAATGTTTTGGTCTGAATCTCTCCCAATGAATCTTATTTCATCCTCTATCTTTATACTAATTTGTTGCAATGGTTACTATGAGTTGTTTGGTGTTTTCATCTTGCTTTGCTTGCAGTGAAATTCTCTCTTATCGCTTTGTCTGAAAGAATACTTAGTTCTTGTGGCTAGAAAATCTCATCTCAATCCCTTTGAAGAAGACTACACAAGCTCTCTGAAGCAAACGACGTCACGCAAGCTAAACCTGAAGTTTCTCTAACACAAGAACAATGAGTCACAAAATACCTTACAAAGAAAAAAGAAAGGATGTGGTTTACTCATCACCAAAGCCTAGAGTTGTAAGAGCTAGAGTACTAAGATTGATAACATAAAGCAAACAAACAAGTTGAAGCTCACTTTGATAGGAAGACTAACCAACCCTAAAGCTCAAAGGATGTGGTCTCTCATACCCTTCTTATATGAGCATTGGAAACTATAAAGTAAACCAATCGGTGCAGATCTTGGAAATAGAAAGTTTCAGTTTCATTTTAATGAAGAGAAAAACTTGCAAAAGGTTCTGGACAATCAACCCTACCATTTTACTGACTGGATGGTAATTTTACAAAGAGGAGAAGCTACAACTCATATAACTTTTCCATCAAAAATCCTTTTTTGGATTATAGTACAAGGGATACCAACTCATCTCTGGTCAGTTGAGATCTACAAAGTATCGGAAACGAACATGTACCTTCGAAAAAGCTGAAATCACATCCACCCAAGCGCGGATGAGAGTAACAATCAATGGCCTATAGGCTCTGGTCAAGAAGTCCATAGTTGAGTTTGATAATGGAGACGAGGTTGAAGCTTCACTGATCTATGAACGTCTTCGAAATCATTGCTTCAAATGTCTTGCCTTAACACATTTAGACAGAGATTGCAGTGATGCAAAAGAAATGGCAAGCCCTAGACCAAGTGGGGAATCTACCAGATCATACAAAGAACTTGAAGGTGCAAGAAAAACACCAGAAAGTCGCTCAAACTCGGGCTATATGCCCAGACCATATAATGATCAAGGAGATAAACGTAAGTCTTTTGAGTGACTCTCAGAATAGGGTTACATACCCAGAGACAGAAGATAATCGGGTTATATACCCAGAGACAGAAGAGAGATAGTACCTGCCTCCACAGGTTGGTCCAGAAAAAGCTATGAGAAAGCACTCCACAGTATAGCAATGCTTATCCTTCAAGCTTATATAGAAGACTTGACTTCCAAAATCAAAGAAGAGGAGGTAATTTTCAATACAAGAGAAAAGAGAACATAACCCACCAAGAACCAAAACAAAGATGGATCCCAATCTTGAAAAGCAAGTCGTCTGAACAACAACATTCCTTATCTAAATAGTACCCTCAGAAGGGATTCAAATCAGAGAGGGGTCTCAAAAATTGAGTGAAAGAGGCAGAAGGCCCCCACTAAAATGGGGACAGACAAGCAATGCACAAAAATATCATCAGGATGCTTTGAAGAAGGTAGTAGATGAGATCCAGAATTTCATGCTCCAATATTCTTCATGCCCAGACCCTACAGAGAGTATAGCGAGGAAGAAAATATTTAGATAGGCTGTTGAACAAGGTCATATAGTAGAAGTTGCACAGAGAATGATAAAAGGGAAGGCAATGCAAGAAAATAATGTTATTGAGGAACATGTTGAGACACAAGATTCAGAACTAACAGAAAGGATTTCGGTGTCTCAAAGATTGGGCCAAAGAACTATACCGGAACCACAACATAAACAAAAGAAGGTGGTGGGTGAGAAAAGGAAACCATGTAGACCACCATGGGGAAAAATAATTGGCCAGTCCTCTGATTACGGTAGGAGGAACTCTGAAGAAGAGAAGACTAATCTGACTTACACCTACCCCTAGGAGACAATTGAATTTGCACCCTGAAGATGATGGAAGCAATGAACTCTACCCAGTCCAAGAGGTACAAGGTTCACCAAGCTACAGGAGGAGACCTGACAGACAACAAAACAAAAGAACTTTAAACACAATTCAGGAAGTAGATTACATTAAGGAACAAGCTTTACATCAAGCGGATTTTTAAGATCCGTAAATTCCTATTCCTTAACCATAGGAAGTTGGAACTGTCAAGGGATGGGGAACAGTTATACCGTCGAGAGGGCTGAGATAAGGAGAGCCAATCTCTCCCTACATCTTCATAGTATGCAGTGAGGTCATGCCGAGAATGTGCACATCAGCTCAAAATAAAGAGAAACTGATTGGTATTAAAGTTGCAGTCATGAGCCCACACATAAACCATTTACTCTTTGCAGACGACACTATGTTTTTCTGTAAAGTCTCCATCCAAAGTTGCAAAGTGTTGAAGGAAACAATAGAGGCTTATGAACATATACCTGGTCAGTTGATTAACAAAGTAAAATCATCTATAAATTCTCAAGGAAAATTCCATAAGCTACCAAAAGAATAGTGCATAACCAGCTAGGAATTGTGAAAGAATGAGGGACAAACAAGTATTTAGGACTGCCATAAGCTTTTGGAAAAAATAAATCTGACCTGATTGTTTCAATTGTGGGTAGGATCCGACAAAAACGCAGAAGTTGGTCCAATCACTTTCTTTCCTAAGCTGGAAAAGAGGAAATGCTAAAAAGCATACTGCAAGCACTGCCATCATACTCTATGTCATGCTTCATGCTACCTAAGTCCATCTGCAAGAAATTCAGTCCCAATTTACTAGATTCTGGTGGGATAAGAATCAAGAGAAAAAAGGAATGTGTTGGGTTGCAGGGAGAGAGATATCAAAGACAAAACAGATGGGAGGACTACGATTTAGAGATGTTGAATCTCTTAACCAGGCTCTCCTAGGCAATTTAAGCTGGAAAATCCTTAATCAATCTTAGAATTTAATGGCAAAAGTACTACTAGGGAAATATTGTATCGAGGAAAACTTTCTTGGAGTGAAACCAAAACAGAATTACTCTCATGGATGGAAAAGCATTCTACATGGAAGGGATTTACTCACCAACAATGTAGGATGGACAGTGGGAAGTGGCAAGACGATCAATATTTGGGATGAACTGTGGATCAACACTCCCTAACCAAGCCAACTAATGGGACCAACCACATAAATGACTCAACACCTCACATTAAATGATCTCCTAACTCCAGGAACTTCACCTTGGAACGTCGACATAATCAAGAAAATTCTCCCAGCGTATGAGAAGAACATACTAAACATTAAACCAAGCAGATATGATCATCAAGACAAGAGGACATGGTGCTTCTCAAAGAAAGGCGATTACATAGCCAAATCAGGTTATTTTGTGGCAAGGGATAAGAAAGAAACTATGAGGCTAAACAATGAGAATCAAAACCTAAATTGAAATAAAGAAGTATGACAATTACATACAGCTCCAAAAATCGAATCATTCCTCTGGAAAGTTCTGAAAAACACAATCCCAATAGGAGAAAATCTCAGATCGGGAAATATCAATGTTGAAGGGACATACATGAGATGTGGAAATATGGAATCCCCCCCCCCATCATGTTCTTTTCACTTGCATATACGCTGCCAAGGTCTGGGAATTGACACCACTGACCAGTAATTTAGTTTCTAGAACAGTCACAAATATGATAGAAGGATTAAGAAGCGTTAAAGGAAAGAGCAATCTACCACCAACAGGCTTACGAGAAACTCCACTATTCCCATGGATCTGTTGGAATCTCTAGATATCGAGGAATCAACTCATTTTCAAGCAACAGAATTTCAGAGAGATGGAAACAATAACCAAGGCAATAAGAGGAGCAATTGAATGGCAAGAAGCCCAAATCAAGCCAGAAGCAGAATCTGAGAACAACTCAGGAACGAATTCAGAACATGGTGATTTTGAATATGAAAAAGAAGATATAATAACATGTAAAATCGATGCAGCTTGGAGTACAGATCAACAAATCGTTGGGTTAGGGAGAATCTGGGACATTGAAGAGTTGATTTCACCAATTCGACAATCAAAGGTGGAGGAAAACATGGCATCTCCTCTTATCGCAGAAAGTATTAGCCTCAGATCTGCAATGTTTGAAGCTATATGTCGACAATGGCACAATGTGATATGATTGTTTGAGCTTGGTCCAAGCTATCAAGAACAGATCGTGGCCACCAGAGATTTTATGAATCTGATCTGACATCATTGAAGCTTCACACTAATTTGAAAAATTTGAAATTAGGTTCATTAGAAGAACTAACAACAAAGAAACTCATGAGTTAGATGAAAAGCATTAACTATGTATCCATCAATGACTTTAATTTAATGAATGGAGAAGATATTAGGTTGAAAAAAAAAATGCTTCCAAACTCCAAAGTAAAGCCATTTTGTATTTTTATCTCATAAATTCAGGTAACATAGTGCAATCATTAGAAAACAATTGACGATAATATTACCAATAACTATAGGTTAAAAGTGTTTCTTCACATCAGCGATTTAAAAATACAAGTATAACTACTATAACCAATACCATAAATTGTTATATTAACAAAATTTAAATACAAATGACAATTGTTATATCAAATACAAATCTAAATTACAATTATTATATTAGTATAAATTAGATCATTTCAAAATTTAAATTATATACAACTTCTATATGCAGGACTAACTCATATAGCGGAGTAAAAATTGAGAAGAGACCGTTCTAATCCCATGAAAAATGAGTAAATTAAAAAATAGTTTTCATATAAAAAAAGTCTGCATATTCTATTAAAATTACGTTTAGATTTATTTGGCGCATTGTTTTGAGTAAATTGTTTTTAAATCACCAAATTTTTCAAATCATTTTAAACAATAAAGAATGTGAATATTATAAGGTTGTTCAGAGTTACTGAAACACAAATCTTGGTCAATCAAGATTAGTTTTGGTTCGCCGTTCTCTTCTATTAGACGAGTTGATTTTCTTGATTGTGATCGATGTTTTTAAACCTAATATCAACCATAGAAATATTCAGCAATGAATAAACATCTATGTATTTTGGAGTATTGTAGGTAATCATAGTATCTACATCCTTGCATCCAATCATAACTTCCATCAGAATTTAATCTATGATTATCCAATAGATAAACCATGTTTCACCATCACTTATTGTCTTGCTAATGTTGTTACAATGGTAGAGGAGCCAGTAAAGAAAATATCAAGAAGCATTGAATCACATTAGCTAATAGACTAGCCTTAGAGGTTAGATACTTGATTACCAACCTCCTTCAAATATGTTATTAGATTTAATGTCGCTTAGATTAAACTGCATTTTGTACAAAGTTTGCACGAAACTGTATTCAAAGTACAATTAAATATATTTTTCTCAATTTAAAGTTTAGATTGTCACAATTTGTAAAAAAAAATACAATCATAACTTTAAAATATAATTTTTCTAGAAAAAGGTTTTTACTAAGAGTATTTGCCTCTATTTTTAATTTATAAGAACATTTTAATGTCATTTTATTACATATTTCTAGTATATCTATTATTATTTAAATTTATATATTTTATCCATTAATATTAATTTAAAACAAATAGCTAATACTGACATTAATAAAAATCAAAAAGCTTTCTCAAAATAAAATTAACATATTTCTCCTAAAATGATATGGGTTAATGCATTAAAGTGTAAAGTAATTAAATGTTGAAATCTAGTTTATGACTACTATCTAAACTTGAACTCTAATATGGACATTTAACGAATTAACCAGAAAAGTATAGAAAAATAAAATAAAATAAAATAAGAGAAAAAATAAATAGGTTTAATTAATCTTGAGTTGACTTATAATTCATAATTCAAATATATAATTACAAAAAGAGAAAAAAGAAAAAGAAGAGTAGCAGATGTTCTTTGAGCACCATAATGACGACACCGACAAAAGAAGTTAATTAAGAGTAACAAAAATATCAGAATGAACAATAAGAAGAAGAAAATGGTAGGATCTGAGAGTCAATAGATCTCTTTAGTTGAACCCAATTAGGGATAAATATATGTTCTAAATGGGTTTGCTTTACAATTACGTTGTAACATTTGTAATAAGTCCTTCACATAAGTCGAGACAAAAGGTTGTGATGAAATCCCATGTCCAGTCCATTGTAAGCCAATGGTGCATACATCCATAAATCATCCGAGCTCAACAACTACACAACATAAACACTTTGGTTTAGTTAACTAGAACATGAATGTTATGTAATGATTCGAACCAAACCCTTTTTAAGTATCGACATATACCTTAATCTGCAGCTGTAAGAACTTTACGTAATGGACTGCTTCTTCAAGCATTGTGCTTATATCGACTTTTGTTCCATTTGGTACAAGGTTTTGAAGTGTCTTGAGTCTTTCGTTAATCTTCTCTCTTCGTTTCTGTAACAATTGATACACAATTAAGAACTCGTGTTTATATAATTTTGAGGTAGAAGTCAAATAATTAAAGTTTAACGTTTTCTTACCCTAGCATAAAGGCTTTGAGGATCAGTGGCTGTTCCTTTGGTGGCTCTTGTTTTGCCTTTAACACTTGTGACTGAAGCTTTCTCATCATCTGAACTGTTGCTTAAGCTCTGACCATCTCTCCAATCAGTGTTGCTTTCTTCAACTCCATTGCTTTCTGAGCTTACCCTCTGTTTTTTCTTGGACTTCGTTAGCTCCTGTGCCAAGTCAATGACATTGTATTTAGTTGATTTCAAAGTAACAATGAATGAAAGTAAACAAAGTGACAATTAGATTGATAATGTCCGATTCATGACCTAAATTCATCCCTAAAACCTCCACAACATGTGAAGTGGAGTCGAATTCCAGATGTCTGAATTATTAACTAAGATATTTAACCACGAGACAAAGAAGAGTTCGACAATGAAAGTAAACATTGTATACATATAGAAAGAGATATCTTGGACTTACTTGTCTTGTGACGTCAGAGTTAGAGTTAGTTTTGCCTAAGTTGTTGTCGACGTCAAGTAGTTTCCTCTTAAGAGATGACATTTCGTGATGATTTTGATCCCAAGAATCAAGCATGACCGGAAGATTTCCACTAGGTATTGCACCAAATGGGAACATATCAGGAAGCAAGAGAGCATGATGATGATGATCAGAAGACAAGACACTGTTGTTCTGATGATGATTCATATGATCATTGTAAAGACTAGAGAGACCAAGTATTTCATGATCACGTGGTTTCTCTTCTTTAGATGAGGAACATTGATCAAAATTGAACATACCCAAAAGAGATTCCAATTCACCATCAACAAAAGCATCCATCTCTCTAATTGAAGTTGATCACTCTTTGTCTTTTGTCTTCTTCGTTTGTTGTTTGTTGTTGTTATACCAAAGTGATTGATCTTGTGCAAGTATTTATAAAGGTTTGGAGATACTTGATAATGAAGAGAATAATTCTTGAAGAAGATTTGGTTGATGATGAAGAGAGATCAAGAGATTCTTAAAGTGGTGCAATCATTTGTGTCGTGAAGAAGTCGATAATTAAATAAGAGATTAGAAAACCATGCATGATGAGAAACACGATCAGTCAACTTGTGGGGTCGATAAAAACAGCTTCGTTCCTTCACGACACATTTATTTAATATATTCTTATTTTATAAACAAATCCATTCATCTTAACAATTTTTTTTGGTAAGAGATTAGTAAAATAATGAGAAAGACTTTACATTGGCCACAAAAGAATTAGCGGTGAAGAATATATATAAATATTGCCACTCCAATGCACGATTTTATGGAATAATTATCGTAATAAACACTTAAAAAGAAGACAAAAAAGAATAATTTGGATCCATGCCGTTTTCAACCTTAAATAACTTAAATTGCAGTAGGTCTCTCTTAGCTAATTTTGTTGGAGGCAGCATGATATCTTTTGCGGCTAATTGATAAGTTATTTGGTTGAAGCTACTTGGCTCTATGCATTTTACCAAAAAAGATTCGAAGAAAACACACATTCGTGAGAATAATAATTAAGACTTATACTAATTATATATGCCCAAAGTTTTGTTTTGTCTGATCCCTAAATACAAATCTTCAAATTCTGAACTACTCCATTATTTTGATTTGAAAATGCTGTAAAATTAATTTTTTAACTAACTTCCCCATAAATGTTTATAATTGATCATGTAATTAGGTATATATAAAAGAAATTGATGGGATAATTAATGTTTTCGAATTACTCAAAAACTAAACTGTTAAATACACATAGCCATTATGCTTGTGTTTCTTTTCTTTTATTTTTTTTCATGATTGTTTTCATTAATAATATTTTCCATAATTTGAATTATTAATAATATCATTTTAAAGAGAATGCTTTATTCCAGTCAATTTTAATTTTAAAGATACAATTACTTGTACATAAAAGTCAACATGATACATGATTTTAAGAGTGGAACATAGTTATGAAAGAAAAATTACATTACTTTACAATGTAATTTTCATTCATACTCATTACCATGCATAAACATTAGAGTCATTAAACAAAACAAAAAACTTTTGAAGTCTTATACCACAAAAATTACCTGTCACATATTATCTTGTAATTGTATGTCTTTTTTTTCTGATAAATCTTGTAATTGTATGTCTTTTTTTCTGATAAATCTTGTAATTGTATCTTTCTTTTTTCTTTTTTTGTTAAACTTGTAATTGTATGTTGTGAGAAACTAATTTTTTTTTGTTAATTGTGAGAAACTAAGATTGAAACACAAATCAGAACGTACCACAGAGTACAATTATAATAGATGTGGCTTAAGTACAATTATAAAGTACAAGCTTGTGCCATGAGTTATCGATCATTTCATTCACTTTAAAGATTTTTTAGATCATTTTTTAAGAACAAATTTTTATCTTTTTATATTTGTATGTTTTGTGTAAAACAACCAAAAAACAAAAACAGACAGAAAAAGGTGAGAAATAGCCAAATAGGCCAGAAACTATGGGAAGCTTTGAGTTCATGGTTAACTCAAAAATGTTGACATTCTTTTTTATTTTATTTTTTATTGAAACTATGTTAACATTCTTTATATTTTTTATATAAAATCAATTCCGTTAGGTAGAAGAACAAGGCAAAATTCAACACTTTATATATAAAGTATATATATATATATCATATGCATGGTAATCAATGAATATATATACACATAAATTAATCTATAGTTATGGGCATGTGAAAAGGAAATAAGCAAAAAAAAAGAATGTAATATAGTTGACTGTTAGTTAAAAAAGTTATCTGAGCGGTTTCTCATCTTTTTGGTCCGACTGGGAGGCAAATAGCCTTAATAAGTTATAAAAGGTCAAGTAGGTTCGTAAGAGATTAATATAGATTAAATATTAGGGCGGCACAAAACAAAGTTGGAGATTCCGACAAGATGAGATTCAAACTCGTTTTTGTCTTAAGATCATCCCCACATAATCTCTTCTTTTTTTTAAATATAAAAATTCGAAGAAAATAAAATCACAACTTGAAGATATGTTGAATTGTCTCAAAAAGTTACAGGAGAGATTGAGGTACAATGCATCTTACGGATTTGCCTATCTGTTTCATTCCTTTATCTTCTTCTTCTGTGTATATTCACACGGGTTCATAGAATGTGTCGTTTTACATTATATTCTTTCGATACTCTTTTGGTATATAATCTCAATTTTTAGTTCCTTTATTATCAATCATCAATATTGACTTGTACGAATTATTATTTTTTAGCATGTATGTTATATTTATAAGAAATAAAAGTAAATTGTTTGTGGCATGATTACTGCTCGATTTCTTGTCTTCTCTTAAAGTCAGAATGTCTCTATATTCATATTCTATTGGATTGGGAAAATTATCGGTAGTTATGGTTCGTTATAATAATATGGTCGATGATCCGATGTATGAGAATGGTTGGTAGATTTTAAA
Organism: Lepidium didymum; assembly: GCA_963920545.1. Classification (NCBI taxonomy): domain Eukaryota; kingdom Viridiplantae; phylum Streptophyta; class Magnoliopsida; order Brassicales; family Brassicaceae; genus Lepidium; species Lepidium didymum. Next base: position 18,180,831 of record OY986992.1, on the reverse strand, counting down.
CTTCGCGATACGACCAAAACTATAGACATAATGATAAATGGAAGATCGATCCACTAGCACTTCTCTAATAAGTATTACCCTATTATCAGAATTGAGACCCTTAAATTACTTAATTTTTTTTGTATAATTAGGGTTGTCGTCATACATGCATGTCCGTAAGTAATATACAATGTGTTGATTTTTCTTTTGTTTTGCAGGAAGTATATTCAACTTAAGCGGATGAATGCCAGGTGGATACATAAAAATTTAATATTATTCTGTAATATAAATTCTGTAAAGAAAACTTATAAAATGACTGTTGTATAGTTGTATATACTCGTTCAAATATTTAATATAAATAATTTATAACAATAGTGATTTTCTCCAATTGTGAATTCTTCTTCCTAAGTTAAACGCGTAATTCATCCAATTTACCAAAATTACAACACATTTTTAATATAATATGAGTATATATGTGTATCCTCTTTAATTAAATATTAGAAAGATAAGTTAAAAGCAAGACAGAGAGAAAAATACTTAGGTGTCAAGTAGGATGCATTTTTAAAGAAGAAAAATGGTTTAGGTGTCGAATTGAGAGCATTCCTATGGATTATTTTTAAAAAAAATTGTGCCACATATTCTGTTGTCCAATTTGTGTCTTTAACTTATAGTTTAAAAACTACTTTTCACAAAATCATGAGGTAACATGTGGTTGAAGTGAGTTTTCTTAATTTGCTCATGGCATAAAATCATCAAACATTATCTGTTTGATTAAAACTACCCAAGCTACACGTCAGCATTTCTAATTCTTTTCATAAGTGTTTTTGGACAGAAATTAACAAGAGCGTGTTTGAACTAGAGCGGTTAATCATGATTCGTATCTGCCGGATATCCGTATTTGTATCCGGATTTTGATCTGTAATATGAATATTCGGATAAAACGGATACGGATACGAATCAAAAATTTGTATATCCGGCAGATACGATGGATACGGATACGGATTGAATGAAATAATGGGCCGGATATCTGGCCCATTATCAGAGCCCATTATCTCGTTGAAATCAGTCTTCGTATCTGTTTTCTCTCCGATTTTTGAATCAAACGTTTTTGAGTTTCAAACACACGATTTCTTTTCTAGGGTCTATCTCTTCTTCTTGTATTCTCGACGCCGTCAACCTCGACGTCTCCGGCTCCGGCGGCGCTCCTCACTCCGACGGCCATCCTCTTTCTGGTGGTGCTTCTCTTTTGCGAAAGGTCTCACCTCTTCTTCTTTTGTTTCTTTTCTTTGATTTCTCTTAGATAGCTTTGTGAGGTTGAAATATTAAATGTTTGGGTTCCGAATTAGATCTGTGGATATATTGATTTCTTGTTGATTCATTCGATTTTGAGATTGTGAGTGTTGATTTCGTGATTTTTGCTTCTTTTTCCTTAACACCAATTTCATTCTTGCTTCGGGACTTTTTGTGAGTCTTTTTGGAGTTTCAGAGATGCAGTTTTTTTGTATTTGCTTTCATTGTTAACTAGGCTCAATAGCACGTTGTTAATTTTTGAATGGAATGATTTCGATTACATATATTTTGTTTGGTGTGATTTGGTTTCCATTGGAAATGAGTTTTCAATCTTCTAATCAGGATTTTGTGTCTCTATCGCTTCCATGATCTTGTAGTCTCTTTCTTTGAAGCTTTTTTCCTTGGGTGCTATTTTTATATCTTTCTATATGTGTTATGCATTTTTCGGTATCTGCATCCTGATATATAATATTGGTTGTTTCTAGATATAGGGATCTTTTGAATATATCTTGTGATGCACATTCTATCAATTAACGTTGCTCAAAACCAAGTGCTCAAATTCGCATCTACCTTGCTGGTTTTGCTTCCGTTGAGTTTTTTTTGCTGTGTGGTTTAGCTTGGTAGGTGTTGCAGAGTACAATGGACACATATATGTATGAAGGAAGCGGCTTCATGACTCAAATCATTATCCTCAGGTGAATTTGTGAGTTGTCTTGCTCTTTGACTGGATTGGACTTTGGAAGTTTAAACAGTTACAAATGATGTATTTGTTTGTGATCCAGACACAGGACACCAGCTTGTAGTTGAAAAATTTGAATAATTCAAACACAAATATTTTCAATTTAAGAGTGAATAATTTGAATAAATGTATATAGAAAAACGGATATCCGCGGATATCCATAATTTCGGATACAAATACAGATCACATTTTTTACTATCTGCCGGATTCATATACGGATGCGGATATCACGCTTCAAGTTCCCATGGATGGAAAAGCATACTTCATGAGAGAGATTTACTGTTAGGAAACTTGGGTTGGGCAATAGGCAGTGGATCCGGAATCAAAATATGGAGTGAACCATGGATTCCATAGGATACAAGAAACTCAACCATCCAACAAGTCATGCGACTAAAGCCTCACAGCACCTCACAATGAAGGATCTACTAAATCTTGATTCTGCAGAATGGAACATACAACAAGTCAAGCTCTTGTTGCCAAATCTGGAGAACGAAATTCTGACCATAAAACCAAACAAATCACTGCAAATAGATAAACGGATTTGGTGTCATACACAATCGGGTGAATATACTTCAAAATCTGGGTATTATGTGGCAAAGGATCAACAACTTATCTCTAACCACAGAAGATCCCAAGCAAACTTCAATTGGAAAAAAGAAGTTTGGAATATATCTACAGCTCCCAAAACGCAGACTTTCGTATGGAAAGTTCTAAGAAATGCTCTACCAACAAAAGCATCATTGATGGATAGGAAGATTACCGCAGATGGAGCATGCCTTAGATGTGGAGAATTGGAAACACCACCTCACCTTCTCTTCACGTGCCAATATGCCGTCAAAACTTGGGATTTAGCTCATTTCAGCATCAACTTTGACTCCTCTACATCAGCCTCTGTGGAGGAAGGACTCCGAATTGCTAGAGAAAAGACGAATTTACCACCAACAGAGTTAGGAGACACAACGCTATACCCTTGGATCTGTTGGAACCTATGGACCGCAAGGAATCAAAAAGCTTTCAACCAAAAATCCTTTTTAGAACGAGAAACACTAACAAAAGTAATAAAAGAAACACTAGAATGGAGAAATGCCCAACAGAATCAAGAGCAATCTCCAATACAAAATTCGAGCCTAAGCCAAGAAGAAGACTTACCGCAGGATCCAGGAACTCTAATCTGCCAAATCGACGAGGCTTGGTGCTCAGAGAAGAAAATGGCAGGATTAGGACGAGTGTGGAAAGGAGGAAGCCTTATCTCCTCCGTGAATCAAAACCAGATCGAGAAGCATGTTTCTTCACCATTGATAGCAGAGAGTCTAGGACTCAGATCTGCAGTTTTTGAAGCATTAAATTGAAATTGGAAGAAAGTTATTTTCCAATCAGACTGTTTGACCATGGTGCAATCGCTTAAGTCGCAATCCCCTTCGCCAGAGACGTTTGGAATTCTCACCGACGTCATAACGGCCATAAACCATTTTGATATCTTTGAGTGTTGTTTTATTAAAAGGAATGTGAATATAGAAGCAGATAACGTAGCTAAAAGTGCATTAATGATGTATAACTACTCTTCTACGACTTAATTAATGAAATTTTAAGTGAGTTGACAAAAAAAAAAGGAAACTATATTTCATAATAGTTAAAAGTTAAAACCACACTTATATATAGTAATAGTCATAATTAATTTACTATTTACTCATATATATATATATATGATTATCTGCATACAATTATGTTTCTCTGTTAAATTAAAATGTTTTGTTAAATTATTTGACATACATTATATAAAATTCCTGAATATAATATGTATATATATCACTTAATCATGAAATTTTAATTATAAAACAAATATATGTACTTTATAAATTACTTAAGAAGTCATGTAAGAGAGAATAAGTGTAGCCTCTAAGTGTACTTTATTGCAAAAATATCTTATACAGCCTAGATAATATATATACGTCAAACCGTGTTCGTTCCAAAAATAATAAGGCTCTATTTTAATTAGTTTAAGTTGGTCTTAAAATATATAAGCTTGTTAATATGAAAATCTTTTAACAAGAAAACTATTAACTAGGATGATTTTATTGTTATACAAAAAAAATTGAATGATTTTATTAATATAACTATGAACAGAGGGTAAACAAATATTTTTAAGGAAAACGCGTAACAAAAATTGGGCCTAATTATACACCTTTACAAACATAATAATGGGCTTAGAATATTCTTTCTATTAAAAGTTGGTCCTAAGACACATCTCACATTTGAACCCAAAAAAAAAGAAAAGACACATCTCACATGTTGCAATTGTGAAATGTTGGCCATGTGTTAAACCAATCTTTTTTTGAATATGTCATATTTGACATGAAATTAAACTAGTATTTGAACATTTTAAAAACATTTTTCGTAGTGCAGATTTTTTTTGTGGTTTATGGAACCACTCGCTGTAAAAACCTGCATAAAATTAAGATTTAATAATCCTGAAAGTTAGTCGTGAAAATTATGATCATTTTTTTGTGATAGTATAAATAGCTTAACAATTTGATACAATGGATAAGTTTGTGACAGGCGCACCCATAGTGACATTGGTGAGATTATTTTCCGTGGAAAAAGATGGACTACTTTCGTAATTAAAATATTTAGTAGTGGACCCAAATGGACCGAAACATTTCAACCCAACGCGTATTGCCCAATTGCCCTACTTGAGAACTTTTAAAATCTAATTGCTAAGTTTTCACATTTCTTATTAACTAGTTGACGAACTCGCCCTTTCGAGAAATGATTATTAAAATTGTGTGATTGAATATATAAAATATTATGTGGTAATTTATAGGGTTGGTAAACCAGTTTTTAAAATTTCTGGAACATAAGATACCAGCCATCGGGTAAAAGTAGACCCACAAATCAGATGAAGAAATGGAACCATTAAAGATGGGGGTTACAGAAATACCATACTTACTCACCTTCATTTTAAATTTAATCAAGTAAAAGATTTCGGTTCTATTAATTAGGACTGTAATTTACAAAAAAAATATAATTAATATCATAAACGATACAACAGAGTTTGTAAATTTGTTCTTTGAGTTACTCAAAAACCATAACTGTCCTTTAACATAAAAAGAAAGATCTAAAAGTCGAAGTAGTCCAAAGTAAAAAAGAAACCTTTTAAGAGTTACTTTTGATTAGTCGTTGAAGGTACTTTTAAAATTGTGAGAAGAAGGTTAGATTAGAGGTTTGGTGTGAGGAAGAGGTAGCTTTATCCAGAAGGCAAAGCGTGACACATGCATGATGACACGCCGACTATTACATTTTTGGTTCTCTGCGTCACATTCTCACAAGTTTCATGTCTTTCCTTTATACAAATATATTTAGCTTATCTCTTTTTCCATCTTATAAAAATATCTATTGTATGTGTCTTATTCACTCTCCAACTTTGATCTAATCCATACAAAACAGGGACACATTATAACAGGTAGACTTAGTAAACCATGAATGATTATCTGTGTTCTGGTTTATTGTAAGCATTGTTTTGGAGAAAGTAATCTGTGATACCATTGATACTACGTAGTTATATAACACTTCAACTTGAATTATATACGTAGTACGAGTGGCTAATTACAAAATTAATTAATAATAAAATATTACAGCAGCCTCTCCAAGAGAATTTTGTAGCAAATATATCCAATTGCTTCATTTAATATATACATTTTTCTTCACGTGTTATATTTATAAGAGATTATTGGATAACTTGTGAACAAAGAGTCATTTAAATTGTGAAACTTTTCAATATACTACTTTTTTAGGTTAGCAATAAGTACAGTGAGTTCAGAACAGATTTTACATATGCCGAACAAATTTTACAATAATACTAATACGATTTAAAATTAAATATACTTTTTCATAATTGTTTAAAACACATTTATTAAATTATCGGACATTATCGAGAACAGGTGTCCAATTCTAATAGTCATTTTATAAATTTTCAGGTACCAATGTTCAATATTTCTTCGATACAAATACAAAAGAAAAAAATTAGATGTTAGTTTTATAAATCAGATCTTATCGATTCAATTATTGATAAAGAAAATTGTAAGAATTTTAATTCTAAAATCATGAATGGTTTGGTGAACTCGCTGGAGAGAGCCTTGACACTTCAAAAGCAAACAAAATTGTGTTTCACTAAATTACTATTATTTTTTAAATAGTTAGATTAATCTGAATTTTTTTTCCTGGTCAACTAGCCACCTTTCATCTTACTATTCCATAACATGAAAAAATTTAAATATTTGTGTTTAAGGATTTATAAATAAAGCATACCACTGACATACATATTCTCAACAAATTGATCTGATATTAAAAATTTAGTTTTATATTTTTAATGTCAATTTATGTAGTAAACAAACATACGCAGATATTAAATAAGCTGTACAATAATATATAATCTGCCGTTTTTGTTACGTAGATATAAAAAGTGCTGATGGTTCAACAAAAATTCCCGTATTCCGGTTAACTGTTTGCGTCAAATAAAAAATTAAACCGGACGGTTTGAAGACTGAAGACGGCGCATGAATAATTGAAGAAAAGTCAAATGTTGTTTTAGTCAAACGTAGTTCGCTTCCCACTTCTTAGTTCTTACTGTCAAAATATTAAATTAAGACAAAAAATGTTGGTTCCTTCGAATTCAATATTAATATAAAATATGTATAAAGAGTTTAGTGGTTGACTGTCCAAACTTAATAATGGTCTTAATTCAGGCACCGTCTCACCGTCTAGTTAGTCTTCTTCTCTTCCAACTTTCTAGTACTGTTAGAAAGCTTTGAATGGTATAGATTTCTGTCCTGTTAGATTCTTATTCCCCTCTCTCTTTAATCATACTAATAAACATAAATATCTTTCGAATATCTTCTTTTTAGCCTCTCTTAGCATTTATATTCCACACAAAAACTGTCGACGCAATTAAGAGGTAAAAACTGTATTGTGAACTATAAAATTCATGATTTTGTTCTAGAACTTAGAAGTAGAAATGGTTACGAATTATGTGGATGTGCTGAAGCTTTTGATGTGTCAAGAGGATTGGCCGGTCTTTCAACCGTATCAGAAGGATTTCCAAAAGTTAAAATCTTTGTTTCGCGCATTCTCTCTCAATGTAATTATGCGATCTCTAAAGTATAAAGCTGATGTTCTCATTCGTTCTATTAGAGAATCAGCTAATGTCTTAGTATTGTAAACATTTCTTTTTTTAGAAGTTTTTCAAGTTATATAATGGTTGAAAAAAAAGATTGTCGAGACGCATCAAGTATAAAAAAGAAATATGATATCTTATTTTCTTTATATTTATAATAAAAATATGTTTTTATACTGTCAAAAATGATTCTGTTATAAGCATGTTAAAAATAAAATAAAAATATTAAAGTAATGTATTTAAAAATATATGTTTTTATTTTGTCAAAAATTATTTATGTCATATACAGTTAAAAATATAATACGTAATTTATCTACTAAAGTTACTTGAATCAATATTGAGTATTATTTCTATTATATTTTTTACTTAAATTTGATTCTACAAAATTAGGTTTGTTTTATGTAATATTATTAAAAATAAAATTGAAAAATTGGATATAAATGTTGTTGGAGGTGGATCCCGCACAGATTTCTTCTTCGGCTCAGGAAGCTGTAAGTGGATCCAAATACATTTAAATTCTCACCTCAAAAAAATAGGAGAATGACCGAGATAGTGTTTCCACAAAATATGTAAGTCAGCAGTCTCATCGTCTCGGCAGAAGGTGTGTCCCGGCCAATGTATCTCATCTCGGATTAAAAAAATTTGACCAACACGCGTCTGAAGAAGAAATATGGAAACATTTCTTAAACGATTTGAGATATTTCCGGATTTTTCGCAAAAATCTTTCAAAATAATATTGAATCTTAACTAAAATGTAATATTTCTTATTTCAAAGTTATAGTAACCGCCTCTATTCATTATAAATAAAGGGGAAGGTCTCTACAAAAAGATCAAGTTCTCACAAATTTACACAAGCAATATTATGCTACTCGGTACTTTTTGCACTCAGTTTATTCTCCTTACTTCTTTAATTGATCAGAATCTTTGTCTATCTCTTCTCTAATTTTTGCATAATTAGATTTAGAACCTTTATGGTAAATCCGGTTCAAACTTATTATTTTAGAATTGAGTATCTGGGTAAGCGAATGTCAAGCCAATAAATCTACACATGAAGTTCATAGAAGCTAGCCGGTCAACTTAAACATTGTATTGAGACAATATCAAAGTCTTACTAATCAAATTGGTTAGTAAATTGTTAGACTTTTTTTTTTTTTTTTGTCTTTTGTCAACTAGTTTGTAGTTATAACTATCTATCTTCTCAAAGTATAATGACGAATAAATAATGATATAAATTAGGGATGACAAAATATTCGTCCGATCCGATTTGATTTGGTATTTGCTTCAATTCAATCCAAAAATTTTGGATATCCGTAAAATTTAAAAAAATAAAATAGTAAAATATAAAATTCATTAAAATGAAGCAAATACCAAATTTTATTTTTCAAAAAATCAAATATATGTTCTGATTCGTATCTCAGTAAATATATATATTAAAAACTTAATTAGGTATACATATATTATAATATTAATAATATTGTGTATATTTATATGATTGAAAATGAATAAAATATAGCATGTAACTCATTTAAATTATTTTATTTTTATTTTTTAAATATTTTTTTACGTGATATACTATGAATTTTAGGTTTTGGAATTAGTTCCATTAAAAGTTTTTAATCTTTAATAGTTAGAATAGTTAGTTATATTTTATTTTTTTAATTTATATTAAAAATATTTATTTTGGATTTAAAAATATATATTAACATTAGTTATATTTTTGTTGTGAATAATATGTATTAAATTATTGTTAATTGTTTAAAAACGGATCGAACCGGATTATTCGCGGATATTTGAAAAAAATGAATATCCGATTTTTCAGATATCCAAAAATTTGCAGATAAAAATAAATCATAAAATTAAATATATAAATAAAACAGAACAGATTACATATATTATAAATTTTTTGCCATTCCACTCCATGTCCACTCCCAACATAAATAATCGAAACGTGTAATATAAGATGACCAAAATTCAGAGAAACTCTAGAATATTGTTAGAGACGGCATATGAAGGAAAAGTCTTTATAGCCGACCTCTTCCTTTTTTTCACACCACTATCACACGTGTTGATACTTGGTCAAACCAAACGTGCCCAAAATTATTTTCTCTTCTTACACAAAAAAAAAAACATGTAGATACTTTCATCACAACTTTGGTCCGCATATTTAAATGTAACCAAAATAAAATTAAATTAAAAAAATGAAATAGTTATTTAATCGCCACCTTCACTCTTCACACTTTCCCACCACTTGTCATTCAACTTCCTTCTCCACACTCCACCTAACTACTATATATTCATACTCTCTTTCATTTCTTCTTCTTCAACAATTTCTTCACTTCTCTATACCTACCTTCAAGAGATTCTTCAATCTTCATCAATCATCACAAAAACCTTAATCAAATTCTACAGAACAACAGATCTTTTAATGGCGCTTGAGGCTCTTACTTCACCAAGATTAGCTTCTCCAGTTCCACCACTATTCGAAGATTCTTCAATCTTCAATGGTATCGAACACTGGACCAAAGGTAAACGATCCAAGAGATCAAGATCAGATCTTCACCAACATAACCTCACTGAGGAAGAGTATCTCGCTTTCTGCCTCCTCCTTCTAGCTCGTGACGGCGATCGCAACCGTCATCGGCCTTCTCCTCCGGTTACGGCTGAGAAGACGGTCGAGAAGTTGATCTACAAGTGTAGCGTCTGCGACAAAGCTTTTGCTTCTTATCAAGCTCTTGGTGGTCACAAAGCAAGCCACAGAAAAAACTTATCACAAACACAATCCGGAGGAGGTGATGATCAGTCAACATCATCAGCAACAACCGTCGTGAGTAACGGAACCGGAAAGTCACATGTTTGTTCAATCTGTCACAAATCGTTTCCTTCTGGTCAAGCTCTAGGTGGACACAAACGGTGCCATTACGAAGGAAACAACAACAATAACAACAGTAGTAGTGTGACTCATTCTGAAGGTGCAGGGTCTACTAGCCACGTAAGCAGTAGCCACCGTGGATTTGACCTAAATATCCCTCCGATACCGGAATTCTCTACAGTCAACGGAGATGAAGAAGTCATGAGTCCGATGCCGGTGAAGAAGGCTAAGTTTGACTTTTCAGTCAAACTTCAACTTTGAAGAAGTTATTACTTAGACGATAAGATTTTTCCATATATGTTGAAGAGTTTCTATAGGGAATTTGTTGACTGTACATACCAATTTGGACTTTTGATTTATTCCAATTCTTGTTGTTCTTTCATTTTTATATTAGTATTTTTTTTTAATAATCTGAATAGTATAAAGTGAAACCACTATAACTCTATTTTTGGTCCTTTTAAAAAAAAAACATTTCACAATCAAACTGGTATAATAGCAAAATTAGCTTAATCGGGACCATTCTAGACCTTACTACCACAGTACCACCCATATGTTATCACTTTCTCGAAGCTCTACTCAAAATAAAACAATTTTTATTTCTTTTTATTTCTTTTACGAAAAGGGCTTATACGTGTGTATTTAGTTATCTTTATTTTCACTATACCTTTAACGAATGTGAATCGCTAAGCAATCACTCTAAATACGTAATATAGTGAAAAGGGAAAGATGTATATAGATTGCAGAGTAGACAATTGTTCGACTTCAGACGATATGAAAATTATAAACGTTGGTATCTTTTTAGAACTGACTTGAGACAATCCTTCGTAAGAATCAGTCACTAAGGACTAGACAGTGGGCCCTTCGTCACCAGTGGTCTGTTTGAAGCAGGAACCGATTGATCAAAGTTTTGACCAGGCAGAGAAGCCTTGTTCCTTGGTGCAGCAAGGCGTGACTACTGCTCCAGTGAAACAGAACAATGCTATTCCAATTAGTTCAAATGATGACTTGGAGAAGCAGTCTTCTAAAATGGTTTTACCCACATCCCCCACTTGTGCGCACTCTAGGACGATGGTAACTTATAAATAGTACTTTCAAAAGACACATTCAAATGATATTTGGCTGATCTTCTCTTTAAGCTCGTAAGGCATGCTCTTTGGCTGATCTTCTGTTTAAGCTCGTAGGGAAAACATCCCTCTTTATTTGATGTTGCATCTGGTTTCGTTATTCTTATATTTTGGACTACCCTGGTTTCTGAAGAGGAGATGGACTATTTATCTAACTATAGAGTTCTTTGTACTCATCACTCGTCAGGTTAATTTTCCTGTCCCATCTGAGACCATTCCTAAAAGAGCTAATGTCAGGAAAACACCCAAACTGCCTTCTGTTGGTCAAAAGAAACCATCGAGGTAATGAGGTGGCTGCTTTGTGAAAGAAGAACTATTTACAGCGTCCATAACTTACTGTTTCTTTTAAATTCGCTTTTTGATGATCTCCGTTTTAATTTATTTCCAAATTTTTATTATAATTTTGAAGTTATAGTAAGTGTTAATTAACAGAAAGAAGCAGAAACTATGTGGTAATTCTTCAGATGGAAGTACTAAAAAGTTAAATGATGTCACAGCAGTCAGTGGCATCAATCTCTGATTCTCTGGGTATGTTTTTTGGTAGCTGAACTTCTTAATTCAAATCTGGATATAGAGAAACGAATAAACCAAATTATTGTTTGCATATGTTTTAGGAAGAGGAAGAACCAACGATTTTGGTGAAATTTCCACTGCAGAGAAAGCTGACAGAAATTAGTTGGGTTTCCAACCCATTTCTTAGCTGCTTCTTTGATATTTACTTCGAAGCACTGGAGAGAGAAGTTTATGTATGCTTTCATATATGAGTGGCAAAAAGTGGTTTAAAGCATATTGGCCATGATGTCGAGCAGTGCTTGCCTCTGGTGAGATGTCAACATTTTTGGGAACCATTAGCTTATAGTTTATTCTTTTCTTTCTCTTCTCTCATGACTTGGCACATTCAGTGCGTGCAGGAAAGGATGCGTCGACTATTGTCTAATATAATCCGAATTTCAAAGCTGGTTTGCCTACTTTCTTCTCTTGCTTGCATAAACCTTGTTGTGATCTGCATTATTCTGAAATTAAAAAGAGATTTTGCAGTGGCTTGATGCTGAGAAGTTTGGAAATGGGACTTTCATCGCGTTTGATATCCGGAAAGAGATTAACGAAATGAATCAGAAGGCAAAAGAGGAATGGAAAAAGAGACATGCTGGAGAAGAAAAGGTTAAAGTTTGTTGTCCTGAGCTCTATATCTATTTTCCTAGTTACCACTAATAATGTCTTGTTTTCTTTTTTTATTCCTCTGATGTAGAATGAAGGCAATGATACTAATAAAGCAGACAAGCGTTCAAAACAAGTGATTGTACAAAGAAATTTGAGACAACTGCATAAACCTTTGGAACATACGTAAACTGAAGGAGGTTTTTGTAATAACAAGTCAGGCAAAAAAGGAGTACAAACATAAAATGAGAGCTAAGGATGCAAATGTTACTGCTCATAAAGCCGTTGGAGGAGAATCAGGAGATGATACGTTTCTTAAATGGAAACTTATGGCAGGAGTACCTCAAAAAACTTCAATATAGGGCCACGAATAAACTCCAAGAAACTTTCTAGTGAAACTCGTAAGCCCCATTCTACTATGTGAAAAATGTAAATCTCAGTTCTATTTGCTAATTCAAGTGTTTCTTTGCAGGTGGAAGAGGATTTAGAAGGAAGCAAGGTTCAACAAAAGTGGTCCGGTCAATCTCTGTGAAGGATATGATTGCTGTTGTGGATAAAGAGCCTGAGATGTCCAGATCGATGCTATTGTATCGCTTATACAATAGAGTCAGCTAAAATGTTATAATCCAAGAGAAGACATAGATTCATTTTTAGCAAATACTAAAAGGTTCTTATTCCATCAAAAGTGATGCCATTACAAAGTACTAAACATAGTCTAGATGCTAAGTACATCCTTATTACTTCTTTCCTTCTACGAACCTAACTAAAGAAAGCTGCTTTGCTTTTTCTAGTTTTTGCCTGGTTTCTTCATGCTGGCTATACCGTGGCCATATCCTCCACCACCTCCGCATGAACCACCACCACAACCACCTCCACCACCACCTCCGCATGAACCACCACCACAACCACCTCCACCACCACCACCAATAATGACTCCACCACTAACTCCACCGCCAATACCACCAGACCCGTATCCAGGACCTACATCCCAACCATACCCACCACCAGCACCAGCACCACCACCAAATCCACCACCGATGACAACACCACCACCACCACCTGGCCCATATCCACCACCATATCCCGGACCTCCACCGCCATAGCCGCCTGTTGTGAGTTCACCCTTAAATCCAGTTACTTGTCGGTTACTCTTTCCCATCTCATCGGAGTGCACTCCATTCCTCATGAACGTACTTTCTCTAGCAGCCTCGCCAATCATATGACCAATGAGGCACACGTACAAGGAAACAAGAAACCATATCATCACTCTAGCCATGAGTGGCTGCTTATGGAGACAATTTCTTTAGTTAGAAACTGAGAAAGTAAGTAAATAAGATTTATGATTAAAAACACACACACACAACAATCACTATTTATACATACATAATATACAAAGGTGATGGTTAGCATTGGCGCGCCAGTAGAGAGGTGCGTATATAATGACTCAACAAAATGGGTTTTAGTTTTAGGTGAAAGGTCTCATTAGCATGAGTTTTTCTCACACATTTTACTGCCATTTTTTTCATTAATACTTTAGTATTTATTTGATCATATAAATTAACATTTATTCCCCATAATGATGCCATCTGAGCTTATCACACACTCACACAGGGTCAGATGTCAGAACGTGAGGAGACAGTCTAGCTGAAAATTTTGGAACAGAGAAAATGTATTATGATTATAAAATGATTCGAAATAAATCGAAATATTTATCAAACAAAGTAAATGGAAATAATGAAAAGTTTAACACATCAATGGTAGAAGACTTGGTTTGGGCTAGTTTTTGGTTTGGTTAGGATTAGTTTGGCTAGACTCGGTTTAGGTACCTCTTTGACCTCTTTTATCTTTGCCAGTTTCGATCTGTTCATGTCCTCTATAAAATTCGGGTTATCTGATTAAGGTTTGTTCCACTCCTTATTCACATTCATAAGACATTGATCGAGATGTAGTTTTTCCAGAGATTTTCTAGTCGTTCCTCGTCGTTTATAAGATGTTTGCTTCTCGACTTCGTCATTTCCGAAAGATTGTAATAATTAATTCTTATCTGCTAGAAACTCAATACTTCTTTTATTTGTGAGGTATATTAATTTACTATAGGAGGTTTTCTCGTTCGTGATTATCGTATTTGCTTCATAATGACTTAGTTTTTCCGGATTTAGGAAAATAATGACCGAGTTTTGTCTTTTTTGGTTTTCTTAAAATTAGTTTATAGTTTGCATATTCTAATTGCTTTTTTCTTTTGAGTTTCGGTTTTTAGAAATATTTTTATTATTCGTGGGTTTGTGTATTCCAATGTTATATTCCATCAGTGTTCTATTAATATAATTAGATGAAAGAATAAAAATTGGTAGAAGAATTTTGAATTTGTATAATACTTAAGAGTTGAAAAGAAAACAGAATTATTTGTTTTCCCTCTTAATTCTCCAGAAAATAATCTGTCGGAAAAAAAAAATTCTCCAGAAAATTATAATATGAAGAAAAAAAAAGCGTAGAGAGTGTCGAGTGGTGTATTGAATGAATAAGTGTTAATCGATAGCCAAATGTATAAAACTTGGTGCGTGCCTGTAATGAATGAAAGGCCGTAATTTGGCGATCGATGAACGAACGTTCCTCTCTTCTCTGAAATCTTTCAATTCATTCTCATTTCCTCATTCTGAAAATCTCTGTTGCTTTCTCTGTTTCTTCTCATCTTCCAAGGACTATTATTCCCTTAAAGCTTCTCATTCTTAGGAAATTAGATTTTTTTTTAAAATTTTCTGTTTCGCAAGAGATGACGACAAGTTTGGATCGTTGGGAAAAAGATCCTTTCTTTGGTGCTGCTGAAGAGGTTCAGGAATCTGCCGACAGGTTTCGTTTTTTTTCGGATCTCATTCTTCTATTTCCTGAGGGTTCTCGAGATTTTGTTTTGGATCTGTGAAATCATAACTCTCATTGATGCTGTTATTTTTCCTCTGTTGTTTCAGATTTGGGAATAAGATTTTCTGATGTAGCCAAGTTCTAGATCTGAAATTTCAACAATGTGTGTTATCTTCGATTCATGTGCAGGATGGAGTCAGCATACAGGACATGGATCCATAAGAAACGAGACTCTTCAAATGTATGGGACTCTGAGCAGCTTCACAGAGACCTTCACGCTGCACTAGGAACCACCAAATGGCAGGTTTGTCTTTCTTTATCTCTGAATTTGATCTCATTTGTTTTGTTCACTGTGTAATGTTAATTGATTTCTCTTCAAGTAAAAATCTGTATGTTATGTTTTGGGTGCGCAGTTAGATGAGTTCCAAAAAGCTGTCAAATCTAGCTATGACAATCGTTTGAGTGATGAAACTAGAGCCAGGCATCGGGAGTTTACTTTCGCAATGGACGCTCAAGTTGCCAAAATCGAGAAATCTCTAAAGGAAGCTGCGAAATCTGATGGGAAAGGAACTCCGAGATGGGTGCGTTTGGATGAAAGTGATCGTAATGAGCTTGCCCTTTTCTTGACTGGACCATCTGAATCAGAAAAGAATCAACTTTCGAAAATTCATGTCACAGTAAATCAGCTTCAAGCTAAGCCTCATGGACATAGAAGGGCAGCTAGTGCTACTGCTGATATCGGTGCTTTTAACATTGCGGTTACTGATGACCGTTTATTGCAAAAATCTTCTGATGAACCAGTGGTTCGACCTCCACGGAAAGTACCTAGCGTCTCTAGCTTCCTAAATTATATGGAACCTGGGTCCAAACATGGCATTAGAAAGTGGAAACTCTCGGATCGTCAAGGAGACTCTGATGCAGCGTTATTACCTATCCAAGCAAACCAAGTAAGATCTTCAACTGCAAGATTTGTTCCCCTCCTGCTTACCATAAATCTTTACTAACAATGCTTTATCTATATCTCAGCAAGTTATGAATGGAAGTTTTGAGAGAGGCAAAGATTGTGTGGAGTGTGAGGACTGTTACGAAAAACAGCTTCACGGTTGGTATGGAGCTCTACAGAGGCAACTGCAACGGTCTCAGTATCGAATGCAATATAGTAAATCGGTTCACGCAGCAATTTGGATCCTTCTTTTAGTTTTTCTTATTGGTAATATTTAGTGAAACGGAATCATGCATATACTAAAAAGCAAAGATTGCATCTTTTGTTAAGTTTTGAGATGAGCTACTTTGTCATTGCAGTGGTAGTCACAAAGCATACAATGTAGAAGACAGGTGCCAAAGACGGCGAAAGAGACAAATTGGGAATCTACATTTTTAACTGTACAGTTAATTCCACTGTTTTTGGTTGTTTTGTATTATAGAAAATGCATTTTTGGTTCTGATCATTTGAAAGAGGTTTGATTGAGAAAGAAAGAGTGAACATTGTAGAATTTATTGTGTTATTTGGGAATATAAATAAACCCAAAGTTTGAAGATTGTTCCGTGTAAGTGGAAATGACAATGCGGAATATAAAAATGCAGTTTTGATTTCATTATTTGTTTGAAACTCTATGCTTTTACAACCAATACAATGCGAAGTACTGAAAGTGATATTGGGAATAAAATCCAAGTGGGCTAAGAGTTTTTGGCCATAGTTTCCGCAAGCAGCTGCTTATTATCCTCACGTTTATCGGTCTTCTCTAACTGAATGCCTTGGAAGGTAAGTCTAGATGATCGGTAGTGACTCCCAAAGGCAGTCCCAAACCCCCACCCGAGGCCTAAACCCACCCCACAACCGCCACCTTCATCAAATACAATAGCCATTAGAGTTTTGGAACTAGAATTATCATTACATGCTTGTGTGCAGACAGGTGCATAGAGATGCAGAGAAGCAGTCAAGCACTTACCTACACCAACGCCTAACATGTTCAAAGGCATTCCTGCAAGAAAGTAACAGATATCTCTAATTCAGGCACTGTGTTTTTTGCAACTGTATGGATATCCATCAAATGTAAGCTGGAGTTTTTGTTAATGACAATTGACAAACACTTACTCTAGGCAAAAATGATGACAAAAGAGGCATTTGAGTAGATAATCTCAGTGTTCAACACATATGATCACAAAACTCCTCATAAACAGAGTATGTCTTAACACTAAGACAAAAAAAGAAGAAGCAGGACACAGCCTATGTAGTCAGATTACTGTTCTTAATGGAAATGATTCTATCTGTGAAAGCATTGCTTTGATTTGATCACTATATTAGCTTTTATGCCAAAGCTTAAATATTGTATTTGTTTATTGATAATTCCATCTTTAACCAATCCAAATCTAGTTAGTCTCCATGGAATAAACTTGTAATTGAAAACCAACCTCCAAAACCCCATCCAACGCCAAAGCCACAGCCAACACCGAACCCTAGAAAATTCCAATATCAAAATTACGACAGGAATCTAAAAAAGAGAAAAGGAGAAACAATTGCAAATGGACGATTACCGAATCCAACACCGACTCCAGTGAAGTCAGAAAGCACCATAATTATCTTCAGGAAGAGAGCAAATAATTTGAGAATCGAAAGAGGCAAAGTGAGGAATGGGTGAATCTGATGAATTAACCGATTTGATACCTATTTCGTCTTGGTGAATCTGGTAGATTAGATTGCTCTCTCTCAATCTTCCACACTAAAAAATGAATATACGCCCTTAAAGCAAGAAAAGAAGGTGAAGAAAGACAAGGTTGTTTAGAGACTGATTAAATCAATCAAACCGATCCGGTTAACCGATGAACCGGCCTTCTTTTTTTTCCTTGTTCTTTCAAACCGATTTCATGAAAAGAATTCGCCATTTTAGGCTATTTATTAGGTAGATAATACTAAATAGATGGCTGCTTCTATAGTAGCATTTGACAACATATTATTAGAAGAAACAAAAGGACTGACCTTACTAAGTTGATTTATGAAAATAGCCCTCGAAAAGCGACTATACACATTACAATATGCAGCAAAAAGATAAACGAAATTCTCTTACGCTCTATGTACATCTTCAACGATACTTCCTACAAGAATCTTTTAGCTTCAACGATAGCAAATGTAGAATAACCAATCTATGGTTTGTTTTGAATGATTTTATACACATTGATCTCCTTCCTGGTTCTTGACATCACCCATTTTTCTGATGGGTCGCTACTGAATTGTGCAATGTCTTTATTCTGGGGCCTCGATATAAGTCTTCAATGTGAGAATCAAATCTGAGTTCAGAAGGTGGAATGAAGCAATCTATGGACAAGCCAGGGACATTGAATGCAATTTCATCAATCACCCATGCTTCTTGCATTGTGGTCTTAGTGTTATGTCCTGATGACATATCTCCAAACCTTAAAAGTGTAGCCACTGATCTACCGGAGTGAGCTATCATGATGCCTTCGACGGCTTTGTAGTCTTCTAGGTATGAATTGATGGTCGTCTCCCAGTAAACTGCTTCGCCTCCATTGTTTTGGATTCGAGTTAATTGGGAGTCTTCTATGTGAACAAGAAGACCGCTTTTTTGGCTGAAGTAACCGAACAAAGTATGTCTTATGGTCTCTGATGCCCCTTCGCTTCTAGCTTTAAGTGTTGCTTGGTCTGCGCATAGCTTGAGAATGAAACAGTCTTCTCCATCTATCTTTTTTTCTCCTATGCATCTTGCATTTGCGAACATATGCGCTGTGGTGCTTGGGTCAAGTCCCTGAAAATACATAACCGTAACAATTAAATATGTAAGAACAGAAAGAAAACAAAAATGTAAGAGACTTCATTGGGACCACAGGCGTAACCTGAAGAGCGCGTCGTAATGGTCGAACCGGTCCTTTTGCAGCATGAGGCCCCAGCCATGGTGTGTGCCTCCAAACAAGCTTCCCGTCACATCCTGCAAGGACCTTGCTCCCACCAAGAACAAGCTCCATGTACCACATGTCAGGATACATATGCCACAATACAAATCCTCCAGACTCAACAGCTTTGGACGAATTATTCTTGCTCTTTGAACCCTTTGTGCCTGTCTCAAACTCTGAGGCCATTGTCCTGATTCTTCCCATAACATATCCATTTTGCACAGAACTATGGAGCTTGTGACCACCTGATGCAGCCGTATATTGCTGAAGGATGTACTGCGCAGAGGAAGTTTCCTGAAATTCAAGCATTGGTAAGAGTTATTAGACTTGAACCTCAACACACTGACTCACCAATTCTTAACAAGTCTCAAATTATTTTGTTTATCTTCTAACTGGAACTAACTTTCACAAGAGAAGATGGAACAGATTATTTAGCACCATACACATGATTCAATGAGAACTTGAAGAGGAAGAAACATTAAAAGCAGAGTAGAAAATTGAGAAAATCGCAATTAACTGCGCCGTCTTTCTTCGTTACTAGTATGCAACCAAAGAGGATGCTCAGCGAAATTCAATCAAGATTTATAGCACATAAAAACTCAAATTCGAGTAAACTTATCTTGTGCATAGTAAAAATCCCAAAGAGTACCCTAATTTTGAGGAAAACAGTGAATTAGAAGCTCACCATGGGAGTATTCTTGATACTGAGGTGTGGAAAGAGATCCAGAGCACTAACGTGCACTGGACCTAATGGTGCGCCAAGAACACCGAGGAGAAGCCTCAGATCCGTCCTTTTAAATTCTGAAGACGAAGATACTGACGGCGGAGCAACCGGAAGCTGACACTTCATCCAATTGTACCACCGTTTCTCGAACCTGGAGTAATCTCCACTGCTTCCAGAATCATCACCATCTGGATCAGGACCTTCCCTAACCGGAGCAAGCATCTCAGACATGTGACGGTCCGGTTGCGTGACGTAACGACCTTTCCGACGACGGATGATGATCGGAGAGACGCTTCTAACTGGACTCTTGGATCGTGATCGGCGGGAATGTGACTTGGAGAACAAGCCGTGCTTCTTATCCATACTCAGGAGAAGGAAGTGTTGATAGTGAGAGAGAGGGAGAAGATGAAGGTTTGGTATGCTAAAGCTTCAGAAGAAAACAAAGAGAGAGAAATGTTTGCGTCGAAGGGAAGGTTGAAATATAAATGTCGAATTTAATTCGTTAAGACGCTTTGATTAACCCATTTCTTTTGAAATTTAATTAGCATTATAAAGATTATTATTTACTTTTTTGGTTATTTATTTAGGTTATAAATCGAGGAAATTATTCATTACTGCTGTGCAATTTTTTTTTTTAAAAACTGAAATAAAGTAAGCAGAAAGTCCTAATATTATTATTACAACATGTAGGCAAATGGAAAATGGGGATAAGATATAATTATGAAAACAGTACACAAAATCCTTTTTTATTTTTTTTCAAATTGTTTTTATTATATATGAAAACAATATTTTGTCTTCTTTTGCTCAAGTTTTCATTAAATTCATTCACATTGGATAAGAAAAAAAGTTGAAAGAGGAAGCACTTGTTTTATTAGGAAAACATCTAGTTCAACTATACATATCAGTAATAATATCTGAATGGTAGTTCAAATTTTATTATATAAAATAATATGATGATTATCTACTAGGTGTTTTTGGTACAAATCGAATATTATCGATCCAATTATAGTAAAATTGATTAAAAAAAATATAACTCTAATATTATAGGTTCTGAGTCCTTCCCACTACTCTTAGTAGATTATAAGAAAATTTTAAGTTATATATTAAATTTTGCCGATTTAATTGTTGAAAATAAAATTATAATTAAAAAAATTAGTTTCTTGATTTTATTAAGCAAAATCTATAATGATCAATATTAAAAGTTGTCATTATATAAAATATAGATGATACTTTATTAAAAAGCAGAACAAATTAGAGAGCAATTAGGCTTAAAGGACACGAAAGGCATGCCCTTAGAGATAAAAACTAAAGTCAAAACAAAGCAAATGAGTGTGATGTTGCTAAAAGCAATATATTGTTCATAGATGCATGAGCATGCACATAAGTTACAAAAAGGTCAACATAACACAAATTTATATAAAACACAATTTTACTTTAATGGAGTTTCCAATTTTTTAGAGGGTTTGATTCATGGGACCATCTTAGAGAATGGTTGTTTTATAGAAACAGACAACTATTGTTGTTTTTTAGTCATTTTCATCTTTTACCTCACAAACAACCATTTTCAATGGTACTTCTATGCTCTCAAGTGTGCTTTTGTTTGTTCTATAAGATGCTAACTATATAATAAGCACACTTAAAATGATAATTAGAAATAATTACGTTTGATATATAAAAAAAAATTTCATGAAAGGCTTAAAGGTATATAGTAAAAGAAGTTTACGTGTTGATCAATTTGTTTAAACCCTTCAATTATATAATTAACTAGACTCTAACTCGTGCACGAGATAAAAATTTTAAAATTATTTAAAAATTTTAAAACATAACTTAATTTCATAATATAAATATCAAATTTTTATGATAACATAAAATATATACAAACGTAACTATCCAATATTGTAATTATCAAATAATTTGTAATGTCATATGTCTCTTGATTTTATTAGATGACATATAATATAAATTAAAATCCCTCTGTTTTATATCAATTGTCGTTTCAAATTTTTTGTTTAAATTACTTGTCACTCTCATTTATTAATATAACTTTTGTACAAAATTTTTAAATAATTTTGTTATAAATTTTATATAATACTAATAAATGTTATAATTAAAACTGTAAGTTAATGTTATTTGTAAAGTTAATATGTTCAATCTACAAAAAAAATTAATCTACGTAAAATAATTTAGAACAACAAGTAAAATGAAACGAGGAAATATGCAATATAAACCAATTTGTATTATTCAGTGACATTTAATATCATATGATCTATAATTTCAAATAATCTGTATTTTTATTAAATGACATGATTATCAAATGGCTTGTATTTTTTTTAGGGGTTGAATATCAAACGTCTATAGGTCTAAAACAACAAATGACCCACTCGAGCGGACGATTCATCATCATAGCTTCATATGAAAAACTCATATGATATTGTGCTCGTTTCTGGTAGCAATTATAAAGTGAATATAATGAATGATATATAAGAAAATATTCTGATATCGTGAACGTGAGGCGGGAAGTAACGGTGACATGAGGCTCTAAGAATATAAATAAATAAAGTGAAAGGAGTCGGTGTATGTCATTATAAAGTGTGATCATAAACTTTGAGCATGCGAGTTTGGTCCATTCATTATTACTTCTTTATACTGGATTACAACTGAATAATCTATTAGCCAAATTCCTATAATATATAGACAATAAAATTCGATATCTAGATGTACAAGTGCGTCTATCTTTAATAAACTTATCAGCTACCATTAGACTAAAAACCATATAAAGTGGACTTTACTTTTTTTTCCTTACATTTTCTTTCTTTTTTATTCTCTTTCCAGAGACACAAAGCAAAGAGACAACAATAATAATTAGTTAACATAAAAAATATTAGAGACAAAATATTAATACCAATTTAATAATTCACTAATCTTGATTCTGACTCAAAGTGTGAATCTTTTCTTCCATGCAAATTGTATATTTCGGTTTTGTTTAAGAACTCTTGATAATCATATATACTTGACGCGGCAACATGATTTGTTAGATTACTCATGGTTTAAAATATTTCTATTTGGGATGTATCTCTTAAGGAAACTATTTTTTTTTTATAATAATCGGATTGACAAAATCTGATTCATAATTTAAAATTTACTTTCTAAACTTTATTTAAATCTAGCACATAGATCAAAAAAGATTTGTACCTTGATATCATTAGACTAATTAGCTGGACCATTTTAATTTCTAACCAACATATTGAGAATAGCTCAACAAAATATTAATATTTAAGTGTTAAATATTTGAATTATATACTATTCATAATAAATTTGAATAATTTTCAGTTCGTCATACTTAAAATTAGTCCTGTAACGAAACAAATATCCAGGTTTTTAAAGGATATTTGTATCCGTATATGTACTATCTGCCAAATTAATATCCGTATCCGAAAATTATTATGTAACCCAATATTACATGTTTTAGGTGCATGAATCAATTAGATTCCTTGCAATCACGAAGTGAACTCCACACGAGGATGCCCACAAAACCCTATAGCTCACCTTACACTTTATATTACAAAACTTCTCAAACTCTCACAAATGTCTTTCATTTTGGTTCTCTATATATTTCACTGCCTTAATCATTGTAGACGTGGTCTTTTTATAGATTGCTATGACCACATTCTAATATTAATGTGCATTCGTTTCATACAAAAGAAAAGCACTTTGGAAGATGGTTTCTAGATTTCTAAACGAATCCACTGGCTTCAACATTATTTTTCACATGTTGGTTGAAACATGTTTAACATTACTGAAACTGTCACTTATTGTTCCTCTTGTTTTATTAGATAATTAATCGAATGTTACATTCTCTTCTCACAAATTCACAAGAAGCGCTTTACATTGCTCCTTAAGAGAGGTTAAAAGCTAAATCTGCAGACCATCTCTAATGGTGGCATTCTTCAACACAACTGTGATGCCTGATCTTATGTAAAACCCTTGCTCTGGCCTATCTCCTTCTTCCACGCCCTGTATACACAACCAAAAACCAGTTGATGAATTCTTCGAAATGAAGAATAGATTTATGAAAACATACATCTGCATTTGCTGTGACCACGTTCTTCCCGATCTTAGCATTCTTATCGATGATACAATTCCTGCATTGTTACAAGACAAGCAAGACGATCAATGTTATGTCAGAGGACTCTGCTTTTTTTTTTAATATAGAAAGGTTTACCTGATTTTGGTGTTCTGGCCAACTCCTACTGGAACTTTCCCTTCTGCCAGCAGAGACGTGATTTCAGCTTCGGTTTGATAGAAATCTGCTCCCATCATCATTGTATCCTGAAGCTCTACTCCAGACTCTACACGTGATCGTATACCCACTATAGAGTGTGTCACACTGCAGTCTCTCAAGAAGCATCCATGTGAAACTATTGAATCAAGAATCTGCGTTTTCAGGATGTAAAGTTTAAAATGTTAGGATCGATGAATCATCAATTGAAACCGGGATAAATGGATTCAAGAAATCGTACCCTGCATTTATCTACTTTGGTAGGGGGCAAGAATCTTGGAGAAGTGAAGAAGGGTGTTTTGGGATCGTCAGACTGGAATTTAGGAGGCTGCCAAAACAGAAATAAATAGCGAGATTAGGTTTCACCACCAGACCGTTCTGGAAGTTAAACAAAACGATTGAGTTGACGAAAACCTGTTCCGTGAGGGCTAAATTGGCATCAAAGAATGATCCTATGGTTCCAATGTCCTCCCAATAGTCATTGAACAAAAAATGCCTAGTCATTCAGATATTGTGTGTTGCAGCAAGTTAACATATACAAGAAGATAAATAGAGGTAAGAGGAAGCACAAATGTATTACTTGGTAATATGATATGATAAAGAGAAAATAAAAAGACCTGGACATTATGCTCCTTGACGGCCAATGGGATGATTTCAGATCCAAAGTCATTGGATGTAGGATAACTTGATCTTAGAAGTTTTAGCAAAACCTCTTTTCTAAATACGTAAACACCCATCGATGCAATGAATGGGGACTCTGCTTCTTTTGGTGGTAACCCAAGAATTGAAGTGTCAACTTGCTGAAACCGCAAAAAAAACATTACCGTAAAGTTGCAAGCAAGAATATGAGTTGAGTTTAGCTTGCATATTGACTGTCTTGATAAACAAAAGATAACATTACCATTGCCTTTAAGTCATCTCCCATTGGTTTTTCTGAAAACTGAACAATTTTTCCGGACTGGTAAATCTTAAGCAGTCCAAAATCCGAAGCACGGCTGTGAAAAAGAGAAAAGACCCAGATAAGTTACAAAAAGTAAGGCAAGAACACGGGTAATGATCCTCAGACAAATCTCTCATCCATTGGAAGACAAGAAACTGTGATATCAGCATTTGACTGAATGTGCTTCTGCAAAGCCAGAAGATAAATTGAAGAAAGTTCACATGAAGATAGGTGTGGACAAACAAGAAGAATAAAAAACCTGCACAAAGTTCATGTAATCCATCCGATAGAGATGATCCCCAGACAAGATTAAGACATGTTCCACATTCTTTTTCTTGGCATCGTGCATAAATACCACCATATTATGCTCAAACAATGTTTTATTGCACCAACAAGAACACTCCCTGTGAGATTGAAGACAAAGGATAACCTCGAAGACCCATATAAATTGCCTAACAGCATCAGCAGTCCCCTGAAACCATTTCTTTCCTGCATCTCCGGAAGTTTGGGTTGCAGCAAGAACCTAATCATTCCCAGAAGAGACATTTTAGTTGCAAATGAAAACACGGGACGAGAAGTCTAGGGTAGTGTTATCACCTCAACAAAACCATCACCAAAATTAACTCCATTGCCAAAGTTGTAAGTGCGAGAAAGGTGGCAATTGAGAGAGAAGGAGTTAAACTGAGTTAAGATGAAGATCTTTCGAATACCGCTGTCGATGCAATTGCTCATTGGTATATCTATCAGCCTGTAACACCCTCCAATTGGCACCTACGATAATTAACGAGTCCTGAAACCTCATTGACAATAAATCAGAATAATCAAAAACAACGGGCAAACAAAACGCTCCTCACCGCAGGTTTAGCTCTCTTGCTTGTAAGAGGAAACAGGCGAGTCCCAGCACCACCACCTAGTATGATGGATGCTACATTCTTTGGGTCTGCATTTTGACTTCTCAGCACAGGTTCCTGAAAATGCATTCTCTACATCAAAACAGAACTTGAAAGGAAAAAAGCTATAAAGGGGCTTCAATTAAAAGAGAAGCTTCAATTCACCAAACCAGAAAAAAAAAACTTGATTGATGAGAGTCTTTTGCCCAACCAAACCCCAAAAAGCCATACCCTCTATAAATCCAGCCCTTACTAAACTGCTCAACCAATTCACAACAGCTACCATATGGTACACTAAGTCCTAAGCAAATTATATTCTAGCAAAGGTAAAGTTTCGGAGCTGCAATTCCTCAAGTCAATCCACTCCTACACAAGTCATCCAAACAAGTCACCATCTTGACACCATTAAAAGTCACTTTAATTACATTCCAAATCATATTACCAACGAAAAATGGAGTTATTTGTTAGGGGTTATTTGATGCTTGGCAGATCCAAATTTATCAGTAGACCTAATAATTCACTGTGACCCATGGACTTGAATTCATTTCAAAACATATAAACTAAAATCCACTGAATAGAGTCACACTCACACGTACATAGGCTACAGAGATAAAAGGTTCAACATAATCATTTCTTTTTGTAACTCGAAGTGTACATAACATGAGACTCTTGATCAACAGATGGGCTAAGAACAGAGCGGATGAGCTTCGTCTGAATCTTTTGAGATGCCCACCTAATCTTCTGTGTCCTCAGATTGTTACGCTTGACAGCTTCTGCTCCCCAGAACGCACTACCTCTCTCAGAAACAACTTTTTTGTTCAGAACGAAGTGACTCGTACACTGAGGACAGTAAGACTCCATATTTCTAGAACACACAATTCAAGGAAAATGAAGGAGAAGAACTAGGACAGATTCTAAAAAGATCAGCTTTACAAGTACCCAGATAAAAAGAATGGAATTTTGATTCCCAGATTCGATTTAGGGGTTGTGAAAACGAAACAGTGTCAAAAGAAAAGAGAAGTCGACTAGTAATTCCGTACAATGAAAGTTCTCAAGTGGTGAGAAAATGAGTGAGAGTAAGCTTTAACTTTTGGCAGTGGAAAGAGAAGAGATGCGAGTTAAAGAGATCAACGAACAGCTTTGTTTCAGAGAAAGAACAATTTTTAGTGTGACGATCCTCGTGATCTGCTGACGGGAACAGCGCCACAACCTTCAGATTTTTTCTAATTAAATGAAAAAACACAAAAAATCTAAGGGTTTGAGAACTGACACTGCTTTTCAGTATCTAATTTTGTCAGTAAGCAAAGTAATGGCAATAAAGTTAAGGGCTTTATTGGTATTATAGTGTCGAGTTTTCCCAACCACCAAAAGACGAAAATGATATGTTCATTGAATAAGTGAGATAATTCGATTAGTCCAATTTCGTATAAACAATCTTCTTATTTTTTTGGTTCGAGTTAGTTATGCAAAATTGAATCTGCTAAGGAAATTTTCAATCTGAATCTGATTGAACCAGTCGCAAGTTACAATAACGAAAACAATATTCATTAGTCATCCTATAATAAGAAATCGTACTCTTGTTTTCTTTAATCCAACTACAATTGATATGCTATTCACAATGGTGTACCCTTGGGGTGGACAAAATATCCGTTACATTCGTTCCGATTCGGTACTCGATTTAGTTCGATTCAAAATTTTTTAATATATATAAAGTTTTGGAGCAAAATAAATAGTAAAATATACTATCCATTAAAAAACAAAGCAAGTAACAAATATCATTTTCCAAAAAACTGGATATCCGCTCAGATTCGTTTATAGATAGATATTATATATATATTAAATTCTTCATTATGTATACATATGTTATAATATAAATAGTGTTGTATATATTTATATGGTTGAAAATGAATAAAATATAGTATTTAGTTAATTTTTATAGTTTTATATTTTATTTTTACGATAATATTATTTTCCGCCATGTGATTTAGTATGAGTTTGTTTTTGTAACTAATTTGATTAAAATTTTTAATCCTTATACGTTAGCTATATTTACTTTTAAAAACAATTATATTGATAAAATGTTTATTTGAGTTTTAAAATTCAGACATTGTTTTCTAATATTTTTTTGTTATTTTTATGTATTTTATCTTAATTAATTTTAAAAACGGATTGGAGCGGATTATTTACGAATCTTTGAAAAAAATAGATATCCGAGTTTCCGGATATCCAAATTTTTTTGGATCGAAACGGATCATAAAATCAAATATTCGGTTAAAACATAGCGGATCACAGATATTATAAATTTTCTGAATATCCGCTCCGTACCCACCTCTAGTGTACCCATATTTTCATCTTTTATTCAACATGGATAGCTAAAGTAGTTAGCTTTATTATACTATTTGACATAAATAAAACAATCGTATTATGTATCAGTTGTATAAATATGAGTCTGATTTGTGATACTATTTTAAATAGTCGGTTGGAAAAAAATGAATGGTTGAAACGAAGATTGTTTGAAAAAATTGATTAAAGATAATGGTTGACGATTTTATAACAAAAATAGCTTGAAGATTAATGTTGATTGGTCACATTGCAATAGTTCAATAATGTAATAAAATAAAAGTTAATATATAAAAGTTTATCTAAACAATGATTCTAAAGTTTGGGTCAACGATCAGGATCTCCCTCGAAAGTTCCATATAGCACCAAAATTTCACGAACTATTGGCCTCTTTCTATTTCTCCCTCAAACTTTGTAATAAATTAATTTCCCCCTATTATAGTTTAAAAATTTGATTTCCCCCTTAAGAATACATTGAATTCCAATTTTCCCACCAAATTGAATTGGTGTTGGTTTACTGTAAACCATTTACATAAACTAAATCTGATTAAACCGTAATTGTGTACTAAACCGGATTTCGTAAAATTAAACCCGATTTCATGAGACTAAACCATGATTTTGACCCGTTTAGCTTGTGGTATACCCGATTTAATCAATCCCCAAATTGTTTTCTGCGTAACCTAACTCTCGATTTCGAAAATCTTTGTAACCTTACTCTAGATTTACGAATTCGTCTCCGTTCAACACTCGAAGACTCTCTTCGTCTTCTATCTCAATATCAAGAAACAAAAGCTTCTTCTTGCACAACTTCACAGAGAAGAAGAAACAAGGAAGAAGAGAAGATAGAAGAGTATCAATCGTGTGTGACGCATGAGGAATGTTAGCAAGTATCTTTCTGGTTCACATTTAATTAGCAAGTATAATAGTTGAATCTCTTTCTCTGCTTTCTATGTTGAGCATCTGCAATAATCCAACTCGTTTTATTCTTCTCAAAGCTTCTTAAAAACCCTAACAATGGCGATTCCTTTTTCGTCGACTCAAGATTTTGCTGCTTTGCCCCATTATAAAAACTATTATTTTTTAAAATCAGAACAATAAGTACACAATTATTCATGAGTGTATTGTTTTGGATTTGATTGTATTTTGAATCCAAAGTAAAATCCAATGTTATTCAACATTGGATTACGGGTCAGGTTTCAATTATCCTCGGATTGTCGAATTGGTTTACTCTCACACGGTATCGTTTGGTATGATGAATCCGTTGGTACAACATAACAAACCAGCAATGGGGAGAAATCAAACTTTTAAATTATAATAGGGGGAAATTAATTTATTACAAAGTTTGAGGGAGAAATAGAAAGAAGCCAATAGTTCGTGAAATTTTGGTGCTATATGAAACTTTCGAGGGGGATCCTGATCGTCGACCCCTAAAGTTTAAACAAAATTGTATAGTTTAACATTATTGATATAAAAATAAATTTTCTATAAATTAAAATTATTACTTTAAAAATAATATTTTTATACTAATAAATACCTATTTTGTAAATATAATATTATTGTATCATTCATCTACAATACATCCATGGCATATATGTAATTTGGTTCTGAATAGTTTTCATATATACTCGGTCAATTGTTGCTTCAGATTATTCTATCTGAAAATAAAATAAAAATGAAATATTGTATATGTGGATTTTAGTTTTTTCTTGGGAAACTTTTTATACTATACAGAAATTATGAAAGAAATTGTACTATTAACTTAATTATTAACTTCAACTCATAGACAATCAGTAATTACTTCAAATGATGGTCAAATGACCATTAATAAAAAAAATTTGAAAACGGTTTTTCAAACGGTTATCATAAATAAGTCTAAATGACCTTTTGAAATATTCATTTTTCTTCTATCATTTTTATCACTAATATTTATAAAGTTTTTATTGGTAACAAAATAAGTATATCGTTTACAAACGACATTTTCAGTATAACAATAGAAAATACCAAAAAAACACTTATAAAATATTAATTAGCATAAAGAGTAGATAATTTAAAACAGATAGCTATATATTTTTATTTAACTAAAAATATGACACATATTTTTATAAATTAGGCGGGCAGTAATATTCACTCCTAATACCTAATGTGGCAATGTAATCAAATTAATAATAGTTGTTAAAGTTTTTTATATGTTAGTATACATAGTAAATTATATATATATATCTAAAGTTTCTACTATATGTGGTAAACAAGTATATAAATTATTATTAGTATGCTGTTTATATATTTATCGCTAATATAATTATTGTTTACTATTGCAACGTAATTCATATGTTAGATATTTATGATATTTTTCTTCATATCGTTAAGCTTTTGTAATTACCGAGTGAATAATATTATTATATGTTAAACTTTAACTTAGTATGATATATTTATTGTTTTGTCTATTATTCATTTTAATATAACATATATTTTACCGAATTTCTTTTAAAAAAGTATGATTTGACTAACTCATTTAATACATGTTATTTTTTTCCATATATGTATAATATAATTTATGTTTTACCGGAGAAATAAAAAAAATTATCGGTATCAACATTAGGGGTAAAATGATCAACTACAATCCAATTTGTCAAAACTTTAATTAAACTAAAACTTTTAGCTATGATTTAGTTTCGCAAAAATTTAATTTAATTAACTCAAGATTAGAGACTGATAAATGTGTTAAAACGTATAGAAATACAACACATCTGGACTGGCCAGCCGGTTCTATCCGGACTCATCCACTTATTCTGGACTCCAACATATTTTTCCTAGTTTAGATAAATCCCAAACCGAAAAGATATTAAAAACTTTTCCTTCAAAAAATTGGGGAAAGAATCTATATCCTCACTAATTCTTGACTAGAATATAAAAAGTCTTATTTCATGGATGATAAAGAAATGATAATTGTAATTATAGCCCAAAAAAATCATTGTATTAGCCGGAAGTTATAAAGATCATAACATGATTTAAGCAGTTTTATTCAGGCAGTATCATGATCATAACATGATGGTTTTTAGTTAAAGGAAAATATTTTGGCAACTACAGTCTTTGTCCAAGTTAATGAAGTTAGATTTTTTTTTTGTCAATTGGCTTACTGCCATTTATTTCATTTTAGGAGAAAATTTGATCGTTGGTGACAAGAGGATATGTAACTGAAGTTAGACTCTAAATATATCATATAATCTCATTTAATTAAAAGGGATTTTGCGTAGATCTTTTGAGTTTTAAATTGTGGACAATATTTTTTTTTGGGTAAAATTCATCTTTTGAATTCTAAATGATGGGAAATACCCTTTTGAATTTTAATTTATTTTTACCGTGAATAATTATATTGCATTTTTTGTCTATTGTATACATAATTCACTAACCATGTATATTGTGGACAATTGTATTGCATTTTTGTCCATTATATACGTAATTTACTATATATGTCTATCGTAGACACTAATATTGTTAACTAAAGACACAACATGTGGGTGTGATTGGCAACAATTTTCCTTGCTTTAGAAAGCAAAAAAAGTTTCAAAGTACTAAAATTAAACCAATCATGCTCTAAGTTTATTTTTTGCTTTCATTGCTCTAGAAAACTAATTTTTTTATGAAATATTTTTGGCTGTAAAAAATCAAAAACCTAGAACCAAAATTTATGAACTTTATAAATATAAATTACTAAAACAAAAAATTTTACAGCTAAAAACCTACAATAACAAAAGTCTACAACCAAAAAATCTATAATCTAAATTATACAGCAAAAAACTCAAAGATACAACCCTTACCAATCGACCATGAATATTATATCCCTAATTTTGAAATATCCTTATGCCAAAAAATGTATTTCACACAAATTTTTAAAAATGGATATTGAGGACAATTAAAAATTTAAAAGGAGCATTGTGAACAATATTTTCTTAATAAAATTCGAGATAAGAAATTTTGATAATAAATCTGAGTTTTGTGGAATATATATTATTGATGTCCAAAATAATTTAGTCATCTCGACCAAAAATAATAATTTAGTCATTAATTAATGACTGTCAAATGATGAATCCAGTCATTAATTAAACACTTAATTAAATAGTCCATCATTTTAAAAACGTACAATGAATGTAGTAATTGAAGGTACCTACACATAATCAAAAATCTAATTAGCACAAAACACTTGTCAGTTTAGTCCGGCGCCGTACGCTGTCTAAGCGTGGTTACATTGGCCCGGTCGTTGCTGTCACCTGCCCTTTCTCTCCTTTGCCAACTCTCACCTACCATTCTTTTTTTTTTTTTTTTTATCTTACTGTCCCCAATGATTCTATCAATTTTTCTTTTATTTTTGTATTTTTCCCAAATTGGACTTATTCACCTAATCCTCTACACTCATGTACTTTCCACGACCAAACTATATAAAATTATGGTATTATCCATTATATTTCAATAATTGAACCAATTCTGGAGACTTTATATCTCTATATAAAACTATACGTCAACTACATGTTTCCATAAGTGATTAAACAAAGTCTTGAGTGATCATCAAACTTCACCGGAATATCTTAGCGAATGGCTTCGTTTGTTTCCGAGAATGTTTATAATGAGAAAGTTGATGCCATGAGGAGGTTCGAGAGAAGAAAACACTTACGGAAATATCTTCCGGCAATTGAAGTTCTCGTTGTTGTGTTACTTCTAGTTTCTTGGTTGAAGTCATCTCTCTTCGCCGGTGAGTATGTTTGGCCTATTGTTTCCGGTGGGTTTACCGGCGGAATATGTGCATTCGGTGTCGTGAATGTTCTCATAGCCTTGATATTCTCCTTGTCTAACCACCAGAAGCTCACCGAACCCGATTTGTATTTTCAATATGTTTCCTCCTCCACCGTGGCTCCAGTCGACGGTTTCTCCTCCTCCGTCGTAGTCTCAGAACCGTCGGCGTATGAATACGAAGAAAAACCAAAGACGGACTTTAACTCAGTTGTTACTCGTACAGATACTGCTCTCTCTACCTTAGAGGCTCGACCGGTGAGACGAGAGATGGTCCGGGCGGTGAGTTCCGTGGCGGAGACGAGTCATACTATTAGGAGGAAGAGTGAAATGACGTTTCTGCCGTCAGGTAGTACTGATAATGCTACTGATCATCAGGTTTATAGAAGGTCAAGATCGGAGAGGCTTGGCATGCGGGGAGATTTGCGACGGAGTATGAGACGTTTGTGCGAGATCGATGATCTAAGCAGTGATGAGTTTAGATCAAAGGTGGAGTTGTTTATCGCAGGGAAGAAGAAGATGTTGTCCAAGGATTGGATGAAGCAGTAAAATATTATATCTTTAGGAACACTTTTTTAGCTTATAAGTCTTTAACTTTCAATTAAATATATACTTCTTGGGATCACTATGTAATATTAGAAATGAGAACTATCTTGTATGTATTTATCAAAAAAAAAAAACATTCCTAGCATGTTACCTTATATTTAACAAAAACAAAGTAAGTAATAATTAACCCATATAAAGATGGTATAGTGGTAGTTGGACTGGGAACAGAAATTAATGCTGAAATGTATAGCTTCCCATTTTGATTTCCGCTGGAGATTATTCCTCCTAGTTGGATCACCGAGCTTAACTGAGAGATATTCGTCTCCAAAAACGGTGAGTGAATAAAAACAGAATCATTTGGGAGAAAGGCTTTGCACATTTCAATATAATTTTTGATCAGATTGAGGCCATTAATGGGTAGGCCCAGCAAAAGTTAGGTAGGGTAAGGGTATGAGAAAGTTTTATTAAAGAAGTGTTTATAAGTAGCCATAAACTCAATAATTATTATTTCATTTGAAAATATTTAAAGAAATAGTTTGTACTATAATTATGTTATTTTTTCGTCTAAATTTATTAATAATTTAACTCCAAAACATAAAGAGAGTTCCTGTACAAAGAAAAAAAACTACTAAATAAGAGTAATAACAGAGTCAAAGTACTCTAGCCATAGCAGAAAGTCTTTGATCCTCCCCGAAAAAATGACCAAGCCAAATCGGTGCAAATGTAGCAAGGTAACTATTGAAACACTTCTCTTTGGTTACACTATAGGCTATCTCCCGAGCTAGAATGTTTGCCTTCATAGAGGAAAGCTGGACCAAACAACTATTAAAACAAGTTTGCAAAATCCCAAATTGCTTGGTAAAAGTTTTGTACTTCGGCCAAGACTTAGGTTGTTGGATAGCTTCCACAATATTTTCGTTTTCTATCCAGACTTCAACATCCTTGTAATGTAGCTCCTTTAAGCTTTGTATAGCCAATAAAAGGCTTCACCATTCTGCAATCATTCCTGTTGGACAAAGGGACAAGGTGATGAACATCTCCAGAATAATCACGTGTGGCGCGACCCCACACCAACATAGCATCAACCCATTCTCAGCTCTTCAAGAAGCTCGACCGAACTATCCTGCTTGCGCATCGTAGCACCAAACGTGGAAAGGGACTCCTCTCTGCATGATTTACTTATGTCTAGGTTCAGATCCTTGTATTTCCAATGACTCGCTCACTATTTGCCTTTTATATTTTTTAGGAATGTAGTAGCTAATTAACAAGATGTAACCTCTCTTCGAATGAAATATAATTAATATATTTATAAAAATAACGTTATAATATAATTGTGATGAATAAATCTAATAACAATTTTGTCACAAATCCTGATTTATTTATATTCATAACAAAATTAATTATATATAAAATATCGCAAATTATTACTAATACTCTTAGTTAAAATATAACTTTCACAAGAACACAAATTTTTTTTCCCAGAGATAACGAAGCCAATTTAAGGGATTTTTCAGAGAAAAACGGATGTGTTTACTCCGACTTTGACTACTGTAAGTGGAGCTATAAGTTCGCCTGGATCAAAGGGTTACCGATCGAGCACCCTCGAAGGTAACGTCATGGTGAGCTTCATTATGACAAAATACCATCAAACGAAAGAGTGTATTTGGATTAGAGGCTACCAACAGGTACAACGCTGATTCACGAATTATAATATGGACATATCGGCTTAAAAAAATATAATTTATTTAATTAGTCCCTCTAAGGACCTTAATTTCATGAAGTAAAAACATATCGTCAAGTCTCATTACTAATCATAAATGGATCAAAGTTGGTCTATCCTGGAAATTGCTTCTTCCTTTAAATCAGAACGACCAACTTTGCTCCACTATCAAAATTGACTTGACTTTCAAATAAAACAGAAACCAAAAGAGATTAATAAACTAATCCTCCATCGATCTTCCACAGTTTCTTACTTTTCTCTACATACCGATAAATATACTCATATATCGTAGTCCTACGGCTAAGTACCGCCACCAAAACCAGGTGGCGTTGGCCAAAACCCATTACCAACACCGCTTCCTCCGTCACCAACATCTCCGGTAACATAAGTCATGCATGATAAGGGCACAAGACATAATCCACGGCTTCTTAGATCCCTCGTTCCTTCCTCATCTCCTTCTTGTGGCAATGAGCCCTAAAGTAATTTATAATAAGTAAATTCCTGGACTGAAAATATAATCCAAATGATTTTCTTAATGTTAACGAGTAATAAATTATTAGGTTCTCTAAGTATACCAGTTGCGAGGCTTTGCCGGCTCGGTTCCTAGATGCCTTCATGTAAGGGACGCTTAAAGTCTGCCCATCAAACAATTAATATATCTTTAATTTGAGTTATTACAACTTTATAAAACTATGATTAAGATTATAAAATGATGACCATGAGCATCATTATATTATATCCATTGAAATATTAAAAAAAATTGGGAGAAATGTACTTCTTACGTAGTGCGCCAAAAGAGATTGTGATAATATAAAGACAAACCCTAACTAATCTCTAGCTTTAATTTAAAGCCAAGCGAACCCCTATATGGAACTAATTATAAGTTAATGAGCTTAGCCCATACTCCATAATATCAATGTGTATTAAATTCGTTTTATATATAATATGGTATTCAATTATTGATATAAAAAGTTGAGAATAATTGACAATTGGGACGGTGATCGAGAAGAATGTCTGGAACTAATTCGATCTCTCTTTCTTTTCATAAATTCCACTACAACTTCATTCCTTGAATAACATGTATTTATATTTTCTAATGCAAATATTTAGATATCCATGCATTGAAGTTAATTACCTCGATCTGGCTCTGTAGAAATTTGATGTATCCAATTGCCTCCATTAATACAGATGCTGTATCTGTCTGCACATTAGCATTGCAATCAACTCAGCTAGTATAATCACTTATGAATATGAAAACACAGATTTATCTACTTTGGAAATAACTTATGAGTAATTAATTAATTAAGTGCGGAAACAAAACTAAATTTTGCCAATTACCTTCCCAAAGGGTGAAACTAATTGCTGCAGAGAAGCTATTCTGTCTCCTAACTTCTCTTTTCTCACCTGTTAAAACAGTTTCAACAACAAATGAACAATCAATTTGCATTTTTCAATGAAGTCTTTAATGTTAAGAAGAAGTTTTACTATTTTTGAATAGTAAAATTTCTTAATTCAAACAATGTTCTCGACATTACAATAGACACTTTATATTAAAGTATATGTTCTTGTTAAATACTGTTTGGTTTTCTTTATTCGAGAAAAAGAAAAGAAAACATGTAAAATAAAGTGATAAATATAAAAATAAAAGTAGTGACCTTGAAGGGTGGGCAAGAGGAGCGTGATTCCACGCGCGGTTTCTTAGAAGCATTTTCACCTGTCTTTGTTGCCATTAAGAAGTTATGTCTCTTCCCTTCACTTGCTTGACCTTCATTGTTGAACATCTCCATCTGATAAAACCCAAATCAAACATCCCTTAGTTATTATATTATTTTTTTGTTAATATTGGATCAATAAGGTCCGATCTATAACCTAATCAAACCTTTGAAATTTCTATTTAATCTACCAACTTGTAGAGGGCAGGAATCGAATCATAAATATCATAGTTATTAGCTGGATCATTCTAACCAGCAAACTGAGAAGAACTCGGCAACATCCCTTAGTTAAATATATATGAATCATAATATTCGCAAACAATAGTATCAAGAGTACTAGTTAGAATCGAGAATAACTTAGCTCTATTTTTGCTAATTCTTTCTATTGTTAGTTTTTGCATTAACAGCTCACAATTGGTGTTTGATATAATGGTACGTGATTATCAATTATACGTACACCCGACAATGAAAGAAAAAAATGTGAAAAAAGAGATTCTAAAAAGACAATAAAATAAAGTTAAGGAATAAAGAGAAAGGAAAAAGAAAGAGAGAACAAAGGTTGATGTTTCAGCTTAAAAGAGAGCTGCTTATGAATTATGTTAAAAGGTTTCTTAGCTCTATCTTTGACCCTCCAACCAAGAAAAAGATGAATCAAAAATTAAGATAAAAAGGATTAATTATTTTACGTTTATATATATATATTAATATTTCTTATCATATTGCAAAGCTTTGAAATTGCACAAAGGTCTCACACTTTACACTTATAATCTGGTCAATCAACTATATTTTGTGATAATAATTTTCCAGTTTTCTTAATTTTGCACAATTTTCCAATCTTAATTTTTTTGTTTTTTCTAACTTGGTACAAATTAGCTAACAGAAGTTTTGTGTTTGTAACTTAAGATCTGTAAACTAAACCTAATGTTATGATTTACGTATGCAAAAGGTTCTGCGAATAACTAATAATTCAATCTATTCCATTGATGCATAAACAAATTTGAATGCCGAAAGAAATAACCTAAAGGTTTTAGACTCTCTTTTGTGATTCACTTAATGAAAATAAACCAGAAAGTTTACCAACTTAGCATGCCCTAGTATGATACGAAACAGCAATATTTACATTTTGACATTTATAAATGTGTTTATATCTATAAATAAATAGATAGATAACTATATATAGTGCATAAATGTTACATAATAGAAATGGAGCCCTAAACGTAATGTTATCAGATGCACTAATTGATTAACTACACGAGATTCACCGTCAGACCAAATCCTTCTAAGGCACCATTTATAATTAAAAAAAGTAAAAAAGCAAAAAGAGATAGAAAGTAATAATTCAAATAAGTTAACTTACTTGATGAGTTGGGGAAGAAGAAGAAGGATGATGAAGTGTTTGCTGCAGATATTGATGATGAAAAGGAAGACCAAAAGGAGAAAAACTTCCTCTACTTGTCCCAAGATTACTAATCTCTAATGGAGGAACTAAGACATTTCCTTCAAACAATCTTCCATCAAATATCTGCATGTTCATATCAAATGGTCTTGGTATGTTGCTCATGTCTAGGCCCATCTTCCGAGACTCGTTTAAGCTCGAAATGTTTACACTTGGATAGATCTGACTGAAATTGCCTCTATGAGACTGAGAAGATGGAGAAGAAGAGGAAGAAGAAGAGGGAAGACTATTGCAATAATCTCCATTGATGGGGAACCCTGAAGATATAGTTTTGAGAAGAAGCTTCTCAGTGAAGTCCTTTTGTTCATTGATTTTCAAATAGTTTGTGTTCACTGGACTGTTTAACATGTCTGTGAACTTGGATTGATGGTCTGAGATAGTTGATGATGAGGAAAGGTCTTCTTTGATCTTGAGAAGCCCCTCATGATGATGATATGAAGATTGGTCATGAGACCATTGTAAAGGAAAGTCTTGTTGTTGGATCAATGAGTGGTTGTGGAGATTAGAGAGACTCATACATTCACTTGTGTTGTTGTTTTGATCTCTTGAGTTTAACATCTCATTGGTATAGTTATGACCCAAACTCACACTATTTCTGCCCACAAATATGCACAAAAAAATACCATATATTAGTGTGTACTATATATACAACTATATGAAGAAAAATATAATAAAAAGTTAATATATTATATCAGCCACTTAAATTTTATCTTGTTGTCTTCTTCACTAACTTATCTTTCAAAAACCAGAAAAGAAGAAAAAAAAAACAGAAAGATTCCAAATTTTTCATGTCATCTTTTTCATATCATCTTGATACCAGGAATATTCAAAACATCCAAATAGCTGCAGAAACCTCTTAGCACACGTGTTAAAATTGATGTATATATATATAATATGACCATATATGTATGTGTGTTTCTATATATATCCATACACATATGATATAGATGAAGATAGAGAGTGGAGACTTACAAAGAAATACCTCCTGGACTCCATTGATGAGCAGAGGAAGCTCCATAGCAAGTGGGGTCAGAGTTATTTTCTAAGGAAGAAGATGAAGAAGAAGAGCCTACAATTTGTAAACGATCTTGAAACTGATGGAGATTAGCAGAGTCCATATGTATGAGAGATGATGATTATGATGATGTATATATTTATTATACCTGTTCTCTGTATCTGTGTATATATGTGTGTATGTGTTTATGACAAAGAAAATATGAGAAAGTAAGATGATTTTTGAAGAGTTTTTGTCTTGAAAATCCCAAGAGATTGATATAATATAAGATGAAGTAATTAAGTAAAGTTGTTGTTGCTGTATAATTGTGGTCTCTCAAAGCTCTCTATTCGCTTTCAAAAGCTCATAACCTTAGCTTTTTTTGAAGCTTTGACACTATTTCAAGTACCTATATTCTGAAAAGCAATAAAACCTTCAAAAGAAAAGAAGGAAAATATCATTCAAAATAGAAGAACAAATTATATATATATATATATATGAAATTCTCTCTCATGGATTCTCTTCCTAGAGTATATGCCCTATACTTTTCGATAATTTTTAAAGTATTTATATATATATAGTATTGTATTAGCTATAATGTAGCTTTTATTTATAGGGTGAGTGTTAACAATTAGAGGAAGATGATTAAAAATAGAGAAAGGCATGATTAGTGTCCCATGCTCTTGCCTTCGATCCCAAGGCTTTGCAACAGTTGTCTCAGACGAGAAATGATGCCTTCCATTCATCTTTGTCTACTCTCACTATCACAATCTAACACCTCTATCTCTATCTCTACTAGTATAATATATGTATAGATATACATAATGCACGTATATATACTTATTTGCGTTTTGTATTCTTAAATTATGTTCACCATTAGTACATGTGCAATTGTGCATATGTGTAATTAATTATGATTCCGGGAAAAATGTGGATCAAGTCTAATAATATTTGAGCCCAAACCCATTCCTTAACTATAGAAGTGATCGTTCTACTTTAACATTTTGACTCGCATGCAATAATCCATACTACCATGCAGTGTCAGATGCAGTGAAAATGTGACGGATCTAGAAATTTTATTTATCAGAAGCGAAAAATATAATATGTACAATAATATTTTATAAAACTTTCAATAAATTTTAGTAAAAGTATCCTACGCTCATTCAATATTTGAAACTCTTTTATCAGTTGTTCATTCGAAACATATTCAAACAACACTTTTCCTATAAAATTAAATACACAAGACAATTACCATGTATATATAGTTAATTACAAATCGAGTGTCTATATATATAATAGAATTTCCAATATATCAAGCTTTTGTTCTTCGTCGTCACAACCTTAGTACATGAATATGATCTAAAATGGTTAAATTGAGGGAATACCCCACAGAGATGTAGATCACAAAAACACAAATTTCCTAATGAAGATAAATTATATATTGCTAACAGGCAAGAGCAGCAACAATAGATGACAAATACCACAAAAGGATAATTAAACCACTGCAAATCAGAGAAGAATTTTCGGAGAGGATTAAGCCAGAGCACACAGCCAATGGATTCTGGTGACCTAATTTATATATAATGTTATTAACAATATAGTTATATCTATTTTACAAAAAAAAAAAAACAATATAGTTAGTTATAAGTATAAGTACAAATCAAAATTATCATATACATAAAAAGCCATTTTTATGAAAACAGATATTTTTAATAACAACTATTTTCTTGAATGAGAGAAGAAAGCCATTTTTAACAAATCTCACTATCTATTTACATTAACTATATTTCTTTTACTTAACTTTTTTTCATATAACAATATATTAAGTATATATATATATATATACAATTAACTTTTTTATGAGGTCCCCTAAAAATTGAGGGTCCATGCAATTTTTTTATGATAATGCCTTGAAGAAGGGTTCTGTCTCCAATTTCTCTTTTATAATATTGAAAGATAACAAATTCTTGTATGTATGATGAGGTTGTAACTCAGATGAAAAGCCAACAACGAAACTCATTTTGTGTACATTAAAACTGAAATGAGTTAGCTATTAGAGATGGAAATGATTATCTTCAAGGCTTTTTTTGCTTTTCTCAAGTGGAAACCCCACGAAGCTAGATATAAAACTTAAAACCCAAAAAACAAAATCAATTACATGAAATGAAATCAGTCATCACTCTCTGTCATGATGACGTCAAGTTTTCCCAAAGTAGGTTGAAGTTAAGATACATATATTTCGTTAACTATTTGATTAGTAATATTCTATTCATAATCTAAAACTCGCACTCTAAATTATTATTTTTTAAAATATATTATATGGAGTAGAAAGATCGAATTCCTAACGTTAAGGTTATTAGCTAGATTATTAAAATCACCCAACTAAGAAAAATATGGTAGATTTAGATATAAAAAGTTAAATCCATGTATATATTGCAAATTTTTTTCTGGCTTAGATTAGTGAAATCAATTTAATTCAATGTGATTTGAGTCAATTAGATCTAAATAAGCCAAAATTGAGCAAAACTGATATGACTGTAGAACTATTTTAGTATGGATGAGACAAACACCTTTTAAAGCCAATTCTATTTAAACATAATTGATTTGAATGGTCACTATTTTAAAATTTTCAACATAACTACAATTATCGCAAATTAATTAACAAACACAACTTTACAAAGATTAAGAGTCGACGTCGAAATGACGACGCTACAATTATCAGTGATAATAGTCTTTTTACTATCTTAGGCTATGCTAGACTAATAATTTATCACCATAAGTTATCGGTGCCGGATGCTCCTCATCGATCCTTAGTTGCACTTATTCTATTTTTGACATGCTTGATATTTTTTTGTTTTTGTTAACTGAAGAGTCTCGATCGAAACCCAAATTAATTTTCCAGGAGTTAGACACGATTCAAATTTAGATATCTGATGATCAAATAGAAATAATTAGTAATTTCGCACATAAAAGAAATTGGTCCTTAACTTACACCAACATGGTAACTTCTTTCTCAAATGAATACTAGTAGACGACCACCTCTTGATTATATTCAGTAACTTTATATTTTGTTTCAACTAATATTTTTAGATCTATAAATGAGAGAATATTACTAAATAGATATAGTAAACTAGTTGTAACTAGATTCAACCCTAAGCATCAAAATATTACTATAAACCTATATTAGTCTAGCATAGCCTAAGATAGTATAAAGACTATGCACACATATTTAAGAACGTTTAAATAAACATCACGAATATAAAAGTATATAAATGAATTACACATTTCACTACAAGAGAAAATGTTAAATTTGCTACCGCCTAGTCACTGGAATTTAGTGGTGGCTCCAAATCGCTACCGATTAGTCACTAAATAGCAACCATAATTTTAATAGTTTTTTGGTAACGAATCGATGATAAATCAGCAGCTAATTAACAACCAAAATCGGTAACTACATCGCCACTGATTAGATACTAAAATAACTGTAACCAACCATTTATAATATTTTAATAACATATTATTTTAAATATTACAAAACGGTTGCTATATTGGTAACTATTATTAATGTTATTCGTCACCGTCTATATAGTGGCTATCACGGTAGCTATCAGTAACTATATAACGGATATATTCAGGACCATTAGGCACAATGGTTATATTTTAATTTGCAACTGTTTTGAACATTCGCTATCAGTGGCTATACAAAATATCTTGATGACTATTAGCTTTAATAAACATATATTTAGTTTGCAACCGTTTGAACAGTTGCTATCGGTGGCTATTGAAAAATATTTTTATGACTGTTAGCATTAATGGATTTATTTTGGGTTGGTTCCCTTTTTTTTCGGTAGCTAATCGGTGGCCATGTTTTTTTATATAACAGACGGGTTTCTTTCATTTTTCTTCACAACTCACTCAAATTAATATTTTTGGTTAAGATGTTTTCCATACAAAATTTAATAAATGAAAGGGAGTGGATGTATGACAGGTTAGATCTGATGAATCATGGTGTTTCGGATGCGTATCTTGAAGGGTTGAAATCATTTTTTCTATGTGCACAAAATGAGCAGTCTTACATCGAAAGAAATACAATGTTGTGTTCGTGTACTCGCTATAAAATTGGAAGCGTTGGGATGCAAATACTGTGGGGCATCAATTATATACATAGGGTTTCACGGAAAACTACTACTTGTGGACGTCCCATGGAGAAAGTGTTGGTGGAGAATCTTCAACGAGTGTCGTTCAACCTAAGATGCACCTTCATTCACAACGTATGAAGATACTAGTGGCCAAGGACATGACCCGAATTCGTATGTACACATGGTACATGATGCATTTCCAAGATTGCATAGGGAAAACCAACCAATTGAGGAGGAGCCAACTGGTGATTTCAATCAATTTTTTCAGATGTTGGCGGCTGTAAAAGAACCCATATACGAGGGACGTGTTGAAAGGATTGTCTGCATTGTCTGCATTGTCTTTGTCAGCTT
Organism: Lepidium didymum; assembly: GCA_963920545.1. NCBI lineage: Eukaryota > Viridiplantae > Streptophyta > Magnoliopsida > Brassicales > Brassicaceae > Lepidium > Lepidium didymum. The sequence goes on along the minus strand of OY986992.1, from coordinate 18,136,864 downwards.
TTCTTATGAATGTTAAGACGAAACATAATCTTTCACAGGTTTGCATGGATGATATATCGCAAGGATTCAAACGTTATTTACCAATAGATAATAAAGCGTCAAAATTGTACTACAAGACGAAGAAGATGACAAAATCATTAGGGATGCCATATTACAAGATTGATGTCTGTGAAGATTATTGCATGTTATTTTGGAAGGGTTATGATAGATTATTGACGAAATATCGTTTTTGCGGAAAGGATCGATATCATTCTAGACAAGGTCGTGGGAAGATGATTCTGAAGCAGAGAATGTTTTACCTTCCTATTGGTAATTGATTAAAGCGGTTGTACCAATCAGAGAAGACAACATCACATATGAGATGACATGCCGAGTATGTAACTCGTGAAGGCGAGATGCAACATCCTTTGGACGCTGCTGCATGGAAGCAATTTAACCAGGTATATCCTAATTTTGCCTCGAAACCTCGGAATGTCTATCTAGGATTATCAATAGATGGATTTAAACCTTGGGGGATGCATAGTAAGAATCATTCTATATGGCCTGTTATAGTTACTCCATATAATTTACCACCTGGTATGTGTATGAAGAGGCAATATCTATTTTTATCCGTTTTAGTTCCCGGTCCAAAGCATCCGAAGAAACGTTTAGATATATTTTTGCAGCCATTGATAGAGGAGCTAAAAGATTTATGGATAAATGGAGTAAAAACATATTATGTGTCTAAGAAGCAAAATTTTAGGATGTACGCTGCATTGATGTAGACGATTAGTGATTTTCTGACATACGCTATGCTATCAGGGTGCGTGACACATAGTCGATTAACATGTCCGTATTGTCAAGAAGAAACCAAATTTTTTTGGTTGCCTAACGGTAGGAAACACAGTTGGTTTGATTGTCATTGTGCATTTTTGCCAATGGATCATCCTTACCGGAAAAATGTTAAGAGCTTTTCATAAAAACACACTGATCGGAGACATGCACCCAAGTTGGTTAACATGTGAAGAAGTTTACAACGAGAGGATCAACCAAATTGAGGGTTCGAAGAGAACAATGGAATGTGAAGAGAATGGACATGAGAATGCAGCGGGTTATGACGAATATCATAATTGGGTTAAAAAGAGTATATTTTGGGATTTGCCATATTGGACGGATCAACCTCTTCGTCATTGTCACACTGTGATGCATATCGTGAAGAATGTTTGTGAAGATATTATGAACACGGTTATGAATGTGCCTAAGAAGACAAAAGATAGTTTGAAATCCAGGATAGATTTACCTGCTATTTGTAGGCGGAAGGATTTAGAGCTTCTACCAAATGGGAAAGCCCCAATACCGATTTTAAGATTATCAAAAGAAGCCAAAAATACTTGAAGTGGATGCAAAATGACATAAATTTCCCTGACGGTTATGTTTCAAATATTTCAAGTTGTGTTAACATTCATAATGCCGAAATTAGTGGACTAAAAAGTCATGATTGCCACGTGATAATGCAACGTATACTCCCCATTGCATTTGAAGAGCTTCTTCCAAACAATGTACACACGACAATATAAGGTATATATATTTTACATATTTAATTTCAAATGTTAAAATAATATTTAATTGACATTTATAAATTTGATTTTTGAATGTAGATATTGCTTTGTTTTTCCGAGATTTGTGTGGGAAGACACTGAAGATTGATGATGTGGTCACAATGCAAGAAAATGTAGCAGTTAAGATATGCAATTTGGAGAAGATATTTCCTCCAGCGTTTTTTTTTATGTGATGGAGCATCTTCCGATCCACTTGCTCGATGAAGCTCGATTAGGAGGTCCTGTACAATATAGGTGAATGTATCCATTTGAGCAGTTATGGCTCATTTGAAGAAGAAAGCAAAAAACAAAGCACAAATTGAAGGATCCATAGTCGCAGAGTGTGTTCATGAAAAAACTTCTTACTTTCAGGCGCACTATTTTTCATATAATAGAATTGGAAAGGGGAGTGTAATCGAATGCAATATTCAAATGAGCTACTCACATCCTGGTATTCCGAGTATATTTCAACCCATTGGTCATGTTAGTGGAAAATGTGTGCAAAGCTGGCTTACGAATCAAGATGCTCATGTGCTTTAAACATTTTTATTGTTAAATTGCGAGGAAATTGCTCCATATAAAAGGTACATAATTTATATTATTTTAATTTATCAATTTATATTATATTTAATTAAATTAGATTAGATTAGATTAATTAAATTAATATTTCATATTATAGGATATTTGAAGAATATTTGCGTTTGTACAATCCAAATATTACTGATGATGTCATCAATGAAGCAAAAGATCTCTAGTTTGCTGAGTGGTGAATAGATTACATAAGTTTATTCATATTTTTATAATTACCTAAATAATCAATAGTGACTAAAGTGTTTTGGTTTTCTTACAGATTAATAATTAATGACGTCAATTACAGTTTTCTTGGAGTCAATTCTTCTGCAGCATCGGCTACATCGGAGCTTCCGCCAATGAGTTTGGATGAGATAATGGTGTCTCCATCTCGTCAATTCAAGCCACGGTTACATCCTGATAGACCGAATCGACCTAAGGATGTTTGGTAAGTACTTTATTTTAGATTTCAAACTTTTGATAGACCAAATGATTTGTTTTTGTGAAGTTATAAAATTGGTGACAGACCAAATGATTTTAGTTTGATTGATTTTTTTTTATTTTAGTTTATATTTGTAACTAGGAGTAGTAATCGCTTTAAAAATTGTTGTTAGTTATCAATGATAAATGGTCTCTGAATTGACGAGATGGAGAGACCATATTGTGTTAGTTCTTTTTGTAAATTATTGTTAGTTGTTGTTTATAGCCATATTGTGTTTATGTTTGTTAAGAATGTCAAATGATTTGGCAAATGATTTGCCTCTAGCCAGGATTTGTTTTCTGTTTATCAAAAATTGTCTGTCGTGTAACTTATCTCTGTTTGGAACCTTAGCTAGTTCTCCATTGATTTATTAACTATTCATTTGGAAAGAGACAATTATAAGAAAGAACCAACTAAGGTAGTTATAGAGTTCCAAAACTTGTTAAGAACTCTTGTATGGTTCCTTAAAAGTAATATGGTTTGACTCTTGTTTTGACTTGGGTTGTTGTTATCATTTTTCCTTTTGTTTCTTATATGATAACGTGATTGAGGTTATTTGTTTTCTCTTTATTAGTTGATGTTATCACTTTTTCTCTAATGTTACTTTCCTTTTTGTTTGTTAGGTTTAGACTTGACAATTGTATTACGGTTGATATCAGTTCCATATACCAGAATGATTACAATGGTGTATGGAGTTGTCTTCAAAATGTTCCATCATAACAATATGTTCAATAGTGGTCTCTCCATCTGTTTGTTGTTATCATAACAATATGTTTAACTTTCAGCAACGCTATTACTGAGAAATGGAACATCATGATTTGGTTATCAAACTATACCACAAGCAGCTTCATAAATTAATCAAGAACCTGATCAACAAAGGAAAATGAGATAGAGTTAGACCAGGTTTTGTGAGTGATAAAAGTTGGAACATGTTGTTAGAACGTTGGGACACACCTGCATCAATGGAAAAAGTCCAAAATCTGTAGTGAGGCAAGAAAATCACAGCGAGATGGTTATAGAGAGCATCGCCCCACTGCATGTTCAAAATCATATGCCAAAATTCAATTTGAAATGGTAAAAAGAATGTTATTTTTATTTGATAAGTTCTTATTTTACTTAGGATGCATAATGGTGTGGTTTTATGTTTCACAATATGTTTTCTTTTTTTAGGCTAAGGCAAACAATGGTGTTATGCCATCAATTCCATATTTGATTAAGAAGACTCACACAAAATCAGATGGTACTTTTGTGGACAAGAAAGCTGAGAAGATACTTGAAGATATTCGTAGCTTAGCAACTAAAATGTCAACACCTAATCATGATTCCGATGATAGTGAAGAAGTATCCATTGTTTCAACACCTACTCCAGTTATGTTGAATAAGGCTTTCTATGAGGTAATAACTTTTTTTTCTTTCTGTTTTTACTGTTGGATTCAATTTATATTGTTTAACTGATTCATGTTTGTCACACTTTCTTTTTTGAATAGCATGTTCCAATTGTGAAAGTCTATCGATTTGGTCTAGGCTCAGTTCAGTTTCATCAAGGTGAGTCCTCCAAAACGTCCACACCATATCATTCAACTCAAGTTAATTTGGAGACAGAGTTTGCACAAATGAAAGAGAATATCTCTACTCTTGAATCACATGTTTCCAGCCTTGGTGAGAAGTTTGACACAATGCAAGTCTCTCTTGATCTACTTGTTCAAACACTAACAAGAGGTGCAACTACACCAACTCCTCCATCTAAGCCAACAACTACACCAACTCCTCCATTTAGGCCAGCAACTACACCAACTCCTCCATCTAGGCCAGCAGCTCCACTAGCTCCTCCACATTCTCGTGGACTTGATTTGGATGTGAGTGTAGGTGATTATGAAATAGATGCTTAAGTTTTAACTTCTATGCTTTTTCTTCCAGCAGAACTTAAGAAAGTAGGCTAATTTGTGTTAGAAAAACTAAGCAAAATATGTGTTAAAAGTTCTTTATTTTTGGAACTAAGTTAACTTAGACTAATGCTACTTTAGGCTAATATTTTTTGTATGTAATTGGCTAATATTTTGGAATTATGTTGTATCTTGAATTTTTTTAATTATTAATTATATAGTTTATATTTGATTTATTGTCTATTATACGTTGATTTTGTTTATGATTAAAACTAATATTTTTGGAAAATTTTCTAATTTGGAATCTGCTAATACTGTGGCTAATGAGGTTACCAATTTTTGGTGGCTAATGAGGTTACATATCAATTATTTAGTCGTCAAACAGTTGCTATTATGAGATAACAACTATTATTTTAGTGGCTAAAACGGTAGCAAATTAGCAACTAATTTTTAGTGGCTAAATAAGTTGCTAATTGATAATATCTGTCAATTACCAAATCAGTGGCTATATTGGCTACTACATGTTGGTAGCTATATCAGTTACGAAGAGCCACCAATTATCTGTCACTAACAATGACCATTTCTAAATAGTTACCAATTTTATGGTGGCTATTCCCGTTGCCAGTTAGCTACTACATATCAGTGGCTAAATGAATGGCTGATTGATACTGATTAAACGGTTGCAATTCGGTGACTCACTAGCCACCGAATTATTTTGTTGCGATGCGATTGCTAATCAGGTACAAGTAACCACTACTCGCACCAAACAATATTTAGCTATCATCGATAAAATTTAGTTGCTAATGATTGAGAAATTTGATTCTGCCACCAAAATTAAGATATAGCCACTGGTAAATTAGTGGCTATATAACAACATTCTTGTATTGTATAGAGATAAAAAGGTTAAAAAGAATTATCCACTATTAATGTATGGAAATGGAAATGATCAAACTGCTCAAAGAATAATTTGGATATTAAAAACACTTTGATAAAACGAACTTAAGTAACCGGTAGTAGTCAAATGGTATTAGAACCATAACTTTATGGCGTAAATTTATAGAAATTCATGTTGGAAATTTTTAAAAAACTTTTAAATACTATTTTCTGATTGACATATTCAACTATGTTTTATATGTTAATGGATTTAGAATTTTTCAGGTTATGATTTTTCAACTAAAATTATTAAGAAACAAAAAAGTTATGATTTTTTTTGTCAACTAACAAGCTTAGGTTAAATCATGAAACTTTAGCTTGAAATGGTCGAGCTCAGAACAGAAACCTGTAACCCGTAACCGAACTACTGAAACTCAGTTGGTTCACTCAAAGGGTTCCATGGTCGTGGCTTTGATTGATTTGGCTAATAATTCCTTGACCAAACCTAGCTAATTGAATTAGCTCTATTTTAAAACTGTTTATTTGGATCGTACCTTTCCGGTAATTAAATTGTTTTTATTTCATTTTATCTGGACATGCATGACCAACACATGTTTTAAGTGTTGTGTTTTTCTTTTTGCATTTTTTCTCAATTTTATAACTAGATATTTTTTTTGGTAATTACATGAATTGTGTCAGTGCAACGTAATTCGTTTTTATTGGTTTCAAAGAAGATCTGTCATCAAACTGATTTTTTTATGGTTGAAATATATGTTTTTCAAAGAGAAACTCGTATTTTTAAATGATTCCTTATCTAGCTAGTGACTCAAAAGTGTAATAAGAAGAAAATTAATAGTGTAAACTGTTGATAAAGCTGTCACCAATTCGATCGCATCTAAAGGAAAAGCTTAAATTAATCAACAAATTATTAGTATTTATGGAACACAACTAATTTAATCAATCGATTAATTATATAGTTAATATTAAATTCAATTTTATAAAAATGAAAAACAAAAACAGATGAAAAAAGAGAGCAACATCAGAAGAAAGGTGATGTTGGAGAATGTGATGAGATTAGAAAGAGTATGGGAAAAACTTTGTTTTCACTTTTTGTCTTGCTTTCTTCTATCTATCTTATATCTATTTGCACGCTCACAAATCTTACCTTATATATATACATACATATATACATTTTGGAAAAACTCATTATATTTCATTAACTAAATAGTTAATGTAAATATGTAATGTCTAGTTCTGATGGTCCTTGGAGTAAATCCCGAATACTGATTTGTAAAAAATAGAAGTTAATTTAGGTTTTTCGGTGTGTTCATGCTCTTGTTTATTAACCTACCTGGCCACTTGGAATCAAGTCTTTTTCTAACTAATTATTCCAATTATTGAAGAATTTTAGTTTTTTTTGTTGTGAACATTTATTTTATATTTAGTAAATATCCTTTCTGACCATATATTTAGTCGATACGAGACACTATTGTAGATTAGAAAAAACAAGGCAGTTATAGTAGTTTAATGATATTAAAACCGAGACTTTCATAATGTAAATTCTTAAAAATCTCAAATTTGACGCCTATACAATCTAATGAGTACTAGGTTTAGGTCTAGTAATTTGCATGTTCCGCAATTTCACATGAGCAAGCCAATAGTAATGGAATGGTAAACCTCCAAATGACCAGAATTATAAAAAAAATGTATGAAAGAAAATTTAATATGTAAAGTTCATCAAACAGAATTTGAACAATATTATCAAAAATCTCAAAACATATATTTACTAGTACTTATATCATATTTACAATAATGCATGATCAAAAAATTATGGGCTCTTCTTCCTCTTAACTATTATCCAACTTGACCTTAATGAGACTTTATTTACATCTTAAAAAAAACAATTTTGTTGTGTGGCCTTTTAAAAAGTTTTTAAGATATATGTTTATAAAAATAAAAAAGTAGTAGGTATCAATAAATAGACTATTGATTAGGTGTAGGATCTAAATTTGTTTTACATCAGTTACCAATCAGGGTTCCATCATCGCTTTATAAACAATATCCCATCGTTCATTAGTCATAAATTGGTCACAGTTTGTAAAAATTCCTTTTCATAAATGGGCACCACTGATATCTTTTTTCGTTTGAATGGGTCACATAGTTTGATAATCAGATTTCTTAATCCCAATAGTTTTTCTATAACTGAGGAATCTCAAATCTAGGTCCAGACTAATTTTTGAAATCCAATAGAAATTTAGGTTTTCTTATTATTTAAAACCTATATGGATGGTTACATGTATTTGTTAGAACCAAGATAATAACAGAGAGATAAGAGATGAAGAATCAAAACCAAAAAAGAAGAAAACAGATCAAAAGCAGAGTCGAAGCAATGGCTTCTGCATTTGAGCCAATAGGCCTCCGAATTTCGTGAAAGAATCCACGAAGACTTGAACTCTAGAGGTACCTTGTTAAGAATGTAACAATCTAAGAGAATAGCTTCTCCCCAGAGTGAATCTGGAAGACCTGAACTGATTAACATGGCATTCATCATGTTTTTTAAAGTTCTATTCTTCCTTTCTGCAATTCCATTCTATTGAGGTGCATATGGAGCTGTTCTTCATGAATGATTCCTTCTTTCATACAGAACTCTTTTAGTGTCTCCCATTCATACTCTCCACCTCTATCTGATCTTAAGCGCTTGATCTTGAGCTCCAATTGATTCTCAACTTCTGCTTTATATCTCAAAAACATGTCAGAAGTTTCATCTATTGATTTTAACAGATACACCTTTGCAAACTTGAGAAGTCATCGATGAAAGTTACATAGTATTTCTTTCCTCCTTTACTGCAAGTGTTCTTAAAGTCAGCAAGATCAGAATGAATCAATTCGAGAAGACAAGAGGATTTAGAAACTTGATTTGCAAACGGTCTTTTACAATGCTTTGCTTCAGAACAGATTTGACATTTACCATTTGTCTCATTGATTTCATTTGGAATTAGATTTGCTGTACTTAACCTTTTAATTGATTTAGTATTAAGGTGACCAAGTCTCCCGTGCCAAACATTTAAATCACAAGTCAAGTAAGCAGAATCATTCACCATTTTCTCATTTATCACTTCGAGAACAAACAAGTTTCCTTTACAATATGCTTTTCCTACATACTCACTGTTTTTAGTCAAAACACTCTTACCAGATTCAATAGTCTGCTTAATACCTGCAGCCATTAATAAAGCACTTGAAATCAGGTTCCTTTTCATGTCTGGTACATAGAGAACTTTGGTAAGAGTCAGAGAGCTTCCAGATGACATCTTCAGTTCCACTTCTCTTATTCCTGCGACATTATCGGAACCTTCAAGCTTCTCTTCCATGGATGACGAGGTATCATCACGAAGAACATGGTCTAAATCGGCTTCTTGAAAGAAGAAGAGCAATTCCTCCGACCATCGGCGATAGTTTGATCCGACGAAAGGCTGTAACTTTGAAAGATCTGGAACAATCGAATTCTTCATTGTTACAATCTTGGATCTAACAGAATTTATTGACTCAAAATGGTTAGAACCGAGATAAGAACATAGAGATAAGAGATGAAGAATCAAAACCAAAAAAGAAGAAAACCGATCAAAACCAAAGTCGAAGCAATGGCTTCTGCATTTGAGTCAATAGGCCTCCGAATCTCGTGAAAGAATCCACGAAGACTTGAACTCCAATGTTTCTCTGCACTCTTCCTCTGTTTCACGTCTAAGAAGAATTGAAGATAAGAAGAAAAAGATTATATAGCTCTGATTTCGTCACAGCCTAATTGACTTCACCAAAGTTTGTTTTATAATCTCCTGCTGCTTCTATCTCAAGATTTATTGATAACAGAATCTGTTATCTAAATCTTTCCAGGTATTCCCGTGAGTAGATGAGGATATCATCAATGAATATAATCACAAAATCATCCAGGTATTCCCGAAAGACCTCATTCATAAGCCGCATGAATACGGTTGGGGCATTGGTTAATCCAAAGGGCATGACCCTGAATTCGTACTGTCCGTATCTTGTCCTAAAGGCGGTCTTATAAATGTCCTTTTCGTCTATCGGGATTTGGTGATAACCAGATGCTAAATCGATCTTGGAGAACCATGACGCTCCTTGTAGTTGATCCAACAATTCATCGATCCTAGGCAAAGGGTATTTATCTTTTATCGTGACCTTATTAATCCCTCGGTAGTCAATGCACAATCTCATACTCCCATCTTTCTTCTTTACAAATAACACCGGTGCTCCCCATGGTGATGAACTAGGACGTATAAATCCTTTCCCCATTAAGTCTTCTAACTGTTTCTTCAACTCAGCTAGTTCAGCCGGAGCCATTCTATAAGGAGTTTTGGCAATTGGAGTTGTTCCCGGTTCAAGTGTCATTGTGAACTTATTACTCCGGGGGGTGGGAGTCCTACCAAGGGAGCGAATACCTCCAAGTATTCTTTGACTACCGGTATGTTTTCCAGATCCAATTCTCCTCCAAATTTTGCTTCTGTTACCTCAATTGATACCAAGTATACTTCTCATTCTTTTAACTCGGATTTCATCCTTAATGCTGTAACTAATGACATTCCTACACTTGGACAAATTCCTCTATACACACACATACGTCCTTCCTCATTTCCCAACTTTACTCGACCCTTGAAACAATCTATGTTTGCTCGGAATTTCGTTAACCAATCCATTCCTAGGATGACTTCATGATGTTCTAGTGGTACAACTAGGAGATTAGCCGGGAATTTCATGGCTTCTAATTCTACTGGTACATTCCACATGCATGATTTGGCATGAAGGGTTTGGGTTCCGGGTGTCCTAATGGGTACATCTACTTCCGTAATAACAAAGGTTCCCTCGAACCTTTCCGCGAGTTCGGGTGACACAAAACTATGTGTTGCTCCCGAGTCAAATAAAACATGAGTGGGTACTTTGCCAACACATATTGTGCCTATCACACATATTCATATATTTCACATAATTAAACACTCAAGTTCATACAAAACACAACCACATATTCACACAACCTGGTTACTTCTTACCGGTAATATGTCCTTTATTGGGTTGGGAAGTGTTAGTCTTGTTAGTGCCTATAGCATAAACACGCCCCGCATTAGTTTGGCGTCCTTGTACCATTCCGGATGGAGGTGGGTGCGTTTGCGGGCAAGACGTTGCATAATGCCCTCGTTCTCCACAAGTGAAACACGTGACATCCTTAGGAATTTCCGGACGCTCTTTCCGCAGATTAGGACATGCTCTTGCATAGTGTCCTCGGCCATTACAAATTTGGCACAAAGGCAACTGTCCCGGGTCACGCACAGAGATCTTAGCCACTCTAGACCCCTGGCCTCGACCACTTCCCGATCCTCTACCGCCGTCATTACCTTGCGGGTTACGCGGGTAACCCAATCGTCCTCCGGATTGCGGCATTGTGGACCTAGCCGCTGCGGCTTGCTCAGCCGCAAGTCCTTCTTCGACATTGACCGCCCTTTCCACGGCCTCGTACATATCGAAGAACTGTACCACTTGTAATCTACTCCAAATAACTGGTCGCAATCCCCGAATAAATTTCCTAATCATTGCGGGTTCGTCCATTATTCTATTCCTCATGAACCTACTTAATCTCACAAATTCCGCCTCATATCTCTAACACTTCGGTTTCCTTGTTGCAATTGGAGAAATTGTAACTCCAACCTATTGCGAGCCTCAACCGGAAAGTATTTCCTTTCAAACTCTTGGTGGAATCCTTTCCATGTGGTGAAAATATCTCCATATCGACGTTCAACATTTCTCCACCAATACTCGGCATCCCTATCAAGATGATAGACGACTACGTCCTTCTTGTAGCTCTCCGGGCACCTGGTGGCGCGGAAATTTCTCTCCATATTCCGCAACCATGCATCAGCCGCGATTGGGTCCGTACTACCGGAAAATCGGGTAGTTCCTAGATTCCGCATAGCCGTAATTATCGTCAAGAAATCTGGTGATGTATGTTCATGTATTCCTCCCAGGTGATCTTCCATTGGTTCACTAAACCTAGACCGCATTCCTCTTCTAACCAACTGGCTGGTCGTACTAGAATCAATCCATGGCATTTCTAGCTCTTCCATCCCATACATTGTTTCATCAGAACCATACCCACGCGTTGCCGAAGTCCGTGCACCTTCTAACCAAAAGTTATCTGCCCAAGACCCTCCACTAGACCCATCTGATACCTCAATTTCATAATGCAACGAATATGGCCGATCTGGTCTTTCCGAATCATGTGGGCGTCCTCTCCGAGTAGGGGGCATCTAAATACAACACGATGTTAGTTCTTAATATTCTATTAAGGAAAGCAACCGGTTTCCTGTCCTTTTGCAAAACTTTTTTTGGACTCTCTCTTTAAAACTAAAACTTGTATCATATGTGCTTAAGCATAACCATGCTCTGATACCACTTTGTAACACCCCCGGACCAACCCTAGGAACGGGAGCGTCACTAGTGCGCGTCCGAGCCCCAAGTTAAGGTTACCAAACCCAATGTTGGTACTTAATTGGAACTAGACATCACACCCCGTCTCGACATGCTTAAGCCTTGCGACCCAAGCATATCGATCTGTTAGTCTTGCCCCGGACTAAGGCCAAGCACACACAATACTCTTTCTTCTTTGCAATGTAATACTTACGTTTTTTTCTTTTATAAAATATTTGGAAACCATAATATACTTTTCGGCCGATTCAAAACCTTGATATATATGAATAGAACTTGTTCAGTTTACAAAATCGATTCTTACATTTGCAAAAGGTATAAAACTACACCGGCTTATTGTTTGCTTTCCTTCCGCTTCCTAATGGTCTTACTATGGTTTCCCTGCAAGGAGGAGAGTGAGACATGAGCATAACAGCTCAGCGAGTCCGTGAAAGCCACGGTAACAATGACAAATACAATCGCATAATATTTAGCATACAAGGACCCTCTATGATTCGGACCACAATGTAAACCTTCTACATTGCCGAATCGTAAACCACCCTCAAACCACTCCGCGTGGTCCCACCGCGTCCACGGCCCTTGGCCAAACCTTCCCACACCTAACTCAACTCTTACTCATATACCACTCTCAACCTTTTCACCATCATTCACACCCACAATACTCACAATCACTCCACACGGTTCTCACAACCGTCCCACACACATTACCACCACCTTCATACACAATCCCATAACACACATACATTAAACAACCTTCATTCAATAACTACTTATATATTTATGACCATCCTTTGGTTTTAATTAAGCACACGATGCTACAATCACTAAGTTTTTACGGTTATCATCACTCAATCACAATTCACACACAATCATAATTCAACAATTTATTTATGGTTGCCACTTTCTTCCATATGTCTTACGACTTAGTACTATCACTCATTCCATCTTTCCTTATCCTTTTCAATTATCTTACTTTTCATTCGTAATGCATATTAGCCATAGTTTATTAGCTTAACTATCCTTTTCGTTATACTATTCACATAACCATCACTATGGTTACCCTTTTTATCCATTTTAACAACAATCTCCTAACAAACACTTGACCTTAACATACCACTTCACGGAATCCATTAACACACACACGGAACAACATTTTTTCACTCACGCATTCAATATCACACAACCACCAGCAATCATATATGTATTCACAATCTCCTTGCACACACGAAATCACAAACTCACCTCGAATGCTTCCCTTATTTAACTTAAGCGGATTGATTCTTCTACCTTCCCAAGCTTTCTTAAACTCTTAAGCAAAATGTAAGGTAAGTGTTTTTTCTTGAACATCTATGTCTCTCCTCTTCCTTTTGTTTCCTTCTCTATTTATAGAAGAGGAGAAGCCTACCATTTACTAACCAACCACTCACCTTAATCATCCTACCTAGGATGTAGGTTTCCCCCTAAATTCATGACAAGTGGCAACTTGACTCACTTAAGCTTTCTTTGTGGAAAGGTTTTGCTTAAACCTTTTTTCCTCCTAAGGTTTCGTATTAAGCTTTTGGGTTAAGCTTAAATCCCATGTAATCCATACTAACCCACCTTAAGTCACACTAATCCGAGCACGTCAAACCCGAGCACCTTAATTCCAACATCTTGATCTTAAAAGCTTCTTCCGCTCATTCTAGACTTACCCGCCTCTCTCATGACCAGCTTAACCTGTCCTTATTCTTCGTTATTTCATTTCCGGTGCTTACTCGAAACCGCGGTTTGGCTCAAGAACATTTTTCTAATGTCTTGCCAATTGGGTCGTCAATGGGGCATTACAGGCTAGCATGATAATTTTGACTCATAACATTTGACCATTCCGCCACATCTTGCTCCACTTGGGATAACAATTCACATGGATCTTTGCTTGTTCTAGAAAAGCAACAATCATTTCTTGCATTCCAGATGTGTCAAATCAACCGAGGAAAGATTTTGACGTTTACTGAATTTGGCATTCTCTTAAAGAGATAGTTAAGATTATACCATATCGAGTTCCCTAGAAAAATATCTATGGGCGAGGGGATAGATGATAATGCCCATAGTTAATTGTCGGGGGACAATCAAAAAGAACATGATTAATGGTCTCCTCCTCTGCCCCACATCTGCTACATTTAGGATCACAGTTTATTCCCCGATTATTCAGGTTCTTCTTAACTGTAATACAAACTGATAAGACTTGTCATATAAAGTGTCTCATTTTATTTGGACAATCCAGTTTCCAAATTTCCAATGTAATGCCCAAAAATTTGGTCCCTGAGAGCCAACATCCATCAGAGAATTACTCTCCTTAGTCTTATATCCAGATTTTACTGAATACCGACCGGTTTTTGTATAATGCCAACCCCAATAATCTAATCTTACTCTTCTTGAAATTGGTATGCCCATGATCAACTGAACATCACTAGGGATGAAATATTGTCTTAGTAAAATCTCGTGCCAAGTTCTAGTTTGAGAATCAATAAATTTATCAACAGTAAGATCCGGGTAAATATTCAGATCTATACCAACTGCCGCTCTCGGGTGAATGTCAGGGATCCATGGGTCTCTGCAAACCACAATAAATCTACCATCACCAATTTTTTTAATTAACCTTTTATTAACAAGTGATCGAGCTGAAATGATGCTTCTCCAACCATAAGAAAGGTTTGAATTTGTTTTTGCCGACATCGGATAGTGATTTTTATAATATCAACCGCGCATAACTTGGGCAAACAATGAATCAGGGTAAACAATCAGCCTCCAAACTTGTTTGGCTAGGAGTGTTGAATTAAAATCCTCCATGACTCAGAAGCCTAATCCGCCTTCCTATTTCGGTCAACATAATTTTTTTCATTTCATCCAGTGTATTCCTTTTGATGTTTCCGAATTCGACCACCAAAAATTCGCTATAGCTGAATTTAATTTTGTCACTATAGTCTTAGGTAATCTATAGCATAACATCACATATGTCGGCAAAGTCGTCGGACCGATTTTGTAGCTAGAAAATATTTCGGTAATCCAACAGTATTTTGTAGCTAGAAAATTAATTCAAATCCTGTCAAGAAAAGACAACCAAGATAATTCATCAACCAAATTTAACTAACTCAACTTAATTTAATTCTAATATATAGTTTTTTCATGCATTTTCCATTGGGTAATTAATAAGAGTGTAATACAATTACAATCTTCGTCTTACAATATGTTTCTTTCACAAAATTAGCATTTTTCTGTAAGGGTTTCGTTTTTCTTTTTCTAATGTAACTTATACGAATATATACAATAAATGGCATATATTAAACAGATTTCAAAAGAAAGTAAAGTCTAATGGTCCAACGGTAAAGATGGATGGAGATCTTTAACCAGGTCGCGTGTTCGATTTCCTAACATTACAAAATTAAATCACAATTATTTTAGACATCCTTACACGAATATGAACTCATGTTTTGAATCTATTTGAATATTCAGAAAAAAACCGTCTATATGTCGATCCCTATACGATTTAAAGACCTTCGTTGTTGGTCAATGTCAATCATATAAATTAATTTATCTTTCAACAAAAATAAAAGATATTCTTTATACTTTATTTTGGGGTCAAATAGAAAAAAGCAAAGATCAAAGGCCTTAAAAGGAGGGTCCTTAAAAGTATGGGAAAGTATTTAAAATTTTATTAAAATAATAAAGTTGTCTAAGAAGAGGACAAACACTTTAGAGCAGAGGAATATATGCTTTCTCAATTTTAGGGCATCACTGTCTGTCCCCACACACTTTCTCTTCCTCTCATCTTTTATTTAAATACGGCTTAACCTCAGTATTTTTATGTTGGTATGATCTTTCACGTTTATATATTATGAATGATGCTAAAATTATTAAGATATTTAAAATCAGTGCTTGGTTAGAAATGAAGATAATTCACATATGTTTCTAAAAAACTTAAGATTAAAAGACTTCTTTGATATATGGTTAATGCATGGTTTTACAAAATTGTGGATCTTAGATTCATAATTTGTCTAGTTAAAGATACTACAATTTAAAACTAGTCATAACTTTATCCATGAATTCTTGATTCCGATGTATGTTTATATTTGATGTCAGAAAACTTTTTAAAAGTCAATAACAAATATGGGCTCATTACTATAATACTATTATAAATTCACCCTAACCAAGACCTTAAAGACTTCTCCACTTTTGAGTTTTTAATTAGTTTGAGAATGTGTAATAAAATCCACCTTATTTGGTATCTATTTTGGTAAATTAGATTAGGATTTTTAGATGTATAAGGTCATATACTTTTGAGTTGTAGAACTAATTGCATTTGGGCTTTCATTGTCAATCTCCTAACGACTTACGTTGGTAATCCTCTAGCTCACGCATATGCAGACATTATAAGTCCAGAGAGAAACTCCTCATCGGAGAACATCACAACTATGTATGGATCCTTCGCTACACAGCCACATTTCCCCCTATCAACAGACACGCAGATACAGTACACCTCCTCAAACAACACACATATTACGATTGAGGATGTCATCAATAACCCTCATGACAAGTACATGGCCGAAGTAAATGCACTGCCTGACTGGTTCACCCTCCAAACATCCACAACCTGAAGATAAGACCTCGAAGGATGCGGCACACGAAGGAAGAACCACAACATCTGAAGATGCACAAGCTAACCAACCTGTTGAGAAGAACTCCGGTGAGAATATGGATTGAAAGGCACGGATTGGTGGACTAGGATCTGAGGTTGTTTTGTGTTGTATTAGTTTCACCGTTTGCTATGGTTGGTCGTAGAACCGCTGTTAAGGTATTTTACTTACGTTTTGGTCAAGTTAGAACTATAACTAGTAAGTATGGAGTCTTTTGTTGTAACGGGTTAGAGTTAAGCTCCCCTTTTATCAAGCAATGTACCGGATCAAGATCCTTTTATTAATATAACAGCAGTTTTCGGGGGCAAAAAAAAAAAAGAACTAATTGCATTTGGGCTTTCATTGTCAATCTCCTAACGACTTACTTAGGCTACATCAGTCTTATGTGCTTACTCGGTTCTACTGGTTTTCTTGTGTAACATTCACAGCAAATAAGAAAAATCTGTTTAACACTCAAAAAATTTTAAACTTATCATTTGACTCAATTTTAAAATATTAACCCAAAATTTTTTCTATCAATTCCATTAAAATTATAAATGGTGCTATCCACCAGTGACATCAATCAATAATGTTGTGATTTGGAACAAAGGTCAGGCATTCGAAACCCAAGCAAGCAACGATATAAGATAGTTGGTCGCAAAAAAGGAGAGCCCAACCAAATGCAATCAGAGGCCATAAGTGTATGCCCTTAAGTGAAGTCGAGGTCCATTGACCCGAACTAGTGACACAACTGAGGAAACTGGTGGTGATCATGAAAGAGTTAAAGAACAAACAACACATTAGAAGGAAACTAAACTCTTTTAAACCAACAAAAGATAGTACAAAGTTCTAAGGAACACTGGTGAAGATCAATAACAAGGGGACGGAGACGGAGGCAACAACGTTTTATCCTACTCAACACTACAAGAAAGTAACCCCAAACATTTTATAATCTAAAAGAAGTTGATTCCACTCATTTAAGTTCCAGATTAGAACAACCAAATGATAAATCTATTACCAGATTTTACGGATCTCAGAAACAATCAGTAGAGGCGGAGAAGCAGATCACACAAGCCAACACATTGCAGCATTTATGATTTGAGTAAACAAGTGTTTCATGCTCCTCCTTCCTTTTCCTCCCGTTCTCGGTTCCATTGCTCAATCCTTGCCCTCCTCTCCTCACTACCTTCCCTGCCACCACCTGGACTCCCTCCCCGTTTAGGACTTCCCTGTCTCCTACTCCTTGAACCATCCCTTTCCTGCCTCTCCGACCTCTCACTGCTCCTTTTCCCGCTTCCATGACGGTAAAACTCACGATCTCTGTCACGGTGACTGTACTCCCTGTGAGGAGGGTCCCGCCGGTCATAGTCTCTCTTGTGCCTAGGGCTTATACTCCTGCTCCTACTCCTGCTTCTGCTTCCCCTGCGGTATGATCGCCTATACCTCCCAAAGAGTTTTCTCCTAAGCTCCCTCGAAACAAGCTTCACGTGCATGAAATTACAGTACCCACCACGGTTACAGTTGTTTTCTTCATACTGCCGACATGTGGCTTCGCGGAAATCAGTCACAGGAGAGAAATCCGCAATGATAGGACGTCCTGAATAGAACCTACCTTGCAGAGCCTGCAAAGCGGCTGCAGCTTGATCCTCTTCCTTAAACTGAACATATACATTGCCAATCATGTGGTCAGCAAGGTTGTCACAAATGTTGAGGCTCTCTATCTCCCCAAACTTTCCAAGTTCCTCAAAAAGATCCTCAAAGAAATCCTCAAAATGCTCTTGGATCTTGCGGGGGTCGAGCGGTTGGCCCTGAGCATCAACACCAGGGGTTATCATGTCAGGCCTTTGGTACATGTTGGAGAGGAGGAGTGTTGGGGAGATGGTGGGACGGTTGTGGAGACGAGAACACCTGTCACCATGACGGCAAGCGCCAATCTTGAAGTAGAACGGACAGTTCACTCTGTCCTTCTCCGTACCAAATATTGAAGCCAAATGCTCCGCCATGGCAGAATTCCCACCCTGATATACAAGTATCAACGACACACAAAAGTCATTCAACAATTTGTTTTACTCCACACAGCAAAATAACTCTCTTGATGGACATATATTTTAATGATTAGCATACATGAATTAAGAAAAAAGAATCAATAAAAGAGCCATAGATTTCTCTAGATTATGTTATGAAAGCGAACGCATATGAGGAACAATTGAAGATAAGTACATAGATCTTAGTCAGCTACCAAATTCAGTGGATACAAGAGAAACAAAAACAAAGATTCGAATAGAACCAAATACAGAGAGACGAGAATATAATTGAAAAACTAAAAGAGAGAACTCATAAAGAATCAAAATCAAAAGAAAAGCAGAGAAAAATGTAAGAAACACAGTGACGAAGCAGCGCTCCAATATAGAGCCGAGAAACACAGATACAGAGCCGAATTGGATCAGGAAAGCGACGAAAGAGGGAGGAGGCGTACAAAGTGTTACAGCGATGGAGGAGACTAAGAGATCTAAGGATGAGTAGTGGCCGCCGGTGGAAGAAATTGGCGACGAGGAGGTTCCGTCTCCCTCTCCGATTGATCTAGGGTTTGCTTTTGTTCGCGAGTTGGAGGAAGGGGAGAGAGAGAAAGACAAAGGGACCTCCTGAAATGAGGAATTTATATTTAACTTAACAAAAAGATAAATAATGGAAACTGAAATCCGGTTTTCTCTAATTCACCGCACATTCGGTTTTGGTTTTCAACTTTATTGGCCGGTTTACACGGTCGGAAAAGGTATAGGTGTGTCTACTTTTTAATCAGTAGATATCAAACACAAGTTATTACAGCAGCAGCAGCAAGACTCTTTTGTTGTTTGCCTTGTCTTCCCAATTCTCGTGCGTTACAAACGAGAGGGACGAGATATAAGAGCGAGGAAGAAAGATTTGCCACTTCTCAATATTTTTTGAATTAGAATTTAAAAATTTTGGGGTTAAAATGTCTCCAACTTTATAGAGATATAATATAATAGCAGCTCCTCAAAACCAAATTTTGTTGAAGGAAACCCAGAACGAAGAATCCAAATATACAATGATATTAAGTCTGCTAGTATCATAACAAGTGAGTGGAAACTTCTATACATAATCTCTCTGTAACAGAACAAAGAAGATGAATCTTGTGGGAATCACTCTTTGGTCATACCTGAGAGAGGCTTAACGTAGCCAACAGCACCTCACTCGGATTGCTATTTAATTCTACACTGCCTCTCTTCCGAGTCTCAACAGAATCCTCTATTATTTATACCTCAGACACCGAGAAAGATTACATCTTCAGGCTAATCAACAATGGTTCACCAGATGCCAGCCTGTCTATAGGACTGCAAAGGATAGCTGTGAAATGGATAAGATCTAGCCATATGGACCGGTTTTATGGCTGCAGGTATTGCCCAAGCTAACTCTCTTCTTGGAAGCGGAGGTGGAGGCGGCATAGTCCTCCTTCTGTCCACTTCTATCAGTACGCACATCTCCTGGATCACCTCTGTCACATTGATGAAAACATCCAGTTATTTAATCAACGGCTAAAATCAATAGCAGAATCTTTTCGTTTAGACCACTACCTAATTTCAAACTCGATATGTGCACATGCATGGTAAGAAGCTAACATTTTCCTTGAATTGGAGCTATCTTAACGCCTATCCTCACAGAACATTATAGAAATACTACATCTCACTTGATCGAATGACTGGCAATTATAACAAATAGATAATAGTGTTCAGAAAGCAAACCTTTTAATAGCTTAGTTGTTACTCCAAACTCCAACCACCAATCTCTCCTACTGCCTACTTTCGCATTTTGAAACGTGGCTGCTAGGTGCACAGTGGCTGTTGCAATAACATGGGGTCTGTACCGCAAGCATAGTGTGGTTCGAAGCCTAAAAAAATTTCATCATATGGTTATATAAACTCAATGTGATACTCTTGCAGATACTATTATTAACAAGGGTCATTACCAGTCATGCACAAAATTCCATGCAGCTGTTGCAAGGTCAGGCCACGCATTCAGCCTATTCAAGGCCGCAGCAAGAGGTTTGTACGGAAGTTCAATGTCTAGATGGAAAGCACTTGAATCCAGTATAAGCCTCTCCCCAGCCAAAATAAGTTCTTTAAACTCATGGTAACATTCCTACAGGTAGTGTTACAGGTAATAAATTAGCAAAATGTGCAGTGTGAATTCACCAATAGCTAGATATATAAATACTTACAGTTTGATGGATTCTGATTGAAGCAGATGGATCCCACTCATAGATAATTTCATAAGACGCAACAACGACGCTGGACAGTTGGCATGGCTCATCTTCAGCTTTGCAAGCAAGAAACAGACTGGAAGTTGCTATCGTCTGCAAATCACCAAGTCAGAATTGGATAAGGAAATTCTTTATATCAATCCAATAAACTTCTAATTAATCAGGTGAAACTGAGTAACTCTATAATAACCATTTACAAATCGTTTTTATCAACAATATATTACTCCATTCCCAAATTCTGTTTGGAGAGTTAATTTCTCTGTTACAGACAATCTAATCACCATGTATTCCTGTCACCTTCAATAAATATAATATATAAACCACATGAATACTAAGTATCCTTACCTGCCAATCATTTTTTGCATGGGACTGGCGCATGTAAAACCGGTGGCACATCATCATTGCACATGCTATTGTAACCTGGGACCTGAAGCAATGAAATTGTCAAAAAAACCTATAATAACACCCAAATCATATCAGGAACACGTTCTAATATATAATATATCTTCAGCAACTAAAAGCTCCACATCACGTTCACAGAAACAAGCAATATATAACATCCAACTTTTCGGACACATGTGAGTAATGCTAAATACAAAAAACACCAGTACCTATGATAGATGATTCAAAAATAGTACGCCGGGGAGAGACGTGCACTTGCTCAGAAAACTAAGAACATCAGTTGGAACAGCTGAGGGTTTTGATAACCCAGCAGAGAATTACAAATACACAGACATATATCAGACGGGCATGTGTATAAACAGATGAACAGCTTCCAAGCATATTCACGACAGATGCAAGCCTCCCATTGCCGATGAGAAGTGAGCCAATATATGATGCATGGACACCAAATTTTGACTATTATTACATAATTCTCCATTCACGAGTTTAATATGCGGACAAAATGGAGAATTTATAGTTCGAGAACCTCCAGACCACCTCCCACAGTGGCCCTACGACAAAACTCAACAGTTACGCTAGGCATTGTCATGTACTAGGCACCCTCTTTAGCTAAAAAAGTACCAGGAAATATCAGAAAACAAGAGAATGTATAAGTTCATTCTATGAAGCAAACAACCAAAGAACAAACACTACTCCCCAAGATAACGAGATATCAAAGAATACTATTGTGAGCTTACACATGAAGCTTCATGCCAAGTCTTTGTAGGAAGGCGCAATATGATGACCGTAAAAACGACTCCTTCACCAGGTCAATCCCATCTTTTCTAGATGGCGAGAAACGCTCAATCTCTTCCCTGCTGAAATACCACTTAGACGTTTCGCATTGAGGGGAATCCCGCAACGATATGTGTCTCGTCTCAGCTTCAAAATTTTGTCGAGATCGCTTTCTCTGATGCTCTTCTCCCATAGTTATCCGTTTCCGTGAAACAGCAACAACTGACCAAAAGTTTTAATCTTTTTAACTAACAACAAGACAAAATCATATATGCAGAGCGATCTGGCTGCAGATTATGCTGAAGAATATATCTGCAAATAGCAAACATCATCATTAACAAGGATTAACAAACGACAAATCTGTACATCTATTTAAGTGGATTTGTGTCTAATATAGCAAACTAAATTATCCCAATATAACAACATAACATGATTCTTGGTAAATGAATCTCAATCACCAATCCATACTGGTATCAAAACAGCATCTTGTTTGTTTTTTCTTAAAAAGCTTTGGAACATAATACGACACAATCTGATCTCAGCTTCACATATTAATCCCTAAATATATTCATACAGATTGAATTAAATCAGAAAGAAAAAAAAAAGAAAAAAACGGAGGAATTATTAAAAAATACAAAAGACAGACAAAAGTGAAATCGGAAAAACAGATCGAATAATTACGAAACGTGAAGGAGTTGAGAATGAGAGGGGAAAAGCTTTGGCCGATTGAATTAACTGTTCAACGAAATCGAATCTGAAAACGAGAAGGTAAACGAAATTGAATAGCAACGATTTGAGATTTCACTAACCCACGACGTTTGCTTGGTGAGGAAAAACTCTTTTCGAAACTTGAAAATTTGCTGCTGCTTTTTTCTTTTCTCCCAAACTCCAGAAAAAGATCTTGCGGTGATGCTATTTAATACCTAAAGATAAATATCGTGCTCGAACAAATGGGCCAGACTTTTCATTCAGTACAGCAGATCATGGATATGGGCTTAAACTTATACTGTGGTTTTTATTTCTTTCTGGTGAGATATTTTTTATATTTTTTTTATGTTGGAAACATTTCACTTTGACGTGTCCGTATCAAAATCTTCATCCAACTTAGACATAAATAACACTAATTGTCTGATATTTTATAGCAAAATACAAACTAATTAACTAATTAAGTGACTAAATGCAATATTCTCCATCCGACCAAAAAAACAATATGCGATATTCTCCATATATATGTGTAACATAGAGTAGCAGTACCAGTCAAAAGAAAATATCACTCAAAAATATACACCTAAGCGACTCTCATAGAACTCAACTCAAAGAACTTTTTCTTTACATGATTGTTGATATACCACTCAACTTTATTATACAAGAGACTTTTCTTCATGATTCTCTTTGTTATCTAAAAACTTAACCATGTAATACTCCAGCCTCTTCACAACACCGTCAGGCAAAGAGATCTAACCCTAATGGCATCAAAGTTTCCGCCCACCGGTAAAAAAAACAGTAGGTATCACTTGTCAATGGACCCATATACATTGGCTTTCCTCCTCCCAAATCCAAGTCTTCTAATCCCAATTTTGCCCATTGTGAAATTACCAAACTGCATGAGACGTCAGTTTTCACTGTTTTATCTTCAAGTAAATCTATCGTTGATCTTACATACTCATCTGTAATTCTCGCTTTCGCCTTTTGTATTAGTTTTACCGCATGGTAAATATTACCGTTGACTAAGTCTTGTACTTTACTCTCGGCACAAGCTAGCACGAAACCATTACCATAAAACCCTTGAGTAAGTTCTGGAGTTACCTTTTTCCTTATATTGACAGAGAATAAGAGTTTGACCACCATAGTCAATGGTAACTCAAGAGATCGAGCCCAGGAGCGCCAAGTGTGAGCCGCTAGTACTTCGAACGTGGTGCATTTCACCGATGGTGCGCATGATTTCTTGAGGCGTAGGAGAAGAGATGGGGTAAAGGTTAAGGTGGATGGAACCAGTGGCTGAGACTGTAAATACTTGCAAATGTCAAGGGTAGTTGAGGTCATGGTTCGAGTGAAACCAGGATGTGAGTGTGTAACACTTGGAGGACTTCGTGGATCTAACACGTGGCGAGAGTGGAATGGTTGGATGATTGGAGGATGGGTCTGAGTAGTGTTGGCATGAGCCCATGCATGTAGGAACTGTGATGTACCATTACCAAAACAAAGGCAATGATTCATTGCGGTGCAGAGGATCATACCCCCAGGTCCCCCACAACGGAGATGTGTCACCTGAACCATTAAATCAACGTTAAAACTTTTTATAAGTTTCCAATTGTAACTGTAGAGCAATAATTATAATACAAAGTATAAAAATTCAATATGGTGGTTAGAATGATACATTTGATAACTATAATATCAGATGTTTGATCCATCTCCTCTACGGAGGATGTATTGAGCCTTGAATTTTAAATAATTGTGAATGATTTTGATTTTATAAAATTTGATAAGATTTTATTTGAACTTCTAGAAGTTTTTAAGATTCGTGAAAAAATCTTCTAAAACTCCACATAACCCCATAAAATTTGGATTTTTGTGTGTTTTAACTAGAGAAATCCTCTAAATAACTTTAGAATCCTATGAAATCACTGAAAATCGTACCATTAAAGTACATTGCATCTTGCATCTTCCACTTTTTGTTTTTCTAGAGAGAGAGAGATGGTGGAAAGGGAAAGTAGGAGGAAGCAAAGGAGAGATGAATATTGTGGTAGAGCTAAGCTCTCACTAATGTGGTAGTTAAAGTTGGAATTTGCAGGCATTTCTCAACTTTCTCGGACCCATATATACATAATATATATTTAGTGTTTTTTTACCCTTATTATGTTTGTCTAATCAATCCGTTACACATCGAATTGTCATAACCAATATAACTTTTGTTAAAATCGGTCATGTTCTCATTGCATTACTCATTTCTTAGGGTTTTGAGAACGAGACCACAAAAAAAATAAACATGTGGTATTTACCAAAGGCTAGATCGGTAATCACCAATGTTATGTTGATAATTTAAATAATCTATGATTTATAGACAATAGAAAATTCATCGGTAATCACCAAAGTTTTCATTTTACATCTTTTAGTGACTACAGAAACTCTAATATATACTTTTACATCTTTTAGAGTCTTATATGAACTCTAATATATACTTTTCATCAATATAGATAAACTATGTACAGATGCCGTCAGTATAAGAAAAACTAAAATTTGATGAAATTCTCTTCCACGGCAAGAGAAGTCGTGAGAATTTCCTAAAGTCTGAAAATAGTCACATTTTTTCTCTAATCCTGACGAATTTTCGTCAGGATAAAATATGATAAAAAATTAATGCAAATTCAGAGTTTTAACTATGTTAAAACATTCTGAAAGCATTATCTGTATGGTTTTGCTGCGACTTATTGTTTTTTACCATCCATACAACAATAAAAAAAAATTTCCTCCCAAAACCTATTTGTGGCGGAATTTATACAAATCATGCCTTCGAGAATTTTCCTATATATATATACACGAGCTTACCACTTCTAACCTCATATTTTTTGCCTTCAGGGTTAGACTTGTTAGAGTTAGATAAAGTAGGTTGAATATATGTTGGGTGGAATGGTGGTAATGGGTTGTATAATTTTAGGATAATTATTACTTATTAGGCTGTATGAATATTAGATTAAGTGTTGTAATTGTATAAATAATTATTGGGTTTGAATGATATAAGTTTTGTAATTTTAGAGTAAATGTGAGGTTGAATGATTAAAATATGTATAGTAACCAAATGGTTTTTGATCTTTTGATCTAGTGACTTTCTATAGTAAAGAGGTCATGAGTTCAAATCCATTTTGGAGGGATCTGCTCTTTAAAAAAAATTATATTAAATAATTTGGTTTTCATCCTGAGGGGATGTACGGGTCTCGATCCGGAATCTCTTAATCATAAGAAAAAAATATCGTAATGTTATAAATAAAATATATTTATGTTTATACGATTTTGGATTGCATGAATAATATAAGATGTAACTCGAAATAAATTTAAAAGAGAGAAATGTTTTCAAATACTGTGTGGACGAAGAGAAAGATGAGACCATTCATGATCAATCTCAACAAGTCATTTAATATAAGGTATTAGCAAAATTTACCCCAATCTAGAATTAGAAGAAAACAATTCCAGCGTTCTGGCTAATATATTTTAACTTATGATTTTTGTTATTAAATTTTAAGATGTAATTAAGATATGTAATCAATTTATAATTTTCGTTATCTTTTTGTTTATTAGTTATATATTCTTGTTCCGCATAGATTTTAGAAGAAATTAGCTGTCTTATGGAGTAGTATTTCTTGTAAAATTAAGTTTCAAAATATCTGTAATTAATAGTCGACAATGAGACACTACAATTGCAAAACTTAAGAGTCTCATTGTTGTTACATTAATTTTGATTAATAAAATTTTACAATTTTTTTTATCAACAATTGGATTAACAACATTAATCCATAACTTAAAATCCTATTTAATCTACTAGTTATGAAAGAAAAAAATCGAACCATTGTTAGTTGGATTATTTGACCAAGAAAAACTCACAGAATTACACAAATCTTAAGAAGTTTCAATTATTGGATTACTGCAATATTATTTATTTTATCTTTATTCCACCAACAACTTTCGTTGTTAACTGTTTTTTTTTTTGGTTAATTGAGCGATTACTCACCATTTCCTCGAAGCTTAACGTAATCATTATTTGCCAGAGTGTACGACTCTCTCCGAGCTATAATCTCGCCACGTGTTCCTTGACCCGCTAGCAATTTTTTTTTAACACCACTCCCTCATTTAGATCTCGGCGGCGACGGATCCATTTCCAAATCGTGTTTCAGATCGGCGATTTGGAGTTAGAACTCCACTACCTTCCTAATCCTTACCTCAGACTTGAAATTCTCACTGTCTCTTCTGAATTTCAGCGAATTTTGGTGTGGATCTCTTGCGAAATTGGTTTTTGTTTTGATGTTTGATTTGGGTGTGTAAAAAATACGGCTGCGGAGTGAGGTTTTCCGATGGCTTCGATCCGGCGAACTCTCTCGCCGATGTATCAAGATCGTTCACATGAGAATGGCGGATCACATAAAGGTTTCACTATTGGCGGTAGCAGCACTAAGCAAAACTCCTCACAATTCCTTTCTAATCTCACCAAACTTCTCGGAGTAACGTCTGATCCTAAAAGCTCGCGTAGAAATCCATGGAGGCGGCCGTTTTACCAGTTCCTTCTTTTCTTTTTTCTTGGATTTCTACTAGGTTTGACTCCTTTTGGAAAATTGGAAGATGTAAACGGTTCGAACGATCGATTCTCCTTCGAGATCAAACAGCCGTACGTTGAAGAACGGGTAAACGATAAGAAACGGGAAGAGGCAGCTGTAGATGCGGTTAGTTTTGTGGCGGAGACTGAAATTGAGAAGAAGGAGATCAATTTGGTGGCGAGGAAGCTGGTAATTGTGGTCACACCAACGTACAATCGAGCGACGCAGGCGTATTACTTGAACAGGATTGCTCAAACGCTGAGACTAGTTGAGCCGCCTGTTCTGTGGATAGTTGTGGAGGCAAACGCGGCGTCGTTTGAAACCGCAGAGATTCTAAGGAAGACAGGAGTAATGTACAGACACTTGGTTTGCAAGAGGAACATGACGAGTATTAAGGATAGAGGTGTTCATCAGAGAAACACTGCATTGGAACATATTGAGTTGCACAAGCTTGATGGGATTGTCTATTTCGCTGATGATGACAATATCTACTCGCTTGAGCTCTTTCAAAGCTTAAGACAAATCAGGTGACTCAAAAAGACTGCTCATTACTTTTTCTTCTGCTAATTGATGGTAATTTGTGAAAAATAGACTTGTTAGAGAAGCTTGTCATTCAATTTTAAGTTGTTAGTTGAGCAACTCCATCGTCTTTACTTATTTTATTAGCATATTTTGTGCCTTGTTGCGTGCAGTCTTAGTGATTATAGTGTTGTTAGACACATTCACACACGTAATATAAACTATTCAGAAGCAGACGCATGTTACTCTAATGTTTAAACCGACGAGAATTAGAGGTTTTCAGCACAAATTCTGGGAATTTTTGGTTTTGCCTCCTTCTTTTCTTATTTTTCTGTTTTGCTGCTTGCTCTCTTGTAATCTTGTTTGTTGAGAAAGTACTTCATTGGAAAGGCTTTTGTTTTTAACCCTTTGTACCTTGTACTGGTTCTTTTGTTCCATTGAGTGTAAATGGTAATAGCTCGATATTCTTTTTCTAAAGTATTTGTGACCCATTTAAATTTGTTATGCTTATCTATTTTATTTGTGTAGCCGATTTGGAACTTGGCCTGTTGCGATGCTTGCCCCAAGCAAAAACAAGGCCATTCTTGAGGGTCCAATATGCAATGGAAGTCAAGTAATTGGATGGCATACTAATGAAAAGAGTAAAAGACTACGGAGGTTCCATGTTGATATGTCCGGATTTGCCTTTAACAGCACTATACTCTGGGACCCTAAAAGGTGGCGACGTCCTTTTTCACACCCAACCCGTCAACTAGACACGGTGAAGGAGGGTTTCCAAGTATGACTTTTTGTTTTTTCGCTTATCTGTGAATTATTCTGGTGCGCAGCCAATCCCTGCTTATACATGACATCGTGTGTTTCCAAGCAGGAGACAACATTTATAGAGCAGGTGGTGGCTGACGAAAGCGATATGGAAGGCGTTCCACCAGCCTGCTCGAGGATACTTAACTGGCATCTTCACTTAGATGCTAAAGATGTCCCTTATCCCCAAGGTTGGGTGATGCAGAAGAATCTCGAAGCTGTCATAACTATGAAATAGTTTGAAGATACTCTTGACTGGTAAGATTTATAGGCTTCTGAACATGTGGAGAAAGATGTCATAAGCAAAATGCCGGTATATTTTTGGAATTAGAAAGAGGGTCAAGCGAGCAATTCTATACATATTGCAAGATATAACAATTCTTGTTTGTTTGCAAAACAATCCTTTTGACTCCTCTCTCCTATATATGTCTTGCAGATTTCTACTTAACACATGTGCTGTGCTCATTGCCAAATATATATGTCAAAGAAGCATATGAAGAACGGAAAAAGAGGAGCGAGGAAAGTGTAGGATAATGAAGAGGCACACATTTTAGATAAATTTGCTGGAATGGTGAGCCTCCCCTTGAATCCAAGATTTGGTTGGAATGAATTTGAAGCCTTTGGTGTTTTAGTATAAGATGGAATTGTATTACCTTCGGACATTGATAATTCTGCGGCTTTGTATTCGTCCAGGGCTAACCAAGTCTTGTTTCCTTTTTTGTTTCGCGATGAAAGAAAGAAATTCGCCTTCTCTATAATCAATTAGATACTAGACGTCAAAATCATGAATTCGTAAGAATAAGAAAGAGAGCATCATCTGATCGGCTCATAAATGTGATATCACCTTTATATAAACCTGTCATTCTTATCATACGGACACAAATGGTTGGTGCTGCTATACTAAGCAACTAAAGAGAACCGACGTGCTGGTTTCACGTGAGGACAAGGCTTGCTGCTTTGGGTCCGTGGTCCGGCCAGCCTTCACCGTCGTCACTGACGAAGACTTTCTCACCGGAGTCTTCGGATTTTTGTAGTCTCTCTTCCTTGTTTTTAAGCCTCAGTTTCATCTATTATCATTGGTTTAGTTAGAGGACAGCTTAATCTAGGATTTGATAGAATGAGGTTGCAAGGTCATATAGGTTGGGGGTTCTACAGGATTAGGGCTTCGGTGGGGTGTTACTTGCTCCGGGTTGCGTGGCAGTTGGGGCTCGGTTTTTTCTCGTTGTAGTTTTCCTTCGATCTGCGGGTTCAGGTCGCGAGCAGCTTTGGGCTAGGCTCGTTGATTAGGGTCCTCTCAGTACGGATAGCTTTAGGGGTCTGCCCTCGGTAGTTGTATCGACTTTCAATCATCTTTCTAGAGTTGTCTTGTAACTATATCTCAGATTTTTGTTTGTCTTTTCGTCATTTCTGTAGTCTCATTTCCTCCGCCTTCTTTGTTATCCATGTACTTCTCCGGCGTAACCATCGGCACTTCTCCCGGCATAACCGTCAGCACTTCTCCCGGCGTAACCATCGGCACTTCTTCCGGCGTACTTGTCGGTACTGTTTC
Organism: Lepidium didymum; assembly: GCA_963920545.1. NCBI lineage: Eukaryota > Viridiplantae > Streptophyta > Magnoliopsida > Brassicales > Brassicaceae > Lepidium > Lepidium didymum. The sequence continues at coordinate 18,106,715 of OY986992.1, read as the reverse complement.
TGGGTTAACCGGTTCATCCTTTTTCCCTTCAGCTCTTTAAGTTCCAATTACCCCATGTTCTTCCTCTTTTGTTTGTGTCTTTGGTATTTTCTTTTTAGGTTTCATATAATAAGTCTCGGTAGTCACCATCCAGAATTAGTCGTCGCCTGCTCAGCTTTTTCCATGTCTTAGATTTGATCTATGGATCAAATTAGTCAATTTTCATCAAGGTTGTTGGTGATTATGTATTGATGTGCTCTTTGCTAACTTTTGGAGGAGTAAATCTCTGCCTTGTCAGAGTGGCCTGAGTTGGTATTCACATATGGTTTTCAACGCCGGAGTTTATATAGATTCAACCGTTACGAAGGAAATTGTAGTGGAACTCGTCTGATTAACCGTTAACTGTTCGACCTTAAAGAATGTTTACTGGTCATTGTTACGGTGAAGCGACATTGATGGTGTACCGGCGTTCTGCTTGACAGAACGCAACTTGAGCTGTGTTCGATTGTTTAGTCTGTCTCATTCTTCCTCAATTGCTGCTGGTGAACTACTTGGTTTAATCGAATCGTATCTTTCACAACTCCTTTCCTAAAGCAAGTGTTGAGTCGATTAAAGGGTTTCTTTAAGTCTCCTCCACTAGAATTAAACATCAGATTTGGGCGAGGTCTGATTAGTTGTTGCTTCTCCATTACCATCAAAAAGAATGTAAGTAAGGAGACACAAGTGCTATAATTTCTGAAGTCTACTTAAATCACAAGGGAGGATATGAGTATTGAAGTTACAATGGGTTTGGTTGGTAGCCTCCCAATATCAATTGTAGGTTCTTGGTTTATCATTTGTTTTGGGTGTTAAGTGTCTGAGCAAACTCATTCGATCTATGCTCTAGAGTTGATCTCTAAGTCTATGTATTAGGTACCTTTAATTTTATGTTAAATCCTTGTCTAATACAAGGTGGTTGTAAGGAGATCACTCTCTTCTCCCTTCTATATTAATAAAACTACAGTTTGAGAAAAGAAAAAAAAAAAAAAAAAAAGAGAACCGACGAGCAAATGAAAGATTTTGAGTCTTCCAGAGACAAAGGTACCATGAAATTCTGGGAGTTAAGAGGCTGCTAGTATGCAAGCGTAAGCTTTTGTATAGACAGCGACAAGCCAAGAGATCGAGCAGATAGCTCGGCCACTGTTATTCTTAGATTTTCCATAATTTGAGCATAGGATGTTGCGTGCAACTAAAAAGAAAGACGATTTGGTTTTGATGATCGAAAGGTTTACAAATCAATCTCGGCAAAGGCCAAGATCTGATATCTGGATGAATGAATTCACAGGTCGACGAGACAACATCCTTAGGAATTGTCTATTGTGACAGGCTGAACGGGTTAAAAATTATGTCTTTTTGTTATAATCCTAAACTCTTTATTTTCTCTTTATAGGAGAAAACGTTGATGCGATTGTACATCCATTACATGTGAACTAATCCCTTGCTCACGGCCTTGGGAAAAGTTTTTATAACAATATAGACAACAAGGGCAACAAATAATAAAATTTGAATGACCAAAACGTTGGGCTACCATACTCATCTTGCTGCTACTAATCGAAAACACATGTAGTTAGTAGTCCGATATAAAGCCAGTCTCGAGCCATTGACACAAGATTCTAGTATCTGTGCTCTGTCTCCTTCTAAACACTTAGATTTGTCACGTTAAGGCCGCCCCATGAATAGAAGAAGTTGCATCTGATGGATGCATTTGTGAACGTGAATCTTGCCCATTGTCAAGTCCAAGAACTGAAAGAGCTGAACTGATAGAACATGCACCATAATTCAGTTTCTGACATTTACTTAAGAATATTGAATAACAGAGTGTCTGTTTGATCTAGAGGACCTACTTTGGTAAAGAAGCTCTGATAGTTGGCTGATTCGCATAAGCAGTGAGGGAAGGTCTTAAATCAGGAAACTTCTTCATGATACTTTCAAGCTGAGGCATTGGTAACTGCAAAACCAACAACAAAGAGTTATATGCATTTTCTGTTAATACTGGTATATTTCTCTACAACATTCCTTGTACCTCCAACAAAACAGGGAATGAATGTGGCTTTGTCTGAGAGACACATTTCAAGAAGCCAGGCCACAATTTTGGCAGTCTCCAGATCTGCATCCAAAAGATACGGAAAGACATTCACACGTAAACACACCAGACGAAAAATTAATCGCAAAGCTTATCTCTTGTGTTCAATCTTTAAATTACTCACCTGCTTTCTAACCAATTTGGAAAGGATTTCCATGACAAAATCAACCTGGACAACAAATCAGAAGTTTCTTTACATCCGACCAAAAAATCCAGAGTTTGAACTTAGCTTAAACCAAATAGTTTATAGTTTTTTACATTTACGTTTTATTATGAATAAGGATGAGATCTCGTTTGTGAGACCCCTCCAAGCTAGCATTTGAGGTTTTTTACGGTTACACCAAGGAAAGAATGCAGCTCTCTTGGGTGTTTGCAAATTCTGTTTCTATTACTTTGGTTCAGTTCAAATAAAGAGCTTTTGGATTTCTTTGCCACAAGTTCTTTACTCTTACAGTACGCCACTTACCAGTGCTGGAAAAGCGTCGATTGCCTGAATTACAGTTCTCATGAAGAGTAAAGGCAGAGGTGTTCGATCAACCTGAAACCAAAATATATCACAGCTGTAAGCATCTAAAGCAGTACTTCTTTTACATAATATGTGCGCTTTCGACATACCATCTGCCCGAGCGCCTTTGCTAAGACTTGCTGCGTGAAAACAGTGCGTTGTTCAAAGCAAGCTGAGCATGCATCTGTTATCTGGACAAAAGAAAACACAGTCAAATGTGACTCGGCTAACAAGAGACACAGATAGAACAGCTAGCACACTAGCACGATTTCATAAAAGGTACATGGGAAAACAGATGAAGCTGGTCTATAGCAAGTATGACAAATTGACGATCTAACTAATTAGTTGCTCGTTGCCCCCAAATTACTAGCTTCCTATAACAGTGTACATGAGATGAATCATTGATCTTCCCATAAATAACTTGCATGTACAGAAATTACAGGGCAAAACCTATATTGTTTGGAAGGTATAGCAGGATATAAACATGGTATTTGTTATGTTATTGTGGGGATGCTTCACGATACAAAATACTTCAGATTTGTAAAGAATTAGGATTGCCTAATTCAGGTACCAGGCTGATTGAACTCTCCTATAATTCTGTAATATACATACATACACAGAATTATTACTGGAAAATTCTAGAATTCTAAAATTGAGGTAATTCTGGTAAGAGAAAAGCTAATTATTACTAAAATTCTATAATTCTGCCCTAACACGTTCAAATCAGATGAAAAATTAGGAAATACCTTTCTCAGTGGTGGCCCATCTTTCTCAGGAACAACATCGTGGATAGCAATCAGCACCTCGGCAGGTGTTAGGGCAGGGCCTGTGTGTGCAGAACCCTATCACATATATAACAAAACGATTGGACAAGTTAGAAAAATTACACGTGTAAATATGCTAATCACATGCAGAATGGTTCCTGATTATTACTGGATAACAATATCTCATCTCTTTAAGAGATTAAAATCTCAAGACAGTCCCACTACATAGCATGATCAATAAGAAAGCAATTAAAGAATGGACAGTGAGAATATGCATATACCTGTAATATATGAGCTAGTGCAAGCTGAAACTTATCTGGCGGAAGATTAAGAAGAGGAGGAAAAATAGGCAATACCTGTTACATTGAAAAAAGAAATTCCGTCATAAAAAAAAGGAATTTCTACCATTGTTGAGTTGAGCAATTACAGAACATCAACTTTCGCATCCACCAGAAAAGGACCACACAATTTTCAGAGTTCTTCCATGTTTATTATAGTTCTTATTCATTTCCACACTTTCAGATAGGAAAAGTTATGAGGGAATAAGAAATATGTAAAATTATTACAAGCCTCTTCATATTCCTTCAGGCTAAGTATACAGTAAAAAGAGCAGCAATTCTGGAAAGAAAGTAGAAGAAAATAACCTCATCTTTAGTGAGAGAAGAAAGCAATGGAATAAGAATTGAAACATCCTGCAAAACACATCTTTTGGTAAGGCTTTGCGAACTTGGTTTTCATATATATACACACAAGAAAAGTTACGAGCTAGCTCTTCATAACAAATCAAACCTTTAGCTTTGTTTCATATAGATGTTTTACAGTAGCAATCAAATCCGACGAAGGAGCCAATTCTTGTGTCAATATTTGCAACACCTTAGACATAATAAATAAAGAGAGTTTGATTCAAGATTAGAAAATACTTTTGAGGCCTACGAGGATTTACTACAAGGAAACACAGAAGCCACTTACCAGTGTCAATAAATTTTCACTTCCCTTTGGAGGATCAGATATTATATGGAGTAGTTCCGTGTATGATGAACCTAATTCTCGTATCAGGATAGGTATATGTCGATGGAAAGCCTGAACCATTTAAGAAAATTACCACAATAAATCAATTGGATATTTGTGAATAGCTTTTACTCCCATTAATATTCGGAGAAGATACATCATGCATATAAGAAACATAGATTGGCCCAAACAAAAGCAAAAAATCTTATGTTCAAAGATAATATCCTATCCAATCTTTTCTCTGTACCATGTCACATGTGATGCACATAAGTGGCGTGAGGATTTATTAGGGAGGGGGTAACTCACCTGGTTTACTGTTTTTGGAGCTCTCCCGTAAACTTCAAAGACAAGTCTAAGGAGACTAGGTTTCTAGGAAAAAAGTTAGCATATATCAGATCCACGGGAATATTTAAGGATAGGGAATACTTTGAGCATTAGGAACAACTCCAAAGACTATGCAGACCTTTTTACATAAAGCGAAGAACAAAGAAATTAGTCTCTGAGCTTCAGAAATTGATAAACCCGAAACATCACGAGAACTCTGTAGATCCTGCTGAGAGTGAATGCTGGAGGTTCCAGACAACAGAGAGTCACTTGTCGAAGTTATCTCGCTTTTCGCCTGAAAACAAGTGTCAGCTAATCAACCCACAAAACGTCAAGGTTATAAACTGAAGCGCGCCCATTGCATCGACAAGGTACCCCTCATTATAGAAAATTTAGAGGCTTACAAGAACAGGCACAAAAAGGTAACTAATATCTAATATGTTTTATAGAGTAATAAGCCTTTGTATATACAATTCAAAGGGAAATAAGCTAAACGTCCTCAAGGGAACTGTTATTGGCTTTTGGAGCTTTGCTACCTTATGAAGAATAATACTCACTCACTCAAATATGCTATTACCTCTGTTTTTATTCCTTCTGCAGTAGATCCAGTCTGTGAGAGATTTGTCTCCGAGTTCACAGCAGTCAGTAACATATCTGTGGCAAATTGCTCAACATGCTCTGCTAAGTATGTCAAGTGATATAGTTTGTTCGTGACCTGTGCATGCATTTGAGAAACATCAATTAGAATTACTGTACCAGACGTAAATAAAAACCATATCGATATCCGGGACTAATTTCCTCACAAGTCGGATGGCTTTTGCACGGATGTCTTCTTCACTATGAACAGAACACTGTCATAACACAAACAAACCATGCGTTAGAAACAAGTAATAACAGATGGACCATATGGGCATGAACTATGCGTTAGGAGCAAGTAATAACGGATGGACCATATGACGGGGATGATAGATCAAAACACTCTGCTTCTGTAATTGCAATTTGCTATACATTCTTCAATCGACCAAAATCCAAAACTTATTTGATTTGAATATCTATATTCTCCATTACTATGACACAACATAACTCCAATGTGAAACGGCTTGTAAGAAAGATGAATAACATAATGTTTGGTTCAAAATGCTTACCTTTAATGCTATAGTTAAGCATGCTTTTCGCTCATTTGGACGCACTAAAATTAAGCTCCAAACAGCACCAAGCCCTTGGGTAACACGCTCACTATCACATATTTCTTTTCCAATTGACTCATGACGAGTGGAGCACAGTTCATCCAGTAGCTTTATGGCAGAATCAGGTAGATGTGGAGCTTCACCAAAAAGTCTGCTGAATGACTTGTCGGAAGCAGGAAGAGCATCCAAAAATGATTTTGCCTACAGTAAGCATCTTAATTAGCGAGATTCAGAAACAAGAAATGGAAAGAGTTGAATAAACGCTCACCACTGCTATGAGAAATTTTTCATAAACAATAGCATAGGGAGAGGATTCATCTGTGCTCAGAATAGCCATTGAATGCAGATGGTATAGAACATGTAAAACAAGTTCATGCCCCTGAAAACAAAAAGAAGGAAACAGATCAGAGCTTTGCCAATACATATGGTAGACTCAGTACACTCTCTGTTACTGGAGTTGGAGAGGATAAAGTATATGCAGACAGAAATATTTGCACATGTAGCAGAACAATAGCTGTGCACTTTTATGATAGCAAACACAAAAGAGATTAAATTTAAAACCTAAATAAGAGAGTGAGGGCAGAGTTTGAGGAACAACGCAGCCAACTAGTAGTATAAGTACCTTGAATTCTCGATGATCCACACTAATATGCTCTCTTAGTACGGTTGCAACATCATTCCCAGCATCGATCTGGAACAAATCATAAATAATATATACTCTTGTGAAAGAAAGTACGAAATGAGAACTTGAAATAAAAAATTTACAGAGGAATAAGCCACATGATGGAAGTAATAGCCAAAGTTGACAGCAAACCGCAAGAAACAAAAATCAAAGAACCACTCACTTTAGCAATCAATCGGGCAATCAATGCCAAGCGTATCTTGTTACAATCAAACCCAAAGACATGTTTATTTGATTTGATTATCCGTTCAATAGCCAACTTTCCTACAGTTTTTCTTTGCTCTGCGGTAAGTTCAACATATGATGGAACAGATGCCAATTCGCGGTAGCTTTCTTCTGGTAAAGTAATGTCTGATGGTGCAGGGAGGAGTTGATCAAAATCTGGGACAGACATCAGATCCAAATCACACTTTGTTTCTCTGATGCCTTCATCATCCCTACAAGGAGATAGTAGAACATCTAAAGATGATTTACCCTTTGAAGGGTAAACACACTCTTTCGGAACAGTCAAAAAGTCGTCTCTGCGAGCAGGCTGATCAAGTATTCTGATTACTGAACTTCCCGTCACTTGGTTTTGGCTACGCTCTACTGCCATTGGATGTATTGAACCAGTAGTCCCTGTCGTGGCAGGAACTGAAAGTGGCTTACTCTGTAAGGTAGAGATGTCCATCTGTACTGGAACTGATTCTTTACCCTCATCTACAGGAAGTGACGTTGGTCCCACAGATGGATTTAAACGCCTTGGATCCATGCGACGGGGATCCTGCATATGTATGAATAAGTTATCTTGGAGAAAAAAAAAGTCAACATAAAACAACACAGCAAATGGAAATTGTACCCTTCTTGGGTCACGTCTAGGGTCGGCAACTGAGCTACTCAAGCTAGGCACATCGGAAAAAGTGGCCTCAGCAGGAAGGGTTGAATCAAAAGGAAGTTCGGCTGGAGGAGTTGGAGAATGCATGGAATTTATAGAAGATACCACAATATCTGCTGGAGTAGCCACTGAACTTGTCCATAAAGGAGGGGTACTAGGCAAGTGTTTCATACTTGTTATTACAATATCAGCAAGCATATCTGGATGAAGCTTAGAAATGAGGATGTCAAGTGATGCAGCTCCTTTGTCTCCTTCAGCAAGCAAAGCACCAATCATTGAAACCATTTGTTCCACTGGAGTCAACTCACTGTCCGCAGGATGGTTACCAGAAAAAGTCCCATTGGTAGAGACAGGTCCATGTAGCGAATCACTTGTTTGAACTTGCTGGATCGAATTCATATTAACATTACGACGTAAGCGCTTTGGAGCAACCTCTCCATTGATTGCATCATCTTCACCCTTGGGCATTATTCGTTTCTTTGACGAATCCCAAGAATTTTGATGATTAATCACCTGATTATTCTGTAAAATAAGTTTATTATGAGACATTACTGGTCACAGTGATAAAAGCTGATGTAGAGCTACGGAAGAGTAGATTAGAAAGAATAAAAACCAAACTTTTACCTTGCCAGACCAATTTTCACGTGCAGCACGCTCATTATTTCTGACCAATTTTTCAACTTGACGGAGCACTTGATCAGCAACATCTGCAGCATTCATTGCTCGAAGTGCTCTAAGAAGCTTGTCCCTTGACTAATAATTCAAATAAAATAAAACTGACTCAGTAACAACACAAATATTAGCCGAAAGAAAGAAATCATATGATACTTTTGATATATGATCTGATCAAGCAAACACGTCTTTACATTTTTTTCTACTAATTGCAAGGCTTCAGTCCATAAAATGAAACTAAGTAAAATGTCTTGTCTTGTAGTTATTGAAAACATATTACTAAATAAATATGTATGACATATGTGACGGGAAAAAGGCATTTCACATTTCTAGGGTAGAAAAACAAGACTATAAAAGGTTAACAAGTACAACAGAACGGCTGAAACAATTAAGCAATTTCTCTGACATGAGGAAGCTCGACTCCATGATACAGCATTTTCCCAAAATAGGTCTTTTGTTTCCAGCACCCACATGCAAGGAGTTATGGCTATAAACTCTGCTGGACCTCTGAAACCTCTAATGAACGGATAAATAAAACCCAAAATAATATATTGAGCACTAGATTTCAGTAGACTATAATGAGAATTCGATATCAGAAAGAACCAGAGAAAAACCACAGCATAAAGATGCACAGAATCTATGTTTAATAATGATTTCAAGTGTTATTCAGCTAAAATGGACTAGAGTTGAGGAATAATAGATAAATCAAATCTAGATATTACTTTAAAGAAAACTAAAAGAAATAAAGTATGAACTTTCTACCTCTATTATTGGTGAGAAGGTACATCTAAGAAATCCAAGCAAGGCAGTTCTAATGGAATACTGAACGCTTGCAGCATGGCACCCCTTAACTGTCTCAAGATTTGGGTGAAAATCTAGCAGAACAGAGAGGACGATGTTATAGTAGACAGGCCTCTTCCTTGCTACCACTGCAAGACTGAAAGATAAGCTACTGTCAAATAAGATACCAGTGCATATGTAAGAAGTATTCAACACTGCAAAATGGTTCAGGTATGCTTTTTTAAGCACGTCCTAATGGATCATTGCATATATCGGCAAACAAATATATTGATACTGGCATCCCTTAATAAAACATTAGGTGAATCGAAAGAACAAAATCCAAATTATCTCTCTAGACAATGTCACTCCTCTCAGGGATTGAAATTGATCTTTCTAGAAAGATAGTGTCTCCAAAGATTAAATTGTAATATCAGTAAAAACAAAAACAACCATCTGTTAGCTAATTACTACTTTTAAAAGAGTTTGTCAAAAGTGACAAATTAGCTAAGCAGATATGTTTTCCCAAGTTAAACTGAAGGTGCTCTTAAACAGATGAAAGAACCCCAATAGTTCATAGATATGCCACCTGCTGGACGTAACAACCATGAGATAACTTCTACATCCATCTAAAGAGCAACACATAATATAAGATCAAGCAGCCATATGTATTCAACGCATCATCATCCATACCAGATATTCACCTAATCCTCTATATGAAGAAAGAACATTCATCATAACAGAAGGCAAAAACCACAATGCAAGTAAATGTTATGCTAAAATTCGACATAAAAAAATATCTGATTGCCAAATTATACGGTGTATAAACTGTATACTGTAATTTATACATTTTAATATCCCGACATAACAGTCATAAGTATATATTATATATACATCCAGTTCACATAGCCAAAGAAAATATTCCTCGAGTATGTTTCTGTGTTACTTGGAAACAGCATTTCTAACTACTAGAGCTGACCATTCTATCTGTTGTTTGATGTTCTTATCACTTGCATATTGGAGCTCCATAGTACCCCAAAAATGTGGGCACCATAACCCAGGTAACTGTCAACATCTGTAACTGACGCAGCTTCAACAGAGCCATTTTGCCCCAGTCTATGATTCAGTTAGCTGCAACTTTATCATAGGGGTTGAACTGGTGCTAAAACCTGTCTCCATGCCTTATATCTCTCAGCCAAAACTTTCGTAGACATACAAATGAAAACCAGCAGTTTAATTCCCGCAACGATATTCATTAACAAAGCTAATTCGATTCAAGACCACTGAAGAGTATGCAGGACAGCCAAGCATGACGATGAAACTACTTAAAAGTGAAAGATCATCTCTTATTATTGTATCTCACAAACATGAAGCACATAAAGCTTTTGCAAAGAAAGTGAGAATGAGGGAATCACATTATGCACGATCTAAAATTTACAAAAGAACAAAGCAGAAACATAACAATAAGTAACTAAACTTTAAGAGCACCAAAGCACCCATATGAATTTGGAAGAACAGGGAATTTAATCACGAATACAAAAAAAAATCTGGGCAATCATTATGATCTGGCTAGCATCGTTCCTTACTCAATTTATCTTCATGTAGAACTATGACAATCTATGAACCATTTTGTTTGTACAAAGCAGCTACATACCACCAACAAAAAACACACAGCCAAGCCCCCAACAAGGATTTGTAGACAGTTCTCACACTAAATTCAGTTGTTATTAAGTTCATGAATGTTGCAGATTGAGTAGGTATTTTATATCTGCACATCAACAAATCAACATACTGAGGGGCAAAATAACTACCATAGTTCCAACTAATAATGTGGGATAGCAAAAGATGTATCATGGAAACGTACCAAGCACAGCTAACATCATGATTAATACCAAGAAAAGTAAATGACAAGAACAGTGGGATGTGTCCAGAAACATACCAACTAATTACAGATATCGTCATTGCACCCGGTAAACGACTAGCCGACTGTATGAAATCTATTAAGATGTCAAATGTCCTATTTGCTTCGGACATGAGCATTGTTGGATTCAGAATGGGGTGACCACCAGCAACCCGGGATACATTGAACATCTGACTACTTCCTGTAGTAGAATACAGAAAGTTGACATGCCAAAAATAAAATGAAAATTCATATATTGCGAATCCAGTAACATACTATATAGTCGTCATTTAAATAAATAAATAAATAAAGAGCATGATTAGTACGTAATACTACCTTCGCTGGAAAATTTCTCGGAATCAGATGCATCAGGAGTAAAGAGTAAAATAAATGTCTCCACAAACTTTAGTGCAAGAACTTTCACCCCTACATAACCAGGCTATCATGAAAGAAACAGCAGACTAAAATTAGAAAACCTTAAAATTGAGAGAGCCTCAGAACAAATACTCAAGTACCACCAAAGAACACGCAGACAAAAAGGAAGAGGCTCCAAAAAGCCAGCATACCTCCAATGCAGAGGCAAAGACAGCATCTTTGAACTTAACCATCCACGTCCATAGTTCTCCACACCAACGATCAACTTTACCACGATGATGGAACTGTAGAGATCATAAAGAGTAATATATATCAACGACAGTAATAGGTAATTTCAATGCTAAAAATCATGTCCATCGCAGTGGTTAACATACATGAACACCCACATAGCTCTCATAGTTGTAGTAATATATAAAACCAAAGTAATAAACACAAGAATAAAAGGGATAGAGATTAAAAACCCCAACAAAAACTTAACATGGAAAATTACCAATGGTTGCATTGCTTAAATGAATTCACTACTTTATATTACTACGAAACCTTTTGAAACTACCCTTAGATTTTAAATAAGCAACACCACCATAAAACTAACCTAAGTTTTGAAGATGTAAAACAAGAGGACTGATTCATGGGTTAACAATTCAATCTTTTAGGCAACTACGAGTATGTAATATACTAAACTGGTAATTATAGACTACAAATATATTAATTTGTAAAGAGCTCACGAATGAGTAAATAAATATACGTATGATATTATAACCAACTCAAAAAGCAGTACGGACCTGCATTGCCATCTCCTCCAAGATACTGCAAAAGAAAGCTGTGCCAGCAGAAATGGATTTCTTTGCAACAATTGGATCCTCGTCCCTTGATAAGACTAGTAAAACAGTTACTAGAACATACGAATGATCCAGCATCCTCAAACCAACCTCTTCAATGATCCTGTCACCCAGAAGAATTGATCAACCAGTCTCTTACCTTGTCAGACAAATTAATCACCATAAATAGCTTCATAAATAAGTGATGCACCCTAAAATCAAGTAGACTAAGTTCCTAATCAATATAACAGACACTTGTGAAAACAATGCCAGGGGAATTAACACCTTAGCACTAGAAAAGAACAGGAATGGACGACTAGTATCCACCAATTTGCTATGGAAAGATCGAACTTTCATCGAATTTATCCCACAAAATAGAGTTTTTTTCCAGATTCGTAAGAAAAAGAGTATCCCAAAAATACAGAAGAACCCTAAACAACGCCTCAAAATTATATATTTAAAAAAAAATCTTCATGAGTTCGTGCACAGCAAGCGAAACAGCATTTAGGGTGAAGAAGATAGTAAACCAGATACGAAGCGTTAAATTTCCTAAGGGACTTACTCAATAAGGGATTTACGAACTAAAATTTCACGCGACAAGTGGAGTTCTGCGAGATAGGGAAAAATCTCAGCAGACAGGGACGGCTCCAATGACAACAATATCTCCTTCACCTGTCTGAGAGACGAAAGCTTCACTGCCAAATCGCCATGGTTGTTGGCAGCGGCAAGGAGAGAGAGCGCCTGCGCTCTGGCTGTCGCGGCAGCCGGAGCCGCCATTACTAAATTCGAGATTCGGCAGACGGAATTGTCAAGAGAGATAGGGTGCCTTCGCACTGGTGCTATTATTTTAGGGTTTTTAACGGTTGAAGAAGAAGCAGAAGAAGAATCTCAGCGACACAGAAGCAGCACTCAGAGCAATTAGGCGAATTTACGCATAGACAAATGCAGAACAGAAAACACCGGATTGCTTCAATTAATTAGTTCCATAGGTCCGCCATACACAAAAACACCTTGTCGTTTTAACTATTAACAGTTGCAAAGGGCGCCGTTAGCTTTTACATAACCAAAGCTCTTTTAAATGACAAACCGTCCGGTTCTAGTAATACACGATCCTATTAAACCGAAGAAGTCATTACGGTATGTTTGTGTTCGGTTACGTTTAATCGCATTCTGACAATAAGCTAAAAGAAAGTCTAAAGAGGAGTGGAATCAGAATCAAAGCATCCGCTTCCGATCGACAAATTGGAGAAAAGAGAAGAATTTATAGGGTTGATCTACACAGAGCTCAAATCGGTGCGAAGAAGGCGGAGAAAATGGAAGGATGGGATTCGAGCACGAAGTCGACGTTAACGAGAATTCCGCTTCTGACGACAAAGGCGGGACCAAGAGACGGCGCGGCTTGGACGCAGAGGTTGAAAGAGGAGTACAAGTCTCTGATTGCGTATACCCAAATGAACAAGTCCAACGACAATGACTGGTTTCGTATCTCTGCTTCCAATCCTCAAGGAACGCGTTGGACTGGCAAGTGTTGGTATGTTCACAATCTTCTCAAATACGAATTTGATCTCCAGTTCGATATTCCCATTACCTATCCAGCCACTGCTCCTGAGCTTGAGCTACCTGAAGTTGACGGCAAGACCCAGAAGGTAACGCCATTCCCTCGCGATCCGAGGTGGTTCTACTCAAAATTGGTTTTTGTCTTTATCTTCTTTTTTTTGTGTCGACAGATGTATCGAGGTGGGAAGATATGCCTGACTGTGCATTTCAAGCCTCTCTGGGCCAAAAACTGGTAAAGTTGTAGTTTTTGTTTCTGGTTGCATAGACATTATAAGAGAAGCATGCAGTGTTTTAGATTCGATATTTCGAGGAATTGGGAAGTCTTTAGATGTTACATAAGATTGTTTTGTTGTCTATCGATCATCAATTATGTCTTGCAAGTTGATCGAGCAACGATACTCGCTTTATTGGCATTGACGTTGATGAATGGCTTCTGTTTATGCAGTCCTCGGTTTGGTATAGCACATGCACTTTGTTTGGGGCTGGCTCCATGGCTTGCTGCAGAGATTCCAATTCTTGTGGACTCCGGCATGATTAAGCACAAAGATGACGCTGCTTCGTCTGCTGAATCTTAGTCTATGTAACCTGTCTTTCAATCTCAGAAATGTTGAGGTGTTTTTATCAGTAATAGTTGGACACAGATATGACTCAGATGGATGCGTCTAGCCATATTAAACTCTTAAATGAACCCCAATAAAGATTGTTAAGCTATTGCAATGTTCTTCTATATAATAACTTGCACAATGTGTAATGTTCCTGGGATTGCTTCTTCTTTTTTCACTCGTCTACTAGATATTCGACCAAAAAAGGAAGATCCAACACCGCGAAACTGAAGTCTGTTTTGTAGTTGTTGAAATCAATGACTGGTTTTGCAGGTGATATGCTAAATTGATACCAGTTCAGTGACCTGGAAACGAAGACAGCATTGATGAGTCAAAGAAGCATATAGCCTAGAGACCATATGTATAGTTCCTAACATCTTCATTAAGAGAGATTTTTTTGGCAGAATGCATCTGCAATTTGGTGAATTAAAATGGCAAAAAATTTGGAGTAAGAAGGCAGATAATATGACGAAAGGTTCTCTTTTGTTTATCAACCTGCATTTAGGATAGAAAGGCTCGTCGATCCCAAAATACAAGACCTACCATTTCATAAAGCTGTTCTTGAGGCAAAACCAACAAAAACATGATATATTTGATCGAGGATGTTCATCTCATTGTATATAAAATATATCCATGTCAAGATCTGATGTTACAAAGAAATGATACAACAGCACCATGCAACAACTATTAATTTCCTGTCGACCTGTCCACCAAAACTTGTCTTTCCATATTAATTTACAGCTAAACTGCACCTCTTCTCTTTCTTTCCCTGAAACTCAAACTATGTATTCTGTTTCGTTTCACAAGTTATAAGGTATTCCATAAGCCGCAGTATCCAACCCCGCTGCAGGATCTTTGTCTACAAGTAGTGGCATCAACTCCACACTCTTTGTCACTCCAACACCTATGATTGACCTGCTCGTCAAGAACATGGCAAGCACTCTCTCTGTTTTGCTCAGGACGTCTAGAGTAAAGAGTCATCGATGGACAGACTTGCAGTGACAACGCACTTGCTCGACTTTCCCATGCCCCACTCTACAAATTTGCAAATTCCCAAATTAGCAGAAGCTGAGAAAGGACTAACAATGCATTCAAATTCGACTCAATTCGTTTAATGCCTGCCCTTCTGTCTATTAACAACTGAAAATAGCATTGCTTATCTGCCTGATCGCTAATGCACACTAAATAGGTAGTTTAAACTATGCATACAGGTCTTATTTCTTCCAAAATGATCAAAGGTGGAACAAGAGTAAGACCTTTGGAAACGTCCCATTCCCTGAGAAATAGTTTTCTGGTAGTTTTTCATGCCAGGAGCTCATAACTTGTAGAGGGTGGCCCTCTGTTGTAAATATATAATTCTTTTTGGCCACAAATGAATCATCGAAGAGGAGATATAAGTACTTGCACCTGTGAATTTGAGATGATAACCAATAAGATGTTCTGATATTGTATAGGATAGGAGACAAGTTACGTGTAAGGAAGTGAAAGTTAATTTTACGTTTCAGCGAGAAAGAAACTGTGCTGATGATCTTCCAGTTGCATGGTCGTCACATCTTTAACACTTGCAAATCCCCCTGGCACCTTCGTGTACAGATTTAGAGATTTTACAATTGTTTCACCAACATCTAGGTACCATGGATCTGCATAAAGAAGGAGCAAAGTGTTGAAATAGAAATTTATTGTCAGTAGAGTGATGCCTAAAATATGGTGAGACAATAATTAACACCTTTTGTAGCTTGGTATAGGTAGAACGTGGATTCTGCTAATTCAGGACGTAGTGGATAGTACTTCATAGTTGGATGTATTATTTGATGATCCAGTAGGTACCTGAACAAAGCTTTTGTTCAGCGTCCTTTAGCTCAAATAGCAAACTTGAAAATGACTGAGAACTAAATACATACCTCTCAGGTAATACACCAAACTTCTCCCATACATAGAAAAACTCGCGGTGTGATATATTTGCAGCTGTGATATCTCCAACGAGAACCTAGTTTTAAGAACTTAAGCATGATAATTAGATGAATCCCCTTTTCAACTGTTCTTTCCCTGACATTTAAGTAATCCATCCACTCATTATACCTGCAGACCAGGCCAAAACGCCTGAAGACTTGTGAGCTGCCAATAAGTTGGTTTCCCACTCCACATATTAGCTTCATGGTACCTAAACCAGGTAGATAAACTCATTACTATATCTAGCAATTCTCAGGATTGGCATAGTAGAAGTCTTAGTATCATAACAGAGATTGTGGAAGTACATTTTTTCAGGCTAGTATATTACCAAGGGCCGTGTCTGAAGTACTTTTGAGATGCCAGATAAGCAGAACGAAACATTCGCCAATAGTCTTCTTTTCCAAAAAGAATATAAGCCTTCAAGAGGTATTCATAGAAAGAGTCAACCCCTTTCAAAGACCAAAAATGAAATTACACATCAGTGCCACATCGATCTAATGCATGAGTTAATTCCACACATATCAGTAAAATGATTTGGACTATATCTTCGGGGAAAAAGGAACTGCCTCTAGAATCTCTGCGAATGAACAACATACCAGCTCCAATACTGGAGGAGTACTCTAGCCATTCCCCAGTTATCACATCCAATGTCGTCCCAAGCAGATCTAATGAACTTCGCATCCTCCATAGCTGACGAAGTGCACGTAACGCAGCTGATTCAAATCTAGGGTCACCAGTGAGCCGTGACAATGCTCCCATTTCAAGAATAAGAGAACCTAGAGTGTAAAATGCATACCAATAAATTCATGAGCTCATTCGGAAAACTAGTTTCATCAAAGAAAGATAATTGTTAATATGTGCCACTAAAATGTAAAAGAAATAAGGGATAACAAGATACATACCGCAACCTGAAGTGCTTGTTTCACTTGTCTCATTCTCCATTACTCCATTCTGCCCAAATATAATTTTTGGGGTCAACTAACCCTTTTGCAGGAAAAGTAGAAGAGCGGGCTTAAACTTAAGCAACTAAGAATGCGTAAACCTTAGAACTGAATTACAATTCTCAAAGTAACTGTTCCTTTTCACATTAGATAGCCAAGATTTCTGATGTACTGAAGTAAATTTATACCAGGTGCAGTGACGTTTCAGTACCTTTAAATTAATCCACGCATATGGTAATCCTGTGGGTGTTTTAAATGCAGGTAAAAAACGTTTTCCAAGGTCTTCGGCTAATCGAAGAAGCTGATTGTTGTAGGAACCCTGAATCAACCTATTAGTTGGATCAATTGCAAGAAGATGAGCAGAGATAAGTCCTCCAAGAACTCGTATATTGCACTACACATCACAAGCAAAAAGAGCACCAGTTAGAAGCATCAACTGGGAGTAAACTCATTTATGGAACTCAGGAACACAACCAGATTCTTCCAAGAAACTAAAAAATTTGGCCCACTTACTGGACTAGATTCCTATCAAAGAGAAAATAATTAAGCTTCGTATGAAGTCACTGGGTGATCATAATTTACCTCAAAAAGGTTGACCCGTGCATCAATATCGAATGTAAGATTTTCTGAGAGCCAGAGAATCCCCTTTTCAAATTCCGTATTGTTCCCCAAAATAGCAAGGCTGGGAAACAAGAAAATCATGTGAAACTGGTATTTAAAAAACTACTTGCGGAATGCTTACACTTTGGCATAACATACCTAGATAAGGATTCAACAAGCGTTACAGCTGATCCATTATAATCTGTTGGCAGGTGTTCGAGCTGGAAATCAGAAATCTTAGAGTCAAGCTTTTGCTTCAAATCGTTTATGACACTCTAGAGCAAGTAAGTTACCTTCAGATTTCCAAGCTCACTGAGGGAGTCTGTAAAACTTTTCGTAAGAGGCTTCAGCTCATCATGCTGTTTGAGTTCAAACGTAATGGACTTTAAACACAACAGCCAGAAACCATCAACTTATAATGATAAGTTGAAGTAATTCACTAACCGGAAATGCGTAAGTCATGTAGTTGTCATACGCATGATAGAACCTGTAAAGCGAGACAACCAAGTATGAAAATGTCATCAACAACAATACTATTTGCTTGCTCTCTTCGTCAACTCTCTCGCTCCTGTATTATATTTCCTTTGGTTTCAGAACCCATGGTTGTTAGTTCCTGTTTAAAAGTTAGCTAGACGCCACCAAACGCAGACTAGTGTGCACCTTTGGACGAATTAGCAAGTCTATAGAAATTCACATTTGTACAAATCCTAATTTTAGCTTCACCACACTAGTTGCACAAATCGCATTCAATGGGGCAACAGCAGTTCACTTATACCCTATCCCTTAAGATAAAATTTATAAGGAGGAACCAAAAAAACTAAACCCAGAAAGGTCAAAAGGACGAATGACTTGAATTTGTTTACCAAAAGAAGTAAGCGCAAAACTGAAAATCAACTGAATTCAGAAATGGGTCATGAAGAATTGAAACCAAAGACGCTGCTTACATCTCGCGTACTTTCTCTCGCATTAGTTTCTTCTTGACATCGGGATGCTGCGAAGAGGGGTAGACGAAGAAAGCGAGAGAAAGAAGTAAGCAGAGGAATAGGCGCTTGCAATGGAGAGGATAAGACATGATCGAAGCTGTGTAGGAAGCTTATCAAACAAAATCAAATCAAATCAGAAAAGAGAAGAAGAAGAAGGAGGTATGCATTTATTCCTTCGACACTCCGCCGCGTCTGATCTCGTTTCGACAAACGTCTGGCCTTCTTATAACTCGGGATCTGTTCCCCTCTTTCAATTACCATTCTGACCTTTTTCACGGGTAACAACAAATTCCACTCCCAAATTCCAAAGACAAAACTTTTCTTTTGCTGAAATATTAAAAAGTGGCAAAGCAAAAAGGTTCGATAATTCCAACTAAATGTAGTTAATAGTTTAATAGGAAATTTCAGTGCCAAAAAAACAAGAAAAAAAGAGTTTAGTAGGAAATAATAGAGATAGTTTGAGTTATAGTTTCTTGTTAATTCAATTATTGACCGTAAGTAAAGTTCTATAATTAAGGGTAGACTCCAAATATTTATTTTGAATAGTTGTAGATTTTTTTTTTATTGATATCCGATCTATAGCAAATTGTTCTAATAAGAATTGAGTAAAATTAAAACTTACCATTTGGTGAAAGTTACATAAGAAGCTATAGATTTTATTTGATACATTTTGTTAAGATTTATCAACTCAAAAAGATACATTATTTATTATTTTGGTTAGAAATTAGATTTTTAACTATCAAATTGAGAAGAACTGGGTTGATTACATTATCTATTCTTTTTTTTTGTCACCAAATTTCTTTCATTAACTTAAAATATGAGTTTTACAACAATAGAAAAAGCATAAAACATATATGAAACTAGCATAAAACATAATCATATTCAGGTAGAGACAAGCTCTAACACTATGGAGTTCTTGGATAGATGATGGAGATGCAATCTCGAGTCAACACAAACTTGAAATTACTCCTAGTTATGTTGCCACGAAAGAGGTCGAACACGCAAATAAGCTCTTTAAACCAAAGATATTGAGCTTTGAAATACACAATCTTGAAACCGAGATATACGGAGGAAAGGTTCTCTCCTAGAGGAAGGAGAGATTAAGGAATAACTTTCAGAGAATATCTAAAAGATTATTGTCTAAAACCCATTAAAGTAGTGGTCATGTACTCACATGTCCATCTTAATTGAGAATCTAAGAAAAAATAAAATAAACACTTTGAAGTAGTTCAAGCCCATAAAACAGTTCTACTAGGTAATACAATCCAAATGGGCCAAGCCACATTGTTGTTGGTTAAGGGGTTCGCCCTAATGAGACAAACAACAGCAGTGTGAGCAAAATCTGACGAGATCCAATGAGATAGTACTTGTCGCAGGCGGCGGTGAAGCTTCACCATTGCACAGTAACTATAAGGATGATAAGAGCAAAGGAAATCCGCAGAAGTAGAAGCACAAATTCGTAACAATCCAAAAGATTTTTTCCAATAGAATCTCTCCAGATCTATGTGATGAAGTAAAGGTCTCGAGCCTCAAGTGCCTTGAATCTGGATCGAGGGGAGGTGTAACAGCTATCCTCACCCAAAAATTGCCACCAAGCATCTTCTTCAAGCGGAACGATAGGGCTTGGTAGCTGTGGTTTGATGGGTTGTGTGATGGTAGATCTCGATGATTACTCCCCAGAATAAGTGGGTGTTCGGAGAACTAACACAATTGTCGTCGGAAGTGTGTGATGGTGGGGCTAAAGCTTCTTCATCCATGAATGGTGAGGAAACTTTGCGCCTTCACCGCTAAAGAAACCAAAAACAGAGAGAGATCATCTACTAACTATAAAGACGGAAGAGAAACTAAAAAGACCTGACGTCGGCAAGCTAGAACTCCACCGGCGTCGGAAACAAAGAAAGAGTAAGATTCTTCGATAATTGTGCATGGGAGAATTTGAAATTCTAAACACAAGCTATTTATTGTATAATTACATTATCTATTCCTATGCACTTATTTTCAAATAACTAACGATTATTTCAACAAATGTTTAATATGTTAAATAGATTAAATAAACTAACTAATAACTAAAATATTATTAAAATTGTAAATTTCTAATATATTTTTTGCAAGTGGCCTTTAGTCTAATGGCAGACGGTAAGTCCATATAAGACATGCGCACTTGTACAACCAGGGATCGAGTCCCACCGCCTACATTATGTAGGAACTTGGCTAATGGGCATGCCTGTTGTGGCCCAATGTTGACAACAACAAAAAATCTAATATTTTAGATACACAACACTCAAGTTTGATTGGTAAAACATAATAATATGTTAAATGCTCTAAAAAACTAATCAATTTATTTTAATTAAGCATAAAAGAGAGTATATAGGACTTCGTAATGTTTAATAGCTCAATGCTCCTAAATAAATATTTTTTCAAGCATAGAGTATTAAACATAACTAAAATATAATTTTATCCTTATTAATTTGATTAATATTCTGCTGATACTATTAAAAAAAATTTAATGTTCAATTTTGTAATTTTGTGATATTAAATATAATTACTCACCGCCGAGTTCTTCTCAGTCTAGTGGTTAGGATGATCCAACTAATAACTATGACATATAGGGTTCAATTCATCTCCTCTACAATGTGGTAGATTAAATAGGAATTTTAAGGGTTGGATTAGGTTATGAATTAGGTCTTGTCAATCTAATGTTGACAAAAAAAATATAATTACTCACCACTATGGCCATGATTGGTAAAATATAGAGTTGTAGCATTAAGGATCATAAGCATTAAGTCTCGTATTATGCTCTACTAATCAAACCCTAAGTTTATATGATGTGTGATTTGGAATAGCGGTGAACAATTAGACATCATAATTTATTTTTAATATTATCTACAAAATATTAATTTAATTAATAAGGATAAAATTGTTTTTAATGTTTAATGCATTGTGTTTGGAAAAAGCTCTGTTTAGGAGCATTGAGATATATAATATTTAGAGAGCTTAATGTTTTCCTAAATACCAATCATGTTTTACTAATAGAATATTAAAAAAAGTCTCCTATGTCTTATCAATCAAGCTCTATGTCAATCACATATCATAAACTTGATATTGCAACCTCTTAATAGGCTCTTTTATGTTAATGCTCTTTCATGCCGCTACATCTCTATGCTGACCAATATAGCTTTAGATTAGGTAGACATATATAAAGATAATATACATATAAAGCTATTATATACACATAGATAATTACGTATATATCTTGTCTAGTTCTTATAAATATGCTTTTTACATATTAAATAAATAAATCAAAATAATATTTAATATGTATATAAAAGATATAAATAATTAATCGTTGAACATAATCATAACATTTGTAAATAAATACATTATTATAAAATTATATATATATATATATTCTTATCAGTATATTATTTTTAAGCAATATTTTTTTGGTAATATTATTTTTTTTGTCGGAAAACGGAAACATAAAATTCCCGCACTTTATTAAAATAAAACTAAAACAAAAACTTATGTTAGCGTGTTTAATACAAACACGGTCCGCACAATCATCAGACAAAAAAGTAATAACACAATTCGGGCTAAACTTAAAATAATAAAAATCTAAAAGCAACGAAAAATGTAATTTGCTTACTCATCTACTAGATAGTTAAGCTCTCTATACACGTGACTAATTGGACAACCGTGTCAAAAAATTTAATGTTATTTTTAATCAATATTGTATACATGGAAGTACAAATCAATTTTTTCCTTTAATTATGATTTATAAAATTTAATTAAAAAATATTTACATTACTTTGTAAAATTATACCTATAAACTTTAAAAAAAAAAAAAAAACTAAAATAGATAACAGATCAAATCAGAACTATTGGAAATTTTGCCTATGCTCATCAACAACAACCTTAACGATATTGTAGTACCGAAAGACCATACAAAAACTGAAGGAAAATAAAATAAAATGGTCGGCCTTAACACCTACCTGGCTATTTAGTATTTACCCAATTTCCCTTTTCCTAAATACAAAACCATCCTCGGTTCTTCTCCCCTATCCACACAACCCCTGACGTATCGAGAATCAGGCAAAGCCTCTCTGTATTCTGTAAGAGATTCTGGTGAAGCACAACACCAAAACTTCCTCACATGGCGGCTACCCATCCATGCCTTATTGGCCAAAGAATCGCTTTTCCTCAGTATCACCTCCTATTCACTCCCAAAAAATCCCCATATCCGGATTTCTCGACCAATAAACGTGCGAATTTCGGCGTATCTATCGGCATACGTCATCCATTCGCTTCTTCTACCTCAGCCTTGAACCCTAAAAAATCATCTCTGAGCTGTCTGCGCAATTGCGCCGCCGTTGATGGCGCTGATACCAGTTCGTGTGAGGATAAGTGGGATTGGGATCGTTGGAATCGCCACTTCTCCAAGATTGAAGAAATTGAGAGCGTAGTTTCTCTTCTCAAGGTTCTATCCATCTAAACTCGGTTTACTGGTGATGTCTTTTACTTGCTTATTGTTAGCATATGGTTTTCTAATTTTGGAATCTTCTAGTTATGTAACAGTCTCAACTTGATGATGCCGTTGAAAAAGAAGACTTTGAAGAAGCAGCAAAATTGAAAACAGCTATTGCAGAAGCCACTTCGGAAGATGCTGTCGCTGAGATCATGCACCAGTTGCAGGTTAAAATTATGTCTTTTGTTATAACATCAAACTCTTTATGTTATCTTCTTACTTTATATATGTGTAACTTCCTCGCAGACTGCAATACGCGAAGAGCGTTACCATGATGCTTCCAGGTTATGTAAAGAGACAGGAAGTGGACTGGTAAGAAGTACAAGATTTCTTTTTCGTTTTCTTTTCTATTTTCCTTAGACGTTGGAATGCAATGTAAAAAATGTTTCTATGCTTGTATGATTATTCCGTGATGATACCTACACAATTGAATGACGTAATAAAGGCGAAAAATACTGAGATTTCTAAGCTTGTAATAGATGCAAGAAAGATTTCACGTCTCTAAAGTCTAAACTATCAAGGGTAGTCAAGGCTAGTTGAATGAATACATGCTTCCTGACATAAGTGCTGATTTCACCTGGTTAATTTTTCAAAAATTTGCTTCATGTTATAATTTCAAAGCATTCTCACGTTTCTGATGTCTATGTAGGTGGGTTGGTGGGTTGGTTATCCTCGAGATTCTGAGGAACCATTTGGTAGAATTGTACACATAACTCCAGGTGTTGGTAGGTTTATTGGCAAGAGTTACAGTCCAAGGTGAGAGCAGTTATGCTGAGGATTTTTTTTTTATAATCTTTTCCCAATTGCTTGTGGTAAATGAGTCTCATAAATTCATAATTGCTTCATACAGACAGCTGGTGGCTGAATCAGCTGGAACACCTCTGTTTGAGATTTTCGTTGTTAAAGACACTGACGGCGGATATGTTATGCGGGTAATTCAAGCAAATCACATTTCTAAAATTAAATTTAGCAGTTCTGGTGACAGTATATCCTTTTACATTGATTCTGTATCATTGTTTAAAATTCGTGTTGCATAATTGCTACTCTTAACACCCTACTTTCTTTCTCTGAAGTTTTGTAAGTGTATGTATATGTATAGGCAGATATGTTACCCGCTTTTCTTCTTGAAAAGCACTGATTAACCCCTTTGAACTGATGTGTACACATCTGCTGAGTTCAGGTAGTGTATTTGCAACACGTCAAGCAAAACCCATCCAATTCTGAGAATCCCGATTTAAGAGCACCACAATCATTGAATGTGTCAGTTGATGACCCATCCATTCTAGATGTACGAGGAAGTGAAGTGAAGGTGGATAAAAAAGAAGGTAAACTACTAAATGCTGAGGAACCAACTGAAGAAGGGATTAAAAATGTGATAAAATTTCTAAAAGATAAAATCCCAGGTCTAAAACTGAAAGTAATGGATGTTATTAGAATCCCTGAGGAAGAGATTGTTGGTAGTGATGATGCTATTGAAGAGCTGGTTGGAGAAGTCATTGAGGAAACAAATTCTACTGATGATGATGAAGAAGAAGACGAAGATGACATTATTGAAGAAACTTCATCTATGGATAGTGCAGATTATGGAAAGCATTTAGACACTAAGCTTGTCATCGGAGGGGTTCTACATAACATAGAGGATTCCTCTATAAATGAAGAGATTGTCCGTGTTTCAGCAGATTTAATGGATACAGAAAGGGATTCCTTTATCTTGCATGTTCCTGGGAAAAGTAAGAATGATATTGATACAAGGAAAAACACAGTGTCCAAGGAACAAGTAACAGCTCTAGCAGCTCAAGGAATTTCAGATCTGATGCCACCAGAGGTTGCCAAGGCATTTTGGGGTTCAGAGAAAGCTTCTTTGAAGGTATATTTCTTAATTACACCGTTCTTTATAAAGCTGAACTCTAGAATCAGACAGGAGTATGTTATTACCGAAAACCTCTTTTTGATGTCGTCTTAATGTTTCGAGCAATTTTTTGACATAAGTAGCCTTCTAATGTCATGCATATATTTTTGCTTTCCATGAATGGTATCTGTTTTCAGAACTACATCAAAGAATCTAAATACATATAGGATGTTTTTACCATTTACAGTTTCATGACTCCTTACATATAAGATTGTTGATTTTTGTTCTAGGTGTCGAGAAATGTGCGTGAGATTGTCAAGCTTGCTATCAAGCAGGCACGGAAAGGAAACCGTCTCTCTGAGTATACAGCATTTAATAGAATCATAACCCCTGAAAGCGACCTAGACCCTTTTGAAGGTAAGCATGTTGTGCATCAGTGTTATTCTCTTTCTCTAGATATGGGCTCAGAGTGTATTTGTACAACTCAACTTGGGATATGTTCTCAATTTAAAGTGCAGGCCTATATGTGGGTGCATTCGGACCTTATGGCACCGAGATAGTACAACTTAAGCGTAAGTATGGTTGGTGGGATGATGCAGAGGGAAGTAAGTCCTCAGATATGGAGTTCTTTGAATATGTTGAGGCTGTGAAGTTGACAGGGGATCCAAATGTGCCGGCTGGGCAGGTTACTCATCTTTTTCTTAATGTTCTTTTTACTTGTATGTTTTCAAATCATGACATATTTGTAGGCGATAAAGAACTTAATTTAAGGTCACAAATTCTTGGTAGGTCACATTTCGTGCTAAAATTGGGAATGGGAGTCGCGGGAGGAATCGTGGAGTGTTTCCAGAGGAATTGGGAGTGGTAATTATACTTTCATCTCCTGATATTCGGTTATAGACCCAAAACAAAAGCATGCTCAAACATGTTTATTGAGAAAACAACTTAAGCACTTAATCAGAACATTAGTCATAAACAATCCTTAATTTCCTATTGAAACTATAGCTGAGACAATTCTCGTGTAAAACCTCACTGACATGCAAATCTAAAGCTTATCATGAACTTGTTTACATATTTGCAGCTTGCGAGTTACAGAGGAGAAGGAAGAATCGCAGACTTCGGGTTTAAAAACCCAAAATGGGTAGAAGGCCAACTATTAAAACTCAATGGAAAGGTAATACATAGAAACACAAAACGAGCCATACCATCATTGCTTCGTCTTGCAAGTTTAACGGATGAGGTTTTCTGAACAGGGACTGGGACCATACGTGAAGGGCGGAGATCTTGGATTTGTATATATTGGCCCTGAACAGAGTTTCTTGGTCGTATTCAACCGTCTGAGACTGCCTGAGTAACCGTTGTCTTTGTGACAAATACACCAGACATTTCGTTGTAACTATATTCACCTTTGTTTTGTTCCTTACACTTACCTCAACAATTTCAAAGCAATATCTTCGCCAGAGTGTTTGGAATGGCTCTGATTTAGTATCACGCCTTCGGTTTTTCAATAGAATTTTAGTTTTGGTTTGCTTTTCTATTTTTTTGGTGTGGTTCACATCAACTTTGTTTTTAGATATGAACGATTTATACATGTTGAACACCCCTGCAACTAGTTATCAACTTCTTAAAACAGGGATCAACTACACAAAATATCCTTGTCTAACAACTGCAAAAGTATACATTTGGCTGGATTAAGCAAAACGACATTTACAGGTACAAGGTAAACATGATCGCAACTTACTTGTTAATGGGTTAATGATTCCAACCAAGGCATAATTGAACAATACTTTCAATTTTTTTTGCATCATACTAGCTCCTAAATGGAAACGTTTATTAGCTGCACTTGAAAAACGATTCAACTTAAACCTAGAACACATTTATAACTTTATATATTGTTTAAAATATTGATAACTACATTGAGTTGAACAATCTTAGTAACTAAACTTATAACTCTATACTTGTCTTCTTTTTGTTAAATCTCAGTTTCTCCAAAATTAGCTAAATACAATAGGCAATAAATGCAGTTTTGTGTTGCCGCGAGACAGCGCAATGGCGGCATCAAACAGAAGAATTAACTTCTTCTCTTTTTTTTTTCTTTTTTTTTTCTCTCTCTTCCCGCTTCTCCTCCATCTTTGACATTCTACCCATAAAGTTGAAATTTCAACCCTCAACCTCGACCCATTTCTGGACTTGGCATTTCTATAATTAAACTTCTCTTAGATTTCTATTGTTCTTGTCTCCTTCCCAGGATTTCAATTCGACACAATCTCAAGAAGGTTAGAAATTTGTCTTTATGTGTTTCTCTTTGTCCCTCTTTCGATTTTCTTTTCGCTATTTTTTATAATTTTCAATACAGTATAATCCTTGAAACAAAAGGTATTTGCCTCCTGTTTTTCTTACAATGGCTAGCTAATATGTCTTATTTAAGGTCTGGAAAAGATTATTATGGGCGATTTTGCGTATTTGGATATGATATAGAGCTCCAGCTCCAATGCATTCGTTAACATATATGTATACTTCCAGGGTTCGATTGGAACTATATTCTTTGGGGGCTTGTTAAAAGGATTGATTTTTTTTGGTTTAACAATATTCTAATTTTTAGAGAGCTTTGTCTGAAATTGCGCATTATTCTTTAGCTCCATGACTGATGATTGCCTATGATTGTGTCCTTAGAGCTGTTTATATGGAGGAAAGAATGGAAGGAGGGTCTGTTGACGAATTCAATGGTAATGCCGATGAAAGGTTTGATCCAACGATTGAGGAGCTCTGTAAGAATCTCTGCGAATTGCAGAGTTCTAATCAGTCTCCATCAAGGCAGAGCTTTGGATCATATGGTGATGAGTCAAAGATTGATTCTGATTTACAGCATCTTGCTCTAGGAGAGATGCGGGATTTAGATATATTGGAAGATGAAGAAGAGGAGAACGAAGTAGCAAAGCCTGAAGAGTTTGATATGATGAGATCAGGAAGTACTACTAAGTCAAACTCTCCAACGCCGGATTTGGAGGTCATGCCCAAGGATATGGAGAAACAAGTTGGTAAAAAGAATGTGAACAAACCAAAATTGGGTCTTGGTAATGCAAGGAAGAAGAAAGTCGGAACTGCAAAGTTACAAAATGGAACTGAAGAACCATCATCTGAAAATGTAGAGTTGGCACGTTTTCTACTGAACCAAGCGAGGAACGTGCTTAGTTCTGGTGATAATATCCAAAAAGCTCTCGAGCTAACTCTTCGTGCAGCTAAGTTGTTTGAGGCTTCTGCAGAACATGGGAAACCGTGTTTAGAATGGATCATGTGTTTGCATGTTACAGCAGCAATCCATTCTAAGTTAAAGCAGTACAATGAGGCAATTCCAATTCTCCAGCGCGCAGTTGAGATTCCAGATGTTGAAGAGGGCGAAGAACATGCTCTAGCCAAATTTGCTGGTCTGATGCAGTTAGGTGACACTTATGCTATGGTGGGGCAGCTAGAGAACTCAATATCATGCTATACCGAGGGATTAAATATCCAGAAGAGGGTTTTGGGAGAAAATGATCCAAGAGTTGGTGAAACCTGCAGATACCTAGCTGAGGCTCTTGTACAAGCATTACGGTTTGATGAGGCTCAGCAGGTCTGCGAAATGGCTCTTTCTATACATAAAGAAAGTGGTTTACCAGGTTCAGTCGCAGAGGCTGCAGATAGAAGACTCATGGGTCTTATATGTGAGACTAAGGGAGATCACGAGAATGCCCTCGAGCATTTGGTATTAGCCAGTATTGCCATGGCGGCAAATGGACAAGAGTCTGAGGTTGCTTTTGTTGATACTAGCATTGGTGACTCCTACTTGTCTTTGTCTCGGTATGATGAAGCTATTTGTGTATACCAGAAATCTCTCACAGCACTGAAGACTGCAAAGGGAGAGAACCATCCAGCTGTTGGTTCAGTTTATATCCGTTTAGCTGATTTCTATAATCGAACTGGAAAAGTGCGGGAAGCAAAGTCTTATTGTGAAAATGCTCTTCGGATGTATGAGTCCCCTAACCTTGAAATCTCTCCTGAAGAGATTGCGAGTGGTCTTACAGATATCTCTGTGATTTGCGAGTCTATGAACGAGGTGGAGCAAGCTATCAGCTTGCTTCAAAAGGCACTGAAGATATACGCTGATTCTCCTAGCCAGAAAATCATGATTGCAGGAATTGAAGCTCAAATGGGAGTGTTGTACTATATGTTGGGGAAGTACATAGAATCTTACAATACATTTAAGAGCGCTATCTCAAAACTACGGGCGACTGGAAAAAAACAATCAACATTTTTCGGGATTGCACTTAACCAAATGGGTTTAGCTTGCATTCAGCTCGACGCAATAGAAGAGGCTGTTGAGTTGTTTGAAGAAGCCAAGGTTATTTTAGAAGAAGAGTGTGGTCCGTATCACCCGGAAACACTTGGACTGTACAGCAACCTTGCAGGAGCTTATGATGCAATTGGCAGGTATGTACTTGTGTTAATGTCTCTTCTTTACATCCTCTTATTGACCTTAAACAAGTTTGCTGTTGGGTTGTCATTGTAGGTTGGATGATGCGATTGCGCTGCTAGGATATGTGGTTGGGGTTTGGGAGGAAAAGCTCGGGACAGCAAATCCTGTAACAGAGGACGAGAAGAAGAGGTTGGTCCAACTCTTGAAAGAAGCTGGTAAGGTTACAGGAAGGAAAGCTAAATCCCTCAAGACTCTTATTGATTCCGATCTCACAGCTTCCACAACTCATCGGTGACAATATGTTACATTATCTTACTATATATAGGAATGTGAATACATTGTTTTTGTTTTTGTGTTCATGTTTGTGGAAGTGTTTTTCTTTCATTGTTCTTAATCCGGTGTACTTGAATTAACAGGCTCACATACTTGTTTTAATTCATTGAATGAGAAGATTGTTACCACTTATATAGAACTTTAAACTCATGTTCCTCTCATAAACAACTATATTAACCTAGTTGTGATTCGTTAACCACCAAAACAGCCACAAAATCACCCATAAGATATACTTATCGTCTTTATCCACTTTTCTTAGCAAGTGCTTACTTTTTTATCAGAACAGATCATAACAATTTATAAACCGTAAAGTCTCTGTTCAATCATCTTTTGTAGGCTTTTTATAATTACTTCTTTATCTAAAAGTATATATCTCTAAATTGTATTTTATCCTTAACCTGACTCCAGCTCTCATTCATTCAAGGCATTAACGGTGGCTGCTCCAGAATTAATAATGGAAATCTGCTTCACAATCTCTTTAAGTGCGACCTCATCTTTAAGTATAGAGGTATGTGAGACTCCATCAATCTCAACTGTTTTCAAGTTCTCAATTTCTAAAGCTGATAAACTTGCCAGATTAACTGTCCCATCTCCATCACCATACTTAATCTCTGGTTGCTCATCGAATCCTCCTTCTCCATACACCAAAACCTCCGGCGTATCAACTCCTCTGCCATATATGCAAGTGACTGGTACTCCTGGATTCATTGGTTCCTGTTTTAAAGGCCAAACTCTAGTCTTGTAAGGCATAACTCCTTGTGGGAACCCAATGTCTTCAAAAAATCGATCCATCTCGTAAGCTGTGTAGTTAGCCCGGGGAGTAACAACAAGCGGTTTACTTCTGTCATGAAACACTTTAGAAGATGGAAGTAGCCATTGGTTACTCTCAGAGCTCCTTTGTTCCGGCCTGACCAGCAAAGGGTTTACTAAAGGGACACCGAGTGTATTTCCAGAAGCAAATGTCCTCATTTGGTCAATGGTCCCACCCCATGGCACCCCGAGCGCAACAAAGTGTTTGATGTACTTGCGGCGCCATGAAGGGGTGGTACGGTCGAGGAAATGGAGGACGAAAAGTCCTCCAAGACTATGGGAGAGGATTATAACTGGCTTTCCTTTGTTCTCTCTGCTAGTTTTTTCCACCAGATGTTTGAGGTCTTGTAGGAACTGTGAGGCTACACGGGATGAGTGGCCCGGCGCAGCAAGGCCATACCTGAAATCATATGGAGCTCCCACCAGCGTTTGGTCGCTAACATACCCACAGCTTTTTTCTAGAGCTTTCACCAAATCTTCCATGTACGATGTGGCATCTCTGCAAATCAAACCTTTTTATCAATATACATTTACATGTTATCCCTATATTTTAGCAACATTATCAAGCTACAACCTTCTAGCTATGGAAAATCCAGATTCATTATGCTATGTCTAATACCCAACATGACAAAAAGCAAGTAACAAAAAATGCTGGGAAATTCTAACCGGAGACGAGGGTCGAGGTATAGAAGCGATTTAGTTGAACCAAAATGAGGAACCCGAGTCTGAACACCAGGGGCATTTTGATAATCATCCAAATCTGCGTCATAGTACAACATCATTCGTTCGTTGAAGCATTTGGTGAAGGGAGAGAATAGCACTGATACATCGAACCATAACCTGAACCATCCTCCAGTCTTCTTATGAGCCGGGTTTACCCAACTACTACACCAGATGCTGGTTGGCTGGTAGTCATGGTCTAGTTTTGCCTCTAGCTGGTTACCACCACTTCCTGGAACTAAAATCATAGGGTGCACAGCTTGACCCATTGAGATCATTGTCGCCATCATGAGCATCCCTATGACTACCAAATAGTGTGAAGATGGTCTGTTCATTTTCTTTCTAAGAAACAGAAGAATCTCATGAGTGTCCTGCAATGCTGGAGAACTGGAGGACTGGAGAACAGGTTAACTGACTTCTGGAAAAGCAGAGTGGTATCTAAAATGTAAGGCATAAGATAAGTCCCAATGTATGGTCATATGAAACCCGCTTCGTCATCTAGAGGCTTCACATATTATTATTTTCCTTCTTATTTTTGTATTTATCTACGTGGCATTGTGCAACGGATATTAACTTGAAACCAGTTATGTCCCCGACCGACCCCACCTGCTTCACAAAAATGTCTAAAACCCTTGAAAAACCTAAACGTGGGTAACTTCCGCGTCTTCCTCTCTCTCCTTCTCCGTCGCCTCCATGTTTGAGTATCGGTGCAGCTCCATCGATTGGAAGCCATATCCAGTGGTAGCCCTTGCTACCAGTGCCGAAGGCTCTCAGGTTGCTGCAGCTCGGGAGAACGGTTCTCTTGAGGTCTGGCTTGTATCCCCCGGTGCTTCCTCCTGGCACTGTCAACTCGTACGTGCTCTTGTTATTTTCTCTCTTCTGACTTTTCGTATTTTCGATTGGATTAGATTCATGAAAATTGCTTTGTGTTTATTATTTTCACTTTTTTCTCTAGTATAGAGCATCCATGGAGATCCAAAATCGAGAATCTCGCACCTTGTGTGGTTTGGTGCTAGTTCCAAAGGTTTGACTTCCGCTAGGTTGATTTCTTCAAGCTTTGATGGCACAATTTCGGAGCGGGATCTTTTCTACTTGAAGCAGAAGGTGAATATCAGTGAACTAAAACTTGTAGCTGCTTGTAAATAATAAGTGTTCTGGTCGATGCTTTCTAATTAGTTCCGAGATATGTACATATTCCTTTTGCTTGGTTATATCTCTTAGAAATCTGATTTTCCAGGTCATCCTAGATTCAATTGGAGTATCAATCTGGCAAATGGCTGTGGCACCTTTCTCCACAGAAGCAGAAGGTAAAGAAACTAAGCTGATTCAGAATGGATACTTGAGTGAGAACTCAGATGATGAGGAAGAAAGTGGAGTTAAAAATTGATAAAATTTAAATTTCTAAATATATGTAATATTTAGTGATAAAAATTGATAGCAAAATAGTAAAATTAGCCTTTTTTTAAACTTGGGAAAAATATTTGAAACCGAATACCCAAAGCAAAAGTTAACCAAAAATACTTAGGATGGGTTTGTTTGGATAATCTTTTGGTATCTCAAATATTTGGAGTAATTTTGGATAATTTTTTGAGAAAAATCTTTTATGTATTTTTTGGGTGTTCAAGTATTATTTATTTTCAAAATTGTTATGCAGACCAAGTAGAATTTATCGGGATTTGGGATTTTTTGCAAGATCGTGCAGTGCAACCTAAATAAATCCAAAGATCTAGAACCAACAATGATTTTTGGATAGGACGAGAGAGATTAATTCTGCAATTTTGATATGAGTTTGTTTTGTGTTGTTAGTTGATTTTGTAAATTAAATAATACATAGATTTGATATTTTTGAAATTAATTGTTGGCATTTATTAAATTGAGCAAATAGGTAACGTAAATTAATGAAATTTTTTTTGTTAATAACTGAATCGTTAAAGTTTGATTTATGGCTAAAATATACACCCTAAAATCTTTTTTTTTTCTTTCATTTGTATTGATGATGAATCGAGTCCGGATGTTTGAAAATTTCTAAAATATGCACTATCGTTAGCATACAGCAGATTGGTGATAATTACATATCACTAATCCAAATGTTATTTTAAAATTGAACTAATGGAACAACAACATCATTTGTGAATTTGTAGGTTTTAAGCATTAGTTTGAGAGTTTACGTGGTAAGTTCAATATTATAGATATCAAAACAGTGAAAACTTTTTATGTTATTGGGCCTTTTAGTTTAATCTATTTTCTTCTGTATGTAAGTCCAATGTAACTTTACCTCCTAGTGGGCCTTAATCAATAACATTAAATACGACAAAAAAAAAACAATATAATTTGTGTGGGAATAGGCAGTTTTTACGTTATTTTAATAATCAAGTTACAAAAAGTAACGATGTCCGTGTATTTGTAGGTTTTAGCATTAGATTTGAAAGTTTATGTAATAAAATCAAAATTATAGATAATTCATGTAGTTACAAGCATGTATATGATTCGTGTGGGAAGAGACAATTTGCCGTGAAATATTCTATGTAGTTCCAAGAAAGTGTTGTGGTGTTTTTACCTTTATCATCGTAGTTCTTAAATTGATAGAATCATTTATAAACAATAAAATCTTTAAATAACTGTATTAAAATTATTTACCGACAATTTTACCTACTAAATTTAATTAAAATATTGATCAGTAATAAAAATAAGCGTTATATATTTAAACAACCATTTATATATTATCAAATAATTCATATTCGTGATGTTTTTTATTTCTCATTGTTATTCTTAAATTTGTATAATCGTTTATAAACAATAAAATCTTTAAACGAGCATTTGTAAAATGATTCAATGACCGTATCACTTACTAAATTTAAGTATATTGATCGACAAGAAAAATAAGCGTAACATATTAAAAAAACCGTTTATATATTATCAATCAATTCACATTTTTCGTGTTTTTTCTTTCTTATTATTGCTTTTAAATTTTGAGAATCGTTTATAAACAAAAAAAATTTTAGACGACCGTTACCAAATAATTCAACGACAGTTTCACCTACTAAATTTAAATAAAATATTGATTGGTAATAAAAATAATCGTTACATATTTAAAAATTTATTTATATATTATCAATCAATTCATACTTGTGGTTTTTTTCTTTCTCATTGTTGTTCTTAAATTTATAGAATCATTTATAAACAATACTATTTTTAGACTATCGTTTCAAAAATGATTCAACTACAGTTTCACCTACTAAATTTAAATAAAATATTGATCGGTAAGAAAAATAAACGTTACATATATAAACAAACATTTATATATTATCAATCAATTCACACTTGTGGTATTTTTTTTTCTCATCGTTGTTCTTAAATTTATAGAACCGTTTATAAACAATAAAATCTTTAAACGACCGTTTCAAAAAGGATTCAACGACCGTTTCACCTACTGAGCTTAAATAAAATATTGATTGGTAATAAAAAGAAGTGTTACATATTTAAGAACCGTTTATATATTATCAATCAATTCACATTTGTGTTTTTTTTTTCTCATCGTTGTTCTTAAATTTATAGAACCGTTTATAAATAATAAAATCTTTAGATGATCATTTCAAAAATGATTCAACGACCGTTTCACTTACTAAATTTAAATAAAATATTGATCGGCAAGAAAAATAAGCATTACATATTTAAACAAGCATTTATATATTATCAATCAATTCACACTTGTGATATTTTTTCTTTCTCTTCGTTGTTCTTAAATTTATAGAACCGTTATAAACAATAAAATCTTTAAACGACTATTTCAAAAACGATTCAACGACCGTTCTACTTACTAAATTTAAATAAAATATTGATCGGTAATAAAAATAAGTGTTACATATTTGAACAACCGTTTATATACTATCAATCAATTCACACTTGTGATGTTTTTTCTTTCTCATTGTTCTTCTTAAATTTATAGAATTGTTTATAAACAATAAATATTTAAACAACTTTTTCAAAAATGATTCAACGATTGTTTCACTTACTAGATTTAAATAAAATATTGATCTGTAATAAAAATAAACGTTACAAATTTAAAGAACTGTTTATATATTATCAATCAATTCACACTTGTGATGTTTTTCTTTCTCATCGTTGTTCTTAAGTTTATAGAAGCATTTATAAACAATAAAATCTTTAAACGATTGTTTCAAAACAACAAAAGCAATTATCATTCAGACTCTATATTTAATTTTAGGAAATCATGCAATCAATTCAAAAGAAGATCTTTGACGTGGAAACATAAAACCCCGTATACAAAACGTGGAGGTTTATTTAAACATGATTTATAAGAAATTTTGATGACTATGTAAATTACAGAATCTCTAGAACTTATAGAATTAAAAAAAAATTTTAGACTTTATTACAAATTTTTATTGAAATCTTATACATACTCTGATACTCTTACGTACTCTCATATACTATCAAGTTCTTTCAGAATATATTATCATAGAATCTTGTTAATATAAGTTTATAAAGTTTATTTTTAGATTTTGATTTTTTTTTAATAATTTGATATTATCTTGTCGTTAAATTTTTGTGAATAAAATTTATTTTTCTCAGAAATTGTCTACCAATGAATGTATTTAGCCAAAATCGTTGTTGGTAAATATATAATGTATGCTCGTCGTAGTTTCTTACTCATGTTATACTTTTCCAGAAAAAATCATTCTTCGTTCTATTTTCTAAAAAAATTGGTATTATTCTTAAGTTTCAAATACATACTATTGGAAATTTGATATACTCTAAATCATATATTTTTTTTTTCTTTTTTGCATATTTATTTTTAATTATATTTTATTTCATTTTCATTTTACCAAAAAATATTTTTATTTCTCTTAAAAATTATGCAAAGAAAAACAACTTTAAAATTTTTAGGTAACACTTAATATTTTAAAAGAGTCTTTTTATGAACAAAAAATTTGAAATCAACAAACCAATAACACTAAACTTTAAAATAGTTGTAAAGTCATTTAAATTAATTTTTGTTGACTAACTCATAACTTGAATGATTTTTTAAAATCTTCTATTAAATAAACTTTTAATGATTTAAAAGAAAATTTTAAAATATGAAAATCAATAACATATAATTTTAATAGATTTTTTTTAAAGTCTCAATAATAATAAATAAAATAACAATACATTATGTAAGAATTTGGGTAGTGGATCGATTAATTATGAACTAGTGTTAAAAAAAAAACAATAAAATTTTAAAGACTTATAACTTATTATAAATCATGGAACCAACTTTTATTATAATTCCATTTATTTCCCTTCAATTTAGAATCAGGGAAAAGTAAAGAGAAAGAGAAGAAAACGAGGAAACGGAAATCAACAGGAGGCGAGAGAGAAAGAGAAAGAGGACTGTGTGTCGAAGAAATAGAGGATGTTAAACGGCGAAGTCAGAAATTCTTAAAGACACGTACAAGAAAGAAAAGCCAAAGACGTCAACTAAAAACTCTCCACGTGTCTCTTCTTCTCTCCCACCATTGCATGAACCAGACAGACGCTGCAATTGCCTCGTGTTACTCTCCAATCCACCAATCACCAAACTCAACCCCAGTAACGCCTAAGTAACCACATTGCATGTAACCCATTTTCAAGTTTCATTATTTAGAAAAAGAAAAAAAAAATGGTGATAGGTGTAGGCACGCATGACGCTTAGCAACAACACGCGTTGCGGTGACATCTTCAGCGATTGGTGAACCGAACCACATCTTCCAATACTTCTCTTCTAAAAACGGCACATTAACTCCAACACGTGTCTTTATCCCCAAACCTCTCTAACACGTACCCATCCTTTTCTCTCCAAATGTTCTTCTTTCCTTCTATGCGCCTCTCTCTTATTCGTCTCTCCATTCGCCTCTCCTGCTTTTAATTCACCTTCTTCTTCACTATCTCTCTGATCTCTCTACATCCATTCTCTCTGAGTTTTCTATTCTACTTGACGTCATGATTAAGATACTCAACCCTCATCACTCATCCACGACTCTGAAAACCGCTGAGATCTTGTCTAAATACAGACCTATTGCTCCTAAGCCTGGGACGCTTCGAGGAAACGATGATGACCCTTCTTCCTCTATGTCTCAGAAGATTAACCAATCTCCGTATCTTCGTAACCTTTGGCCTCAGCTTCAAGCACGGCCTACTAGAACCCGTAAGCGAGGTCGAGGTGGAATGGGTCCGACGTCTTCTCTTGCTTTGAAGAGACCCAAGCCAGCAACTACTACTGTGACGACGAAACGTGTTCTTGGTCCTATCAAAACACTGTCGTTTCAGGCTTTTACTCATCATGGGTTACCTAACCTTGCTCAAGTCGGCTATGCCTTGGAGAATGT
Source organism: Lepidium didymum (assembly GCA_963920545.1). Lineage (NCBI taxonomy): Eukaryota > Viridiplantae > Streptophyta > Magnoliopsida > Brassicales > Brassicaceae > Lepidium > Lepidium didymum. The sequence continues at coordinate 18,069,040 of OY986992.1, read as the reverse complement.
TGGCTCTCCTGCTTTGGTGACTTTGCCTCTTCTTCAATGCTCTCCTCCTCTTCCTCCTGCTGCTAAATGCATGGAGCCAGAAGTCAAAGGAAAGTGTGTCATTGATCTGAACAAAACTGCAGAAGTGATGCAAGAAAGAGACTTCTTAACGCAGCTACAAGGACCTATCACGACAACGACTACCACAAGAAGTAGAGTCATATCACCTCAGCCCATAAGGCCTGTTTGCTCAAGGATCAACGTAGCCTACGTAAACCCACTAACCAACCCATCTCCACCATCTCAAACAAGTAAGAAATCACCTAGAGAAGTTGAAGAGGAAGTGGACTCCGATGACCTACCCTCCGTGATCACCGATTCCAACAACAGGGTCAGACTCGTAAACTCAGCCTACAAAGAAATGATGGGACAGCCAGAGTGCTCGTGGCTTGATTCAATGGTGAGAGGGAAGAGAATCTGTGGAGAAGTGATGATCAATTTCTGCGATCCCAAGATTCCGGTGATGACTGAGAACAATGGGTTTTCTTGCTGGGTGAGGATAGATTGGGAAAGAGACGGTAAGGACGAGTACATGCACGCCTTTTGCGATGTGAAGAAACTTGCTTGCGATTACAAGGACTATGTTTTTGCGTGGAGGTTTCACGCAACCACTGACTACAGAGAAACTTGTCAGTCAAGCTGCAATGCTTAGATTAGGTTTTAAAGTATGTGTGCTTGCTCGTCTTAATTACTAGTATAGCATATTATGATATATATAAAAATATCTATAGACAATATGTAAATCTCGTTTAGTGATAATCTCTGTTTGCTATAAGTACAGTATAAGTTAAGAACTATAAGTTCCTCAGTTTGGCTTTCAAATTTCAATGTTGCCTACATAGCTTGTGATGGAAGCGATCACTCTTATAAACTCAAGTGTAAAGTAGTGCAACTACAAGAGCTATCAAGCAGGAATAAACCTGTAAATTGTTAACAAAACACTGGACTTGAACCTGTTGAATCCGTACATTTGATCGGTATTGAAGGAACACTGTGACAGTCTTCTGCAATTTTTCCCCATAGAAATTTGGTTGTAACAGGGTTTTGGAGCTTAAATCTTACTATCAATACAACGCAGATGGATGATTGACTTGGCTGTAAATAGTGAATAGAATACCATCGTCGAGTAATTATGCAATCGTTTTGATCCAAGGAAGCCTTTGTAATTTATATATTCAGGTCGAATTTGAGAGATAACTCTTCAAACAAATTACAACTTCGCTCTCTCTCTCTTTTTTTCCAGAAAAGATTTGGTTACGTGATTTCACTTAGCCTGCCTGTTTTTTTGCAAGTCAAATGAAACTCTGTACTGGAGCCGAAAGCTCTAGTTCATATGCAGCTTGGTAAAATTCTGCAGCTTGCTGTGATAAGCCTTGCATTTTGGCAACATGACCTAGCTTCATCCAGGCTTCGTGGTTTCTGGGGTCTAATCTTAAGGCATTCATCAGAAAGCTTTTGGCTGTTGGAAGTGATTCACCTCCAGATTTCATCATGACATCTGCTATTGAAATGATGCTGGGCACGTGATCTGATTCGATTGATATCGATAGGAAAAAGGATATTAACGCCTCTTCATGAAGTGATTTAGCATCTTGACACAAACCTGTCCCAACCATAGAATCAAACAAATGTAAGGATCTGGTTATGAACAAAGGAAAATTTACGAGTTTGTTTATCACTCTTAATGTCTTTTTTTCCATACCTGTTCCATTCCAGCCTTTGGGAGAATAATAGCAGATGGATCTTGCCTTCTCTAGACATTTTTCTGCATCTGACCATGAACCTAGCTTTCCGTAGACAGATGCCAGGTCTTGCCAAGCTTCCGTTTCAAATTTCTGTAGCAGAGTCTGAGAATATAAAGTAAGATCATTCAGAAAGATAACAAACTTCACGGAATATGTCTCTTTCAGATTATGAAACCCAAACTAGGTACCTCGGATTGTGCAGGATTTTCTTGCGCCCGGATTAAGGCGAGCGAGTTGCTGCATGTCTTCATTGCCTGCCTAGGTTGTTCTTGAGTCATTTGAAGCACAGCTTTTAACTGCAGAAGCTCTAACTTTTCCATGTCACCAGCTTCTTCCAATGTAAAGTCCAGTATAGATTCAGCATCCTTTAGCCGTTTCTCCGCTGAAAGGACAGTAGCTAAATGTTTCCATCCTTTAGTTGAAACTCCTTCCACCATATTAGAATGCTCAACCGCGCCATCCATAGCCGCCTGAAGGTTTCTTTGAACTGCATTCTCAACGCTTAGGTTAAATATAACGTCTGGTTCCGGATTATTCTTGGCTCTCTTTGCTGCTTCATTTAGAGAGAATAGAGATTTCTTCTGAAGCAAAACCCGTTCAGAGTCTAATCTGGAACTTCTTGCAGCGTTTCCATAGCATACACCAAGGAACCTGTGTGCTTGGCTCAAAAGATGTTCACTACTATTGTTTGCAACATCGAGCAGCCTATGAGCAAAATTTATGCCGTCCCTTGAGTGTTTTGGATCTTTAGAGCACAGCATTGCTCCAAATAATAACCAAGGGATATGGGGTACCTGTCTTGATTCAGAAGGACCCAAGGCCAACTTCAACAGATTGATGGACGCTTTATCAATACCTGCAGCACTGTAACAAAGGGAGAGAAGGTACCATCTCTCCCCACGGGTGTAAACACCTGGAAGAGTCTGCTCAAGATAGTTCGCCAACACTTCAAACTGTCCAGTCATCGAGAGGGCGTAAGTGAGATGATCCATGAGTTCTGGATCCCATTGTATGTCCTCAACTACCATCTTTTTTACAAGTAACATTAGCAACACAATTGCTTCCTCCATGTTGTATTTTGGGCATGCCTCAACACTTCCATAAAGTAATATCAAAGCTAAGGATTTCTGCGTAACAGCTAACCTTTGGGGATCCAAATTCCATGGTTTGGATAAAGCCCGACGATATGAAGCAATAGTTTCATGATAATTTCCCGCTTTTGTCCACAACAAAGGAAGCAATTCGAGGACTTGCTGAAAAATGTCCTGCAATTTAGAGAATCCACTGATTCCGTCAGGCATGCCACTTGGCAGTGCAGATTCAACCACGTCCAGAATTATCTTACACTCCTCCGCAGCATCTGGTAAAAACAAACAGCAGCACATTGGGACTACAGTTCTATGCAAAATCTCGAGAGCATCACCAGTAATATTCATGAGTATACCTTTGTAAGACCCGAGTTCCCCTAGTGATCTAGCTTTAAGCAAGACTGCCTCAAGAAGTAAACTGACTGAATGCATTGACATTAAGGTAGGAGGCACAATAACAACTTTGGAGCGTGGTTTGATAGGACCGGTTCTCTCTACAATGGCTTTGATAATCCTTGGAGTTAAAACTTTAATGTCAATCCCCTTGAACACTTGAAGCGCTGCATCGAAATTACCTCTCTGATATTCAAGTCTCCCAAGCAATGCCCTAGCTTCCTAACACACGAAAGACAAAACATGAGGAAGAAAGAAATCGATAATTTCACCACAAATCTTAGACATCAGTAGCTAAACCCTACCTCATAGTTGAGTGAGAGAGCCCCCTTTAAAGTGGATTCAGCTTCATCGACTTGAATATCATCCAATTTTGAATCCCAATCGCCTCCTCCAGTTCTGGAAGAAAGTCCACTAGCTGAAAAATCTCTAGTAGCTAGGGATTCCGGTGAACCCGGCTGGTCCTCGAACCGGAATTGTTCGCCTGAACAAGCACACAACATCTCCTCCGCCGAAATACAATGAATGAAATCACAGATCTACGCTCCGCTCCACTAACAAAAACAAAAACAGAAACATGTTTTCAGAATATAACCACAAATCCCTTAAACCTATCCATACATATTCTCGATGCCTTCAAAACCTCTACACTATAATGTGGTCGTTTTCAATCACATAGCAAATCCCCAAAAAGAGAAAGAGGAGCTAAGAGCGAAATACAAGAAGCTTACATGAAAATGGAAGAAGGAAGACGCGAATCAGCAACATCGAGAAACGCGAATGGTAACCATGAAAACGGATTGGCGTTGGCGTTGTAAGTTATTAAAAAACCAAAAACTCAGAATTTGTTAAATCCATTAGGCAGAGAGAAGATCCTAACAACGATGAAAGGTTCTTTGTCATTTTGTACTGTGTGTTGTTCATGTCAATTGTAAGTAACTAGCCAGCAGCCAACACGCTGTGATTTCATTTCTTTTGCTTTTGAAAAAAAAGAAATCTTTTTGCGTAATTTTGAATTTTTGTTTGGGTCCCACTCCCACCATTACAAAAAATACCACGTGGCAAGTATATAATTATCCACAAAATAGACATTTGCCAAAACACTAATATTTCATTAAGTTCATTTATACTGAACGACAAGGGCCGTGAGCAATCATTGTCTTCTCAGGGGATAAGAAGTGAAAATTTGAGTTACGAAAACCTTAAACCTTGCTTGATTCTATAAATAGAAACCATAACAGCTTATTGATTGGTTCTTTTTTTTTGATAGAACAATCTGCAATCGAATCCTGACATTCAAATGCTATGTTGTAGTCTGAGCCAATTATGATAAGTTGAAACAACAAGGATCAAATCACAAGCAAAGCATCTCATCATACATAAAAAATAACATCAATACTTGATCCAATAACTCCTTTGGGGTTCTTGTTAAGCTGAGCTTACAAGAACAAATAGTGGTGTCTCTCCTAGTTTGTCCTTTCCCTTCAATAACATTGCAACCACATATCAGTTTTGTGAGCAAATCAGTGATAAGAGACTGGAAGCAGATATTAAAAAGGGGTGAAGAAGCTATACCTTAAGCTCTGGTAACTCAATTACGCATGCACACTCAACAACCGTCACTCCTACTCGCTCTGCAAAACACAACCAGTTTGGTTATTGAAGCATGTACTGCATTATCAAAAGAATGAAACTAAAGCATGAAAATGAATCTACTTCTCGAAGCTTGGCTTACCAAGTAGTCGGATTGCAGCAGCGAGAGTCCCACCCGTTGCAATGAGGTCATCTATAATAATAGCCCGCTCACCAGGCTCTACTGCACCAACATGCATCTCAATCTTATCTGTTCCATACTCCAACGAATACTCCTCCGAAATAACCTTCCCTGTTAAAGAAACCAAAACCATTAGGCAGTTTTGGAATTAAACTCTAGGGATGAACAAGGAATGAGATACTTATTAGCTGCTCCTCGATAAAAAAGACTAACAACCACCTAGGCTACTGGAGTTACTAAAAAGACATATGACATAGTAAAATGAGTTGCATCATAAATAATCAAAGACATAGCAAAATAAAATTCACTTTGCTACTGTCCGAGATAACAATAATAATATACTCAATGATATAACTGAGACCTTGATGTAACTCAATATTCAAATAGTAAGGCACAAGAGAAAACAAGGATTTACCAGGTAACTTCTTGGGCTTCCTCATGGGAACAAATTTGGCACCAATAGCCAATGCAATAGGAGGTCCAAATATGAAACCCCTAGCTTCAACACCTGCAATTACCACAACATATAGAAGCCATTTAGGCAAGGACTAAAAATGATTTACCAATTCATTACATACAAAAAGAATTCAACTTTCACTTTAAGGTAACACTCTTAGTATCCTAAAAAGACCAACAGGGACTCGTCGAGCTCATTCAAAAGCAACTTAAATCTGGTATTGGAGAAACCACGAACTTTCTATCGATTGAGGAACCAAAGAGACCCATAAGAGTTACCTGCAACAACTGATATGCCTTTCCCTTTGTACCTATCAACAAACAAAGCAATGGTATCCTTAAAGGCCTCAGTGTCTAGAAGAAGCGTCGTTATATCCTGAAACATTATCCCTGCAAAGTTCCCAATTGAAATTTCAAAATCACAACACAGATCAAGAGTAAACGAAATGGAAAGAGACCACCATAGCTATAAGTAAAGTAAACTTGGTAGAAACATAGAAAAACCGAAACCTGGCTTAGGGAAGTCGGGGATGACTCTAATAGAAGAGGCGATCTTGGCGATTCTCGGATCTTGCCCATCTTCAGTCGTCATTTCACTGTCCCGACTTGCTGCTGCAACTTTAGCAAAAGACTTGGCGTCAGATTTGCAAGCATAGACCCTAAGACCCAATGAGACACTATGATGAATAAATGACCAATTTATCCCAATTGATTTCATGCTTTGACGGAATTGCCCCACTCAAGCAAAAAATATCTATTTTGATCGCAGACTTAAAAAAGCAACAAAAAGTTATAAGGAAATAGAAGGTGGTGGGGCCTACCACCGGAGAGGCGGAGGGAGGTTGTAAAACGGCGGCTTGAGAGGCGGAGTAGAGGAGAAGCACGGTTGTGGTTGTTGAGAAGACGATTGCGAGGGAGAGGATGAGCAAGAGAGAGACGATGTGAAACTATTGGAGAGACTATTGTTTGCATATTCTTTCTCTGGATTGAGTGAGATAGATCTTTAAAATGGAATGTAATACTTTGAAATGGAATACTATTTTCACAAACGCCGTGATCACTGCCTTCTCGTATTCAGTCACTCTAACCTACCTAACACATTCGTTGACCTTTCTACTTTACTCTTCATTTCAAATTTATCATAATTAATCTTTTTTGTTTTTAGAGTTTGTGATGACAACCAAAATGTTCATATTTAAATAACAAAACCATTACCCACTGATTTGGTTAAGATGTCCAGCTAATAACTTAAATATTGAGATTTGATTACTCTATTATACTAGTAAATTAAAAAAAGAAATTTTATGTGAATTTTAGTCTATAGATCGAGACAATCTTATCGAAAAAATAATAACAAAACCATTTATAATCCTCACCGACAAAATCAAATCATATGTTTTCTTTTGTTGTTGGTAAACTCTAATTCATATATTTTATACAATTTTAATCTTTGTTGATATATATGATTTATTACATAGACAGGTTTGAGATGAGTTTACTCTTGTCATATAGACATATCCAAATCCAAAATCTCTGGACACATGTTGGGATCATATCAATTTCAGATCCCAAGTTAAACCAAGAATGCATAATTAAGTCACCAAGAGATAATCATGAGATAAGTGCATAATCAAGTCTCCTCACCTAAAATTAAGAGTGAAACAATTATATAAAAAAATTAAGAGTGAAATTAGGTAATTAACGGGCCGATGGATGTTAATTGAGGCCCAAAAAATATGAACTCAGCCCATAATTGAACTGTTGACGTGTAGCAGTTTCCGTTTTCGTCTTTGGTCGTTGAATTCACGGGAAAGTGAATCACAGCCAATTTCTTTACTTATCTGTGACTTGAAGCTATTTCCCCCGATTTCGTTTTCCATCTTCGCCGTTTCATTTTCAAAATCGAATCTTCCTTCTGAATAAAAAAAATCCTAAAACCTAATCCCGAAGGATACTCGTCAACCACTGCGCCCATGACCTCCCAACGATACTCTTCCCATATATGCTTCATCTTCCTTCTTCTTTCTCGGATTCAACGCCTACGAACACAGTTCCGTCGGATATGAGGAATCAAGCTTGTCTCTCCGCCATTATTCTGCTTTTCCTCTTCTCCGCTTCCTCCGCTGAACAAAATGTTAGGACGGAGCGAATTTCAGGTACTTGTTCCAGCAGATTGAAAATGTACTTGACTTTATTGATTTTTCTTGTTGCGTTTAATCCTTAAATTTCGTACTTTCTCAATAATTTAGTTTATGAAATCTGAGGTTTCTTCACTGTACTTGTTTCATTGTTCAGATTATAGTGTGATATGCTTTTAGAAGTTTAGTTCATTGATTGAGCTACTATATAACAGCTAAAATCAAAGTGAGTTCAAAAGGATTTTTTAATTTTGAAATGCAGGAAGTGCTGGTGATGTTCTGGAGGATAATCCAGTGGGCAGGCTTAAGGTTTATGTATACGAGCTCCCAAGCAAGTACAACAAGAAATTACTCCAAAAAGACCCTCGATGTCTTACACACATGTTTGCTGCGGAGATTTTTATGCACAGGTTCCTCTTATCTAGTCCTGTTCGAACTCGTAATCCCGATGAAGCTGATTGGTTTTTCACGCCAATTTACCCAACTTGCGATCTGACTCCTACCGGCTTACCATTGCCTTTTAAATCGCCGCGAATGATGAGAAGCGCCATTCAGCTTATCTCATCAAACTGGCCTTATTGGAATCGGACAGAAGGAGCTGATCACTTCTTTGTTGTGCCCCATGACTTTGGAGCTTGCTTCCATTACCAGGTAGATTTACTCGCCACTCAGAAGCACACTTGCGTTTTTTTATTTAGATGCATGAAATTAGATAAGACCCAATCTTAGTTACATACTTTGATCATTGCTGCTCATCACGAAGTTACTGTAATTGATCTAGTAATTATACATAATACATGATCATTTGCATGGAGTTGGCTGTTTGATCATCACACTAGTACTTGGTTGCATGAAAACTGAGCATCTGTTTATGATGTTGTTGCATAAGATTGTAGAATAGCCATTGATCTGCAGTGCAATTTAAGATTTTATTGACATTTAACAGGAGGAAAAAGCAATTGAAAGAGGAATTCTTCCGCTTCTCCAGCGCGCCACGTTGGTTCAGACATTTGGTCAGAGGAACCATGTGTGTTTGGACGAAGGTTCGATCACTATCCCTCCTTTTGCACCTCCACAGAAGATGCAGGCCCATCTTATTCCTCCAGATACTCCACGCTCGATCTTTGTTTACTTCCGCGGTTTGTTCTATGATGTTAACAACGATCCAGAAGGGGGTTACTATGCAAGGTGCATATTTTTTAGACTTGTAAATCTCCTTACGTAATGAGGTTTTGGCAAAATTGGAACTGTCAAACTCAATAATATCACACATAAAAGAAGCACGCATACATCAAAATCTACATGTTAAGATCGCAGTTCACCATTCCTCATCAGGAAGCTAAGTTATATATAAGTATAGCTAATTGTTTTGGAACCTGCTGAATGGATTTTCCCTCTTTGTATAGAGGTGCAAGAGCAGCGGTGTGGGAGAACTTCAAGAACAACCCTCTATTTGACATCTCAACAGATCACCCGACAACATACTACGAAGACATGCAAAGAGCCATCTTCTGTCTATGTCCTCTAGGTTGGGCTCCATGGAGCCCAAGGTTAGTTGAAGCGGTTGTGTTTGGGTGCATTCCAGTTATCATAGCAGACGACATCGTACTGCCTTTCGCAGACGCAATCCCTTGGGAAGAAATAGGTGTTTTCGTTGCAGAAAAAGATGTGGCTGAGCTAGACACGATCCTAACCTCAATACCAACAGAAGTAATCCTCAGAAAACAAAGACTCCTGGCGAATCCTTCAATGAAACGAGCAATGCTCTTCCCTCAACCGGCTCACTCTGGAGATGCATTCCATCAGATACTTAACGGGTTAGCTCGGAAGTTACCACACGATAAAAGCATGTACTTGAAGGAGGATGAGAAGGCACTGAACTGGACTGCTGGTCCGGTTGGTGACCTTAAACCATGGTAAACTCAGGAAGAGTTACACGTCTTATTGTATATTTTGGATACCACCTTAAGAGTTATTTCTGATAGAAGAGCATTTGTTGTTTCTCTACTGAAAAGTTCCTAGAACTCGGTGTGGATTATTTTTGTAGATAACACTACTCAAGATACATGGACCAAACGGGAGATTTACTTTCTCTTCGGTTGAGCATAATACTACATTTTTGCCTTTACATTTAAAATTTTTAAACTTCAGTCGTGTAAAGTTTCTTCACCTCGAAAAGTTGTAAAACATGTGGTATTAAAAACAATATTTCATGAATGAAATTAAATTACGTATTATTGTAAGTTAGCAAAATTGAAATGGGCCTATAGTCGAGGAGGAACTGGGCTAATAATCTAAGAAGACCCTTGCTTTTACTCCGTCTCCTCAGTGACAGAGAGAGAAAGAGGCGGCGATGGCTGGAGGAATGGGTGCGTTTTGGGGAACTCGGGTAATGGAAATAGTGAAGAAGCACGATTCCGGTGGTCTAATTTGGAAGCGAATCAAGCTTACCCCTACTCGTAAAGCCAATGCTAAAACCCGTCTCCGTCGCGTTTGGCAGGTACTCACTTTTCCATCTTTTAGGGTTTATGAGTTCATGACAACGTTTCTCTCTTTTCCTAGTTTAGATCCTCCTCTCTTTTTTTGCTTTCATAGAATCCGGTTCAGATAACGGTTACTTTGGTCGAGTAAATTAAATGTGATTAGTTGGTTTTTCCCAATTGGTAGGTATATGAACACGATTGTAAGTAATCTCTTTCCCGGCTAAAGATGGATTGGGATTGATTCAAATCGATGAGTTTCATTACAAAATCGTCCTAGGTATTGTTGAGTTTATGTGATTTGGTCTCCTCAGGTTTAATTATTTGTAATGAGTTATGACAAAAAGCCGAACTGTGTAGTTTGTAAATCACTTATGCTGCTCAACATTTTGTTATTGGTAGGCTTTTAAGTATCTCTGTGTCGAACTAAGAACAGAGTACATAATCGAAGTTATAGTGAACCAAAGAATTAAGTTTTTAGATTTTGCATATACCTATCAACCAGAAGAATCTTGGAAATTCATTGTTCCTGATTTGGTGCTTTTTTGGTACACCTTACATCTTCTGCAAAACAAGTAGTTTTGATCAATTTTATGAAAGTTGCTTGCAGAATGAGGCTGTTCTAAGGGCGTGTGGTGAGTCAGATGCACCAAATCCACCACCGGGAACTAGCGAGACAGGAAGCAGTAGCAGTGAGATGACAAAATGAGCAAAGACCCAATAGAAGCTAGAAACATGGTCCTAGTTTTGTAAGGAATTGTCGATCGAGTCTCTCTGTCTTTACAAAAATAATATTTGAAACTTGTAATGGGGTTTATTGATCTTACATGTTGATTCTGCAACGGGTTTTACAAAAGAAAAGGCAGCGAATTACAGAACATGAATTTGAGTACTGGTGCTATATCAGGCGATTTTTATACACTATCAAGACGATTTGTTATGATTACTCATTGAGATATTGGTTTCAACGTCAGAACTTGCATCGAGTGTGACGGAATACGCAAATAATGCACCCGAAGTTGTGAAGGTTTTGGATTCACTCTATAAATATCGTGATGTTTTCTTTAATATATTTGACAATTTTGTTTTTTTTGGCAAAACTCCAATATAATTCAACTTTAAACCGTTCACTAATATTTTAAAGTTCAATCCATTTCTCATCTCTTCATTAAAGCCTAATTTTTTTTTTTCGTCTGAATTATATGAAAACTTGAAATATATCGTTCAAATATATGTCTACCGAAAGACAAAAAATTTCTGAAAATTACTCCTAAAAAACTAAATACAGAACCCCGGAAAATCTAGACTAAGACTTAAATAATCAATCTCGATAATTTGTTATATTAAAGATTGATATCACCTCCAAAAAATAGTGGTTAAAAAGACTAAGATCTGCTTTGGTATCAGAAAGTGAGTTCGAATCTCTCTTCATATATTTTAGTGATAAATTTATTAAAGCCTATGCTAAATTTATATAGAATTAATTACCACTTTTGATGTATACCTCTTTCAAAAGTATTATTTATTAATGCATAAACTGTTTTTTTTTACTAATATACCTAGATGGGCATAATAACCAGAACCAACAAAAAAAAATAAAGATAAAAAAGGAACGGGACGAAGTGGGATCGGTGTTGAAAAACAAGCAATTTCTCGTTAGCCTTTCCTCTCTCTCGCTCCTTCACTCACTCTCGGATCTCGACCACCAAAGCTAATCTCTTCCAAAGCCAAATATCGAAAACCTGCTATTAGTTTCGTCTCCAAATCTCTCCAAAACCCTTTCTCCTTCTACTGCGCACTCTTGCTCCTTCGAAGTCCGTTGTTTTCAATCCTCCCATGGCTGAAGGGAAGTTCGATCTGCCTGACGATCTCATCTGTTCCAAATCGTCTGATCAGTTCAAAGGTACTTCCTCCACCTTCTTCCCTCTCAATCCTCCTCTTGTTTTTCGTTTTTGATTTGAACTGGGTGTCTTTGATTGGTTTTTGATATTTGAATTTCTTCCGCTCTTGGCCGATTTGAATGCGGAGAAACAAATGTCATCCTTTGCTTTCTGGATCTGACTTCTTTTGGATGCGGCAGACATGTATAGTTTAGAATTTGACCTAATATGTTGCTGATTAGGGTTCTAAGATATCATTCACTCTTTATCTACTTCTTCCCGCGTCCAAGACGCATTAGCGATTAATGTTTGGATTAGGGGCGGTAAACGGAGTATTCTTTTCTTGCGAATTCCAAATTCGGGATCTAGAGGTTTTCTGACTTTGTATATCTTTGATTTCTTTGATTTCCTTCACCTATTGAATACCTTATTTTTGTTATTCAATGCAGAATTGGCATCAGATAGCAGCATTCCCTTGTCTCCGCAGTGGCTTTATACGAAATCAAGCGAGAGCAAGATGGTAATACTTCATCTACGAAGATGCTGATACTTTTCTTTTCTTCTTTTTTCTTATATACGAAGATGTGATGCCTGTTCTTTGGATCTCTCGAAAGTATCAAATTTTTAGATGAGTTTGGCTGTTTCTCTGTAATACTTGTACCCTTTATTCGCATGGTCTATTCATCTGATGTTCTTTTTATGTGGTAGGATGTTCGATCTCCTACTCCTGTACCCATGGGAAATCCCAGTGACGCAAATCTGAAGGATGCATGGCGCTTGGATGCTCCTGAAGACAAAAAAGACTGGAAGAAAATTGTGCCTGAGAATGAAACAAGTCGCAGGTGGCGCGAAGAGGAAAGAGAAACTGGCTTACTCGGTGCTAGGAAAGCGGATAGAAGAAAAGTAGAACGTCGCATTGACAATGTCTCAACCAGAGAAACTGGTGACAGTAAAAATATTGCTTCTTCTGATAGGTGGCTTGATGTTAATTCTCGTGCTACTGTCAATGATACTCGACGCGACAACAAATGGTCATCTAGGTGGGGTCCTGAAGACAAAGAGAAAGAAACTCGTTACGAGAAGGTAGATAATAACAAGTCTAAGGTAGAGCCTCAGAGTGAAAGTCAATCTATGGTTAGCAGCGCCCGTGCAACTTCTGAGCGGGACTCTGACCCTCGTGAAAAATGGAGGCCACGTCATAGGATGGAATCTCAGTCTGGTGGGCCGACTTCATATCGCACTGCACCTGGGTTTGGACTTGATAGAGGACGAGCTGAGGGCCCAAATTTAGGGTTCACTGTAGGCCGAGGAAAGGCCTCTGTTACTGGCCGGGGTTCTTCGACTTCTTTAATTGGTGCTGGTAAACAAAGCGCTTCAGCCTCTATGTTTCGGTATCCAAGGGGTAAGTTGCTTGACATGTATAGAAAACAGAAGCCTGATCTTTCCCTAGGTAGGATACCAACTGAGATGGAGGAAGTTGCCTCCATAACTCAAGTAGATGCTATCGAACCTCTTGCATTTATGGCACCTGATGCCAAAGAAAAGGTACGGTCCTCACAGAGATCTTGCTTCGTTTGCCCTTTATCGTAGTTTTGCTGTCAGTTTTCTACTTTTTATTTATAACTGATTTTTTTGACGGGTATCGTGTATGTTAGGCTAGCCTTGCCGGCATATGGAAGGGAAAGATCATTAGTAGCGAAGTTCACACTTCATCTGCAGAAGAGTCCCTGGGTGAAAACAGTCTGGGTATGTTATCTTGTCTTTAGTTACTTGGCTTCTATCTTTCCACCTTGCATAATATGATGAGTGCTTCTTTGAACTTTGTAAAAGGTGGCATACCTGACCCAGGTGAGAAAAAAATGGATGGTGCTTTGCTAGGGTTTGTGAATGGTGACCATGGTTCCATGCAAAATAGTGATTCTGGTATGTGCATGATAGGTGGTAACCAAGTTTTCAGTATCATTAATGTTTAGATAAGGTCCATTTTTGAATTGATTGGCACATTTAATGTCTTAAATATTCTAAGCAAAAGCCAAACAACTATTGTTATAGGATTACTTGGTAGTCACAATGGTGGTCGTGGAGGTGCTTCAAGCGTCTCAAGAATGAATTCAGTGGCTTCTGAAAGTTATGGGTTTGTTGGAGATGGTAATCAAGTCTCTCATGGAAGTCCTGAAGCAGTTAGATCTGCTTTTACTAAATCCTCTGCGTTGGATGGGGGTGAACCCCTTGTTGCTTCTTTTGAGCAAGATTATTTGGGCAACCTGCAGCAATTAGATGTTGAAGTGAATCACTCAGAAGGGGCTGGGTCACCAGAAGAGTTCATGTTCTTGTATATTGATCCTCAAGGAGTGATTCAGGGACCGTTCGATGGTTCTAACATTATTTCATGGTTTGAACAAGGGTTTTTCGGGACAGACCTACAGGTTCGCTTGGCAAATGCTCCAGAAGGAACTCCTTTCCAAGATTTGGGCAGGGTCATGTCATATTTAAAGACAGAAAGTGTGCATGCCCATATCAGGGATCAAAAGAGCGAGCTAGAAGAGACTATTCTAAAAGCAAATTCAGAGACTAATTTTTCAGTTGCACCTGTAGCAGAATCTAATGATTCATCCTATATAACTGGCACATCTCGTTCCTTTTCTATGTATGACAACCCCTCTGCTCTGGATAATTTTCAGAGGAAGTCTGAGTCAGAAGTTTATATGAAACAACCACAAGCCGAAGATCAAAGTTTCTTGGACTGCTCTGCTCAGGACAAAGGTTTGTTATGCTGCTAGCCTTTTCTCATTTGTGTGCATTTGTGTGGAAGAACACATGTCTTTCTTCGGGTTTCATATGCTTGCGATGATATAATTACCGTATTAATTTTTTTTAACTGAACTCTGTTTGAGTAATCATAAAAATAACTAAACTCTGTTTCTTATATCTTATTTCGAAATCAGAAGTTGTATTCCCAGGAAGAGCTGGAGCTCCTGCGTGTGCGTCATCGGCAAAATCCTCTACTAGTATGCTTGATGCTTTAATGGAATGTTCTGGACACCCTGATATTCTTGTTGTACCAACTAAGGCTACTACTGGAAAACAGAATGAAAACAAGCTGCATCCGTTTGGTGTTTTGTGGTCTGAACTAGAGAGCGGTAGTATACCAGACAACGCGTTACCAAACAGGTCTTATGGTGCAATGGGGGTACCTACTGGATCAATAGACAATCGGCCCATTGATTCCCGACAAAATACACAAATTGACTCCAAATTGTCCCTCAATGCTCTGGCTGCTAATCGGATGTCGCAGTTCGAACATGAATCCAACTTTTTTAACCATGGGGATCAACTTCCATCAAATCAATATCACCATCAGCAATTCCAAAATCAGGATATGCTTTCACACTTACATATAGGTGATCAAGCTCAGGATCTGGAACATTTAATAACTCTCCAGTTGCAGCAGCAGCAGGAGATTCAGTTTCAACAGCAACAGGAGATTCAGTTTCAACAGCAGCAGAAGATTCAGCTGCAACAGCAACAGCAGCAGAAGTTTCAACTGCAACAGCAGCAGAAGCTTCAGTTGCAACAGCAGCAGAAGATTCAGTTGCAGCAGCAGCAGCTGGAACAAGAGAGACTACATCAGAAGCTCTTACAGGAGCAACAACAGTCCCATGCTCGACAATTACATTTTCAACAGATTCTACAAGGACAGACTACCGATTCTAGGTTTGGGCTGTCACCTGATTTCGCTCGATCCAACAGCGTTGATCAAATGTTGTTAGAGCAGCAGCTAATGAATGAATTGCAGCAGAGTTCTGGCCATCAGTCACAAAATTTTGCAGGATATATTGAGCGACTTGCCGCAGGAAATTTTGGGCAGTTGCCACATGAAGGCCATCAGAGAGAACTACTTGAACAGCTACTTTCAACAAAAATGCAATCTCAATATGGGCCAATGCAATCTCAATACGGACAAATGCAATCTGAGCCAAACCGGTCTTTGGAGTACCAACTGCTGCAGCAAGAGCAGCTGATGCAACTGACGAATGGAATGAGGCACAATACACTATTGGAGGAACAAAGACATATTGATCCTCTGTGGCCATCTGACCACAATGATCAGCTTCTAAGAACTCATCCTGGGATTCACCATTCACGATCCTCTGCAGGATTTGGACCACTAAACTTTCATCAACAGCAGCAGAGGCCACCCTTCGAGGATCAGTTTGGTCAACTTGAGCGGAACCTTTCATATCAGCAACAGCTTCAACAAGAATTATTCGAGCAAGGTCTTCCATTTGAGCGATCAGCATCCTTACCCGTAAATGCATCGGGGCGGAATCTGGATGCAATAAATGGTCTTGGACTCTCTCAGGGTCTGGAGTTGCGGGATGCTACTGCCCACATGCAATCTTCTGGCAGATTGGGAAATTCTACACCGGGTATCAATCATCAGAATTCCCATATACCATTAGGTGAACCTCAGTTTTCACAATTTGATCGGATGGAAGGTCGCTGGTCTGGAGCCGATACACAGGTAGCTGGGGAATGGGCCGAATCACAATTTCATAGGTCAAACATTGATGCTGAACATCATAAAATGAGATCAGAAATGAGGAGATTGGGTGAAGATTCTGACTCATGGATGTTACGTGGATCTACAGAAGACAGATCAAAGAAGCTTTTTATGGACATGCTCCACCAGAGACCCAGCCATCAATCTGCTGATTCTCTCAGCATGAACCGCGGGGATCCCTATGACAGGATGGCTCCTTTAGGACAGACCTCAGGGATTCAAACGCTTGGTGGTCTTTCAGACCATGGTGGTAGTCTAAATGCTTCATCTGCTTTTGGCGCTCGAGCGTTTTCTGATGAACAAGTCAACAAATTAGCGGGAGATAGGAAGAGTATGGGATCATTGCACCGTAATAATTCCTTACTCTCTGGAATTATCGATGGTGGACGGTCAACTCAAAATGAAACTGAAGCCTTCAGTAATATGTTTGCTATGAACAAAAATCCGAAGGACATTAAAACTTGGAATAATGTGCCGCAAAAAGAAGGAATGGGAAGAACGTCATTTGAATCCCAAGAAAGAATGGGCAAGCAAGCAGTATTAGACTCCCTGATTCTAGGGGAGCTTCCTGGTTCTACGGTTGGCCAGCAGCCTTCTTTCAATATCCCTGGTATGTATATTATTAGTGTAATTGCATCTTAAAGATTTCAGTTTCCTGAATCCATGTATCGGTTATAATGAAGGTTTATCCTGACATTCTCTTGGTGCAGACCAATACAGTGACAACTTGGTTGGAGAAGTTCGAAGGAGGGATAGGTAATGATTGTGAATTCTGATGTTAAGCAGGAGTAGATAGATAGATATGGCTCCATATACCTGCTGATTAAATTACGAGGAGGTTATTTGTAGGTTGGTAGTTCCATCACATGGACAAGATTCAGTAATGTTAAAAAGGCCTCCCTCATCACATTCTTCATCATCACATGAAGGGTTGCTGGAGCGTATGTCAGAGACAGGTAGCAGGACAGCAGCAAGTTTGTATGGTGGAGTTGAAGGTAAGTCACTATATCTCATTTAGGATCCTTTTTATTGGACATTAAATAATAAAGCTTGTAGATGTTGTGATGATATCAGGAGGTGGTGGGAGAAGAGAAGCAGGAGGAGTGGGAAACAAAGGGTCAACATCAGAGGCATCGTTCAGTGAGATGTTGAAGAAGAGTAACAACAACAGCATAAAGAAAGTGGTGGAGTCAACAACAACAGTAGATGGAAACGAAGGAGGAGGCAAAGGGAAGAAGAAAGGGAAAAAAGGAAGACAGATAGATCCAGCTCTTCTCGGTTTCAAAGTCACTAGCAATCGTATTCTTATGGGTGAGATTCACCGTCCTGATGATTTTTAACCCTTCCCTTTTCTTTTCTTTTCTTTGTACAGTATTAAATCCTCTTTTACATGTAAAGAAGATTTTACAGTAGCTTTTCAACTTAGGCTTATAGGTTCCTGATTTTAGGTTACTACACAAAATAAAATATTCATCATTTTTAAGCTCAATAATTGGTTCGTTTTCGTTTGTGTTTACATGATAAAAAAAATTCAAAATCAATATTCAAAAAAGTCTTTCAGAAATGGGAAAGACGGTGTAGTTATTGTTAAGGTGGCGTTGCGTGCACTAAGTAACACAGTAGTAGTATAAGATGGAGCAGCTAGTGAGCATGGGGTTTCCCAGCGAGTTCGCCGCCGAAGCTTTGACGGCCACCGGTGGAGATTCCATCCAAAAAGCCACTGACTGGATTCTCTCTCACCGCTCTTCCCACCAAACCGCTACTGCCACTTTGCAGCCTAAACTCGACCGTTTCCTTCGCCCCAATTCCAAATCAGTAAATCCTGTAATAACTGATGATTCCAGAAAACGCCCCAATTTCAAAACCCCAATTTCCATCGCGGCTGATGATTCCAACAAACGCCCCAAGTTGTCATCTTCCAGCCACCGTCAACACCAGCCTTTATCAGAGCGTATGCGTCCTCGCATTCTCGAAGACGTAGTAGGTCAAGACCATCTCCTCTCGCCCTCTTCTCTCCTCCGTTCCGCCGTTGAATCCAATCGTCTCCCTTCCATTGTCTTTTGGGGTCCACCTGGTACCGGAAAAACCTCAATCGCCAAATCTCTCATCAATTCTTCTAAAGACCCGTCTCTGTATCGCTTCGTCTCCTTGTCTGCGGTTACTAGTGGTGTTAAAGATGTTAGAGACGCTGTTGAGAGTGCTAAAAGGCTTAATCGTGAGGGTAGAAAGAGAACTGTGTTGTTTATGGATGAGGTTCATCGGTTTAACAAGTCCCAGCAAGATTCATTCTTGCCTGTCATAGAAGATGGTAGTATCCTCTTCATTGGAGCTACTACTGAGAACCCATCTTTCCATTTGATCACTCCTTTGCTCTCTCGTTGTAGAGTTCTTACTCTTAATCCTTTGAAACCCAATCATGTTGAGACCCTTCTTAGACGAGCTGTAGAAGATTCCGATAGAGGACTCTCCAACAGCGTTGAGGTTAATGATGCTGTCATTGAGTTCTTGGCTAACAACTGTGATGGCGATGCACGCGTTGCCTTAAATGCTTTGGAAATCTCAGCTACCATGGCTAACGCTCGAGCTGGTTCTGGGGTTGTATTTCTTGATGATGCAAAGGAGGCTCTTCAGTGCAAACATTTGGCTTATGACAAAGCAGGGGAACAACATTACAACCTCATTAGCGCACTTCACAAGTCTATGCGAGGAGGGGATGCTAATGCTGCAATCTACTGGCTGGCTAGGATGCTTGAGGCTGGTGAAGAGCCGCTTTACATTGCGAGGAGGCTTATAAGGTTTGCAAGTGAGGACATTGGCCTTGCCGACCCTTCAGCTCTTACTCAGGCGGTTGCGTGCTATCAAGCTTCACATTTCTTGGGTATGCCTGAATGTAATGTAATTCTAGCCCAATGCACTGCTTACTTGGCACTGGCTCCTAAATCCATTGGAGTTTACCGAGCAATTGAAACTGCACGGAAAGTGGTGAAGGACTCAATTGGACAGAACGAAGGAGTGCCTCTACACCTAAGGAACGCACCAACCAAGTTAATGAAGGAACTTGGATACGGAAAAGATTATATATATCCTCCCAATGATCCTTCTTCTGCGGCAGCTCAGACATATCTTCCTCCCTCTCTTCTGCACTATAAATTCCTAGAGTGGCCACAAGGTGCTTCAGCCGATCTTCAAGATCAGGAGCACTGACTCTACCTCTAGTGTAGTGAATCATGTTTTTTGTATGTGATGAGTAGAGAAGCATATTTCTCAAGTCTTTGCATAGGCTATGCACTATTTTGTTGTTTATTTTCTTCATCTGCTGCTTTAAAATGTAGTGCAGGCCAAAATGGTGGAAACAATAGTGTAGAAATCAGCACCCTTATTATTCAAGATACAGAACTGAACATACCTACTTCTATCTGTAAACGAAAGAAAGACTAAGGGAAGAAAGTTTCCATGGTCCCCAATGAAGCAACACAAATTAATGAGAATTCTTAGACGTGGATCTATGAACAAAAAATGTTTGATTGACTCTTCCACACTTTCACTGATCCAGACTTAGGTCTCCCCATTGGACCTTGTGTTTTGCGGCTAGGTAACGAGCACCGACTGGACCACGACTCCCATAAGGATAGACCTCTGGGATTGTCTTCTTTTCCTCTATCTCTTTGAGCAATGGAGTGAAAAGTGCCCAAGCAGCATCTAGTTCATCGCTTCTTATGAACAACCTGCATTCACCTTCGATGGCATCCAGCAGAAGCCTCTCATATGCGTCTGGGATCTCCTTCGAATACCTTAAACAACAAAATGGGTATATGAAAACAAGTTTAGATGAAGTTGAGAACCACATACACAAACAAAACCTTAAATCTCTCCTTTAATACTTCTCAACTCACCTTGCTGAATAGAGAAGATTCAGGTTACTCCTGTCTAATCTCATTCCTAAACCAGGGATCTTGTTGTTGATTTTCAAATACATGGCTTCATCTGGTTGGACACGGATGACAAGCTCATTTGTGGTCTGGTCAAGATCAGTACCAGAATTCCGGTTATATAAATTTCCAGGCACATGTCTGAACTGCACCCTTATCTCCGCACTATGTCAACAAATATAAATATATCACTTATGGAAAAGGCAAATCACTAATCTTGTGAAGAAAAATTCCAAAGTTTGGTACCTCCGGGTGTTTAGTGCTTTCCCAGCTTTCATAAGAAAAGGCACACCATCCCATCTTGCATTGTCAATGAAGAGTGCAGCAGCTGCAAATGTCGGTGTCAAGCTATTTTTTGGCACAGTTTTATCATCGGTATAGCCTGGATAAGTGACTCCTCCTATAGTATGGCTCTTGTACTGTCCTATCACCACATCTTCAAGTTGTATTGGCCTCATTGAACGCAGTACCTTTACCTGAAGTGATGCTCAGGATTTTATAAATCCACCCTAACATCAACCAAATTATTAAGAGAGGGAACAATACAAGACCTTTTCATTTCTGATATCCTCTGCATCCAAACTAACAGGTGTTTCCATGGCAAAAAGAGCTAATATTTGAAGCAAATGATTCTGCATTATATCTCTTATTATTCCGTAATTGTCAAAGTACCTGAATTCAAAGAATAGAAGAGTGTGAAAAGATAGGATTTAACACTAAAGAGACATTAAAAATCAGACAGAGAACAACAAAGATTACCCCCCACGTCCTTATATACTGCCTTGACCATAGCGGTTCAAATATAAGATTTGAGAATCGAAGAACCGACAAGTTCTCTACTAGCTCCTTTCCTAAGTAATGGTCTATCCTGTAAAGGTCAACTTTTCATATCAGCTAGGTAATCTAAACCAGCATCATTCCATATGTACAATAACATAAGCACAATATCTCCACCTAAATATTTGGTCTTCTTCCAAGTACTGCTTAAGGGACTTTGTTAAAGCAGCTGAGGTTATGGAATCTCGTCCAAAAGGTTTCTCGACAATGACCCTAGTCCATCCATTGACAGATGAAGCAGATGAGATTGCACAATTCGCTGCGTCAACAAAGATATTTGGAGGGATTGAAAGATAGAAAAGGCGGTTTGAGACTCTTCCACCCTGCAAAAGTTATGTGATGGATAAGGACACTTTAAAAAAGAAAAAAGAAAAAACTACATTTTCAGAAACAATTATAGTTCCCCAACTTCTGTTCCAAGTGCCATAATCTACACCATATGACACCTACCAAGGTAACCCATAACCTGAACTAGCATTTAGGAAAATGAGGCAAGGATGGAATCTGGTTGCGAGGCAGAAAAGAAATTTAAAAACTTAGCGTATAAAAACATCAAAGTACCTCATGTTCCTTGAGCTTCTTGTCCAATGCAACAAAATGTTCTTGAGAATCATACTGACCCAAATGGTAAAAACATCTCTTGAGAAACTTTTCCATCTTTTCACCGCAGTTTTCCCTGAAGCATTACAGTTAAATCTTAAACAAACCATCTCTGACAATGGACCAAACTGAAAATAAACAAAGTAAAAAGACCAATATCTTGGTGGTTTTTACCAAATTCACAAAACTACAATAATTCACCTCTTATCAATTCTACATGTCAGTGTTTTGCTGACCATGTTTCTAAGTTCATCATCGGTCATCTTACTCCTTGCATAGCCAAATATTGTAAAATGCCGCTACCAAATACAGCTTACCAATCAATCAAAGATAACATTCATGAGAAAGAAAGAAAGAGTGGAAGGTCTTTTACCTCAGGAAGACAACCTTCATAGTAAAGTGCGAAAAGGGCTGGGAATATTTTCTTCTTGGCAAGATCACCAGAGGCTCCAACACCGTGATACTAACTGAGGACTTATGTTCTTTGCCATTAGACTCTATTGCAACCTTGTCTGAATCAAGTGAAGGAATCGTTACCAATCCTACGTCTTTCACTTCCTCTGCGGGGCTTGACTTAGTGGCTAGTGCGCCTAAACACATGTGTAAGCATTAGAACATTACGCATTGCTTTGTTTATATACAAAAACATATCTAAATCAAGGAGTCATTTGGTGAAGTACTGAAATCAATCCTATATATTCAAGCTTAAGGTTACCCGCAAAGCAGGGAATAAAGAAGAAAACCAATCGAGAATCGTATTAAAGGTACCATCTTGCACAACAACAGAGCTCTGAACAGACTTCCTCTGCGATCTAACACAAAGCTCATCTAGATTGAAACCCTGAAGAGAAGCGGAATGGAAGGAAAGTGACAGGCTTTGGTCACCATTGATCGGCGAAGAATGATGATTCGACAAGAATGGAGACGACGAGGTACGTGAGCGAAATGTTGGGCAGGAGAGAGAGGCAGAAAACGATGGCATTATTCTCGAATTAGAGGAATAGTGAAAGAGTGGGTTTGGATGCAAATCGCTCACAATTGCGCTAATGATATGGAGCGAATTTGTTACAATTTCTCAAAAATTGAACCTTTTGATGTCTCCCAAAGGTTATGTCTTTGCCAAATTTGTGCTCTTGTTGGTATGATTAGGGTTATTTGCAATTTATATTAGGGGGAATTGGAAATAAAGGATGTTTTTTTAATATTTTTGGCAATCTACCTTTTTTATTTTTATTTTTGTTGATATAATCTTTAGATTAATGTTAAACCAATTTTACCCTAATATTTCCATCGATCTCTTCTTCTTCCCAGACGTTCTCTCTTACATTAGTCGTGGCTAAAAGGATTTCAGTTATTATCTTGAAGGACACTGAAGCATCATTCCGAGCTTTAATAATTTTCTGTTTCAATCCGGCGTCCATATTCTATTCGTCAATTGCATCGCTTAATTGGACTTGGGACACTGCTTCTTCACTCTGGATCTTCGACGGTGAACGAACTTTTCAAAATATATATATATTCGAGTAATGATCTCTTAATTGACTTAAGAAAGCAGAAATGTTCAATTTTGTCAGAATGGTAACTAACTGAAGAGCAAACTGTTTTGATGTGACTTTTCCAGATATTCAGAAAGTCTGTATGCTCTTTTTTCTATCGGGGGCTTGTATCACTTGTTATCTGGTACCAGCAATGTAGCTGTTCTCTGGTTGTGCAAGGTCCAGTGGAGTTCTTAATGCTGGTTATATCTGTTTCCAGACTATGCATCGAGCATATGAAGCTTTATATTAGAAAAGGCGTGTGTCTGTGAGTTATACATATTTTATTCAAGTTTTAGAATGCTGCAACTTAGATATCGGATTTTGTTGATAGTACCATCAGTTTCCCTACAATTTAGATTCCTCTAGAAGATAGAAAAGGAGACACTTGAACGATCTTTTTAGTGACTTCTTATTTTATTTTTATTGAACAGAGTCCTACTATACTGTTTCAGCAGTAGAAGAGTTCTTTTATTCTAATTTTTCAGATTAGCTTCTTGCTCTATGACGTAATCTTTGAGTGGTTTAAGCTTGTCTCTTTAACTTGGGGTATACTTGGTTCTGTACCTCAGAATGATTTGTTTCCCTACCCAGTTGGCTGTGCAGGTTTTAGTTACTGGATTTCTTAGATGCGTATGCATTTGTCTTCCTTTTGTGGCATTTCAAGCATACGGATTCTATAACATATGTTATAAACATAAGCTAAATGAAATGCGGCCTTGGTGTAAAGGAAGGATACCTTTGCTGTACAACTTCATTCAAAGTCATTACTGGTAATTACTTTGTACAATATATTTGTCTTGTTCTAGCACTTATACTTCTTCTATATGATTTTGAGTTTCTAGTTACTTGCGCTGATTTCAATTAATTGACAGGGGAGTAGGCTTCCTAAAATACTTTCAGTTTAAGCAGCTCCCAAACTTTCTGCTTGCATCCCCAATTCTTTCTGTAGCCGTGTGTTCCATTGTAAGTTACATGAAGTTCCGGCCTGAGCTCTTTATTTCGCTGGGGTTTCAAGCTACCGAGAAAGAAAAGAGATCTGGTGCAAGGCTTTATTCTTTGAAGTATGCAGTTAAATCAGATATTACATCTTCAATAAGTAAAGGTATCAAATTCTTCGTTATTTTATATAACAATACAAATCAAACGTTAATGGATCCTCTCACTCCATCTTCCTTAGTAGGACACCAAGACATTAGGCAACGAAAGCCTAGCAAAAAGGACGAGGTTACCGTGACAACTGTAGCTGCAGAATCCAGCCCCCCAGAAAATCCATGATACTTCTCAGCTGATGTTTTCCCATTTGTTATACACTTGGGTTTAATGGTAGTCACGGCGTTCTTCATCATGCATGTTCAGGTTACAATCCTTAATAATATATACAGAGAACTCTTTAAGAATGTGCAAATTTTAAGAAGAAATTAAGGTTTTAGTGAGACCATCTTCACGTGTGTGTTGTGGTAATTGCAGGTTGCAACACGGTTCTTGTCAGCAAGCCCTCCTCTTTACTGGTTTGCATCGTATTTGATTACATCTCCTAAACATAGTATATGGGGATACTTGATATGGTCATATTGTGGAGCCTATATCCTCCTTGGCACTTTGCTCTTCTCAAACTTTTATCCCTTCACTTGATTAATGATTAAGTATAACTTTCCAAAATAAAAAATGAGTGGTTTCTTGTCGATGAATCATGTAAATGCAGAGAACCAACCGGTTTTGTTTTTCTTACACGATTGTAGCCACTTTTTCTTGCTTTGCGTAGTGCTCATTGTGATCTGATTTGGCTGTGTTCTTTTTGGCTGTTTTTATAAAAGATTTGATATTGAGGGGACCGTTTATTATAAAAACTAGTTTGATCGTTGTTACTTCTTTTTTTTCATTGTTTGTAATCCATATATCTCTCAACTAATGCCATTTGAAGCAAGTGTCTAACACAAGTATTATGAATTTTATGATATGTAAGAAAAATCCTAGAAAAATGCCGTATTGTGATCCTTGGGAAATCAAGTTCTTGCTTCAACAACAAGATACAATAATCACCTACAAGACTTTATACCATGACGTTTCGGATAATTACATCTAATCATTGAACAAGTCATATACCAATAAAGTCTTTATGTTTAACTAATTTTTGCTATGCGGAATATACTCTATGAGATAGAAAATCTTACAAATATTGAAGTTTTAAAGCTAACATTATGTTTACTATGGAAATAGAAATCGTTTGTTTTGTTTGAGGAAAACAGTTTTACATAAGGTTATATACTTGGAACCTGTCAATTCTGAACTGATTAGAGTATACAAAAAACATTACATTATAAATTCTAAAATTTGTGAGAAATCTACCGAATTTAGAATTTATGTTCTGCGGTCCGTAGAACATAGAGAAATTCGTAGAATATAAATTCTGAATTTCATAGACTATACAAGAAACCGTAGAATGTATATTCTAGAATTTGTGAGAAGTCTACCTAATTTAGATTTTATATTCTGCGGTTGGTAGGACATAGGAAAATTGGTAGAATGTAAGTTCTGAAATTCGTAGATTATAGTAGAAACCGCAGAATATATATTCTAAAATCTGGGAGAAATCTACCTAATTTAGAATTTACATTCTGCGATAGGTAGAACAGAGAGAATTTAGTAGAATGTAATTTCTGATTTTCGTAGACTATAGAACAAACCGTAGAATGTATATTCTAAAACTTGCATAACATGTAAAAAAAATTAAAAAAAATTTTAAAAAATATTTAAAAAACGTGAATAGTATTTTTTGAAGAGCAGTTTTGTCATAAATTTACAAAGTTATAAATGGACAAATCTATAAAAAAATTTATCCTTTTTTCTAATTTCCCCTTTATATTATTCAATTAACAAGTGGCCTTTTTTTCTTTCACCAAGGAGTTGCAACTATTTATTATCTTTTTCTCTTTAATTTCTCTTTAAACTATTTATTATCTTTATATGCTTAGCTAATGCTGATGATACATCAATTTTCCTGGATAATTATTCGTTGATAGTATTATGAAATGTACTTCATAGGATTTAACAAAAAGGAGAATACTACTCTTGTTTATGTTAATAAGAGGTTTTATTATATCTATTTTTTCTGTTAGTAATTATATCGATAAAATCTGATCCACGAATCAAATTACAAATCAAATTCTTTCGAGCTCCAAATTCTATGACATAGTTTCATATAATTTTTAAAATTTAGCTCATTATTAAAAACTACAAAAATAAATATTTGACCATTTTTGTTTAGTCTGGATTAATAATATTGAACAAACTATTCGAAAATTACAAAGATGAAATACATAAAGCCGGCGAAAAATATTGAAATCTCCGGATACAAAACTCAAAAAAGGGAATCTAAAACTCAAACGAGAGAAGCTTTTTAATATTAGCTCCCAAAAAGACTATGTTAAGACCCTAAAACAAAGACTCAAGAAATTACTACCCCAAAGAAGATAGAAGACTGAGAACATTGCCTAGCATAAAGAAGCCTAAAACGATGATGAAACCTCCTATGACAAATAAGTGTACCGCATTGATTATGAACATGGAACTATACCGGTGACGGCGGCGAGAATAAAACCCATTACTTCCGCATATGGTGAAGTCGAAACCAAACATAAAGAAGACCTCGAACTAGTCTTGAAAGTATGGACAAGGAGCGAAACTAACCTCTCCACGGAGAAAAACTGAACCCAACCGAACACATAACTGATCAAAACCGGAAAGGAAACTGATTGATCAACTTAGGAGAGCAATTAATCTAGAACTTGAATAAAGACCTAACTAGAACCCTAACAAAACTAAAACCAACAAACTTGGACTAAACGAACAACGAAAGTATTATGAACCACCAGCAAAACTAAAAAGATGAAGACTCAGGAACAAAACAAGGGAAAAGAGGTGACCGGAGAGAAACACGGCAAGCCTCCACGACGCTGGCATCACCGGTTGAGACTCATATCAGAGGGAGAATGAAAATCCGGCGATGGTGAGCAAGATCCACCACAGCAAAAACCGACCCGTTCATCGCCATTTCTGAAGAAAGCGAGCTGTAGAAGATCAACCACCAAAGCTTCACACCAGGGATACCAATTTTCAACCTCGAACCTGACTTCACACTTTTAGGAGAACACTAGCGGACAGAGCAAAAGGAGAAACGGCGGACATATTATATTTGACCATTAAGTAAAGTCATATTTTTGTGCTAAATATTTTTTAAAACAAAACAACAATAAATGGAACAACAAAAATGTGAAGAATGCTAAGTACATGTGGCCCAATTATAGGTCATCACTTTACAAATCTGCATGTATATGTTCGATTCCTACTCGATATAAGAAAAAAAAAAAGATTTTAGAATATGGTTTTGGCTATAGATCAGACATTCTCAATCCAATTATTGAAAAGAGTAAAAGATTGACAAAAAAGAAACAAATAATGTGAAGAATGAGATAAAGAATCTTATTACTAATCGTTAGATATTGAGTGGTATTGATTCTCTACTCTGAATTTCTTAATAATTAAATCCCAAAGACATACTACAGTCTATAGTTATATGCTTTTTTCTTAGTTGAAATATGAAATCAATGTGTGTGTTTCGGTTCTTTTTCAAGATTTTGTGGATTTGTAGTGGGTTTCCAGTTCCATGTTTTTCTTGCATTATGTATTTATTCTATCTCTGGTTGTCTTGGACATGGGACTTGTCGATTAAAACTTTGTTTATGGTATATACTATATTCTAACTAAACTATCAATATTTAACATAAGTTTATTATATTCAATTTAATTTTAATAGTGACTTGAGACATACAACAAATATAGGCTATACTCTGTTTCTTCTTATCTGTGAAAGCCATTGAAAAACATTTAAACACAGCAAACCAAAAAAAAACTCTTTCCTCTCCTTCTCTCCACAAATCAGCCATGAAAATGAAGAAGAAAGGTAAAGTGCACCCATCTCCACCTTCCAATGGAGATGACCGTCTCTCTGTTCTGAAGCTTCTTCCAACAGTGATTCTGGCTCTTGTCTCAGCTCTCTCAGCCAAAGATCGAGAAGTTCTTGCTTACTTAATCACCAGGTCACTCAACACCACCACCAACAGTACCTTATTTAGCAAGAAGAAGCGAAATCACAAAGCTCCTGTTTTTGACTGTGAATGTTTCGATTGCTACACCAATTACTGGTCACTATGGGATTCTTCTCCAAACCGTGAGCTTATTCACCAGATCATTGAGGCCTTCGAAGATCATCTCACCACAGACGAGAACTCATCATCCCAGACATCTAACGGCAGAAGAAAGAAGAAAGAGGAAGAACCCATGTCTAAAAACATCACAAAACCGGTTGAGTCCACGGTGGTTTCTGATGAAGTTATGCCTGAGAAACCACCGGTTATGGCGAGGAAGGTGTTACCGGACGTGTTGGGTTTATTCAATTCACGTTTTTGGAGTCTTTGGAATCACAATGCTTAAGGCAATAACAAAAGCTCCTTTTTTTGTTTTTAAAATGCTGTTTTTTTCCATTTTGAAACCCAAAAGAAAAGGTGAATGCTTTAAGTTTCTGTTTATGTTTGACTAAGTACATAAATTGAGATTGATGGCTCACACCTGGCTATGTTGTATATTTTTCTTGGTTGGAATTGCAGATTTATCTTCCATTAATAGTCTTTTTGAGATTATCTTTTGTAAGTATTAGTTAGCTTTGTTGAAGCTTTGTTATGTTGTTCATCATCTCTGCATATTCTTTCTTCATTTGGGTTGGTGGTAACAACCTCACTGTCTAGGTTAAAGCACATGTTTGGAATTTCGATTTTTTTTTTGCTTAGGAACAAAGGTTTAGGGATTAGGTAGGGACGTAGGGTACTCACTTTCAGAAAGTGGGCCAACTAAAGATGTCTTTGTTTGATTAGGCGTTTCTCAGATTTAGATACTTATAGCAACTGATGTATTGTTTATTTACTTGCTATTTGCTAATCATGTTCAGATTTTAGGATGTTTATTTCTTGTTTAAATATAGCAACAAAGGTTCAGCCCTTGTTTATTTCTAGGTTAGGGTATTGGTTTAAGCTTTAGTTTTTACTCTCCTAAGTTGATTGATTAGTTTATTCTCTTCGGTTTGATTGGTAATTGTACTTATCCGGGTCAGTTTCTCTGTGTAGAGGTTGGATTGAATTGTTCCCTGTCTGTACTTTAAGGACCAATCGAGGTATGGTCTAGTCATGGGCGCTATCAAAGTGTAAATATCAGTCGGCATGTCGTTTAACTTCACTATTTCTGGAAGTAATTTGTCTTCTTATAACAATTCATTTTACCATTTAGTTTGTCTTTGGTCTTGCCTCTAGATAGGCTTCTTTTCGTAGCTTCGTGCAGTTAGGCATTCTAGTTTTGCAACTTATTCTTCAATTGTGAGGTATTCTTATTCGTCATAAAAAGCTATGCCATCAGTTTGGACGTTGGTTAATCATTGTTGGTTTCGATCTACAGTCGGGGTTGCTGATTTCTTGAGTCTCTTCTTTCAAGTATCCTAATATAGTATTTTCGGGTTTTGTATTATTATTTTCTTCTTATAGGCTTAGCTTCCAGGATATATTTGTTTTCTGCTCACTTAAATATTCTACCTTTGTATTCTATATTCGTATATTTTCTTTGGTTTTTCACAATAATAATTAGTAACAAAAAAAAATATATATATATATATATATTTTAACTTTTTGTCACTCATAAAAGTTTATATAGTAGAAAAGATTCCAAAATTCTATAGATTATGAAATTTGGTATAGCTTTCAATTGTTCTAGAAAGCAAAAAATATAAGAAAACTAAATTTTTATTTATGGAATATTTTTTTGTGATAGAAATCCAAAAACCTAAAATTAAAATTTATAAACTTTACAAAAGTAAAATTTTATAACCAAAAATTTACAGCCAAAATATATTAAAAATATATATAAAACCGAAAAATCTAGAGGAGAAAACTCAAAACCATACCCTTAACCAATTAGGCTTTGATCTAGGTTTAGATTCGCTTAGATTCTGGGTTATTGAAAAAGAGAATTTTCATGTCAGCTATCCATGAAAAGATGATCCGGACTCTTGGCGAGTTTTTCAACTTTAGTTGGAGAACTATTTTCGTCTTAGTAGTTTGTTTAGTGTGTGTTTTTAGTTTTCTTAACTATAAAACATATTTTTTTGGTTCGTTTATGTGGTTATTTAAAAATCGTGTTTTTATGGATAATGTATAGTTGCGAGGTAAAAGAAAAAAAAATCTGTATCACGTTAGTAGGATTACGGCTAGAGATTTTACTTTTTTGTCACGTATAATAAAATCATAGGTTTAAGATATTGCAATTGAGAAAAAAAAAAATCGGATGGGCATCTATCTTCTTAAAGAGCATATTCTAATAAGGCCCTTTTCGTCTTCGTTTCAATATTTTCGGCCCATTAAAAAAATAAAAGTAAAATATTGTTTCGCAAGTCACTTCTCTTTGTGGAAACACTGTCGCCTTGAGAAGAAAATTCGAGTCCCATCTTCCCATTTTCCTTTTTCTCTCTTTTCACCGCCTCCCTCAGTCGTCGTCTCTAGAGCGTATCTTTCTCTCCGAAACCTTTTTGCAGCTCCTTTCCCAATTCTCTATTCGATCTCTTCTCATGAG
This sequence comes from Lepidium didymum, assembly GCA_963920545.1. Classification (NCBI taxonomy): domain Eukaryota; kingdom Viridiplantae; phylum Streptophyta; class Magnoliopsida; order Brassicales; family Brassicaceae; genus Lepidium; species Lepidium didymum. Next base: position 18,037,911 of record OY986992.1, on the reverse strand, counting down.
GCTTCTTCTGTCATCTTAGTCTTTCGTCGTACGAGCTTGCAGGGTAGAGTTTTCGTCTCCAACCATGGCTATTCCTCTCGGGAAGCTTACTATTCTCATCGGTGCAGGTTCGTGCATTAGTGGGGTTCTATTGAATTGTATTACTTTATAATTGGTCGCTGCTCGACTCTTATTCGGGTTTTGATTTGGTTCGTGATTGCAGTAAAATTATGAGAAATTAGGGTTTTTGATAAACCCTTTGATTCCTGTAGAACGATCACTATTGCTTCACTGGCTCTCAATATTCGAGTTTTCTTCAGCACGAATTTTAAAGCTTTTGATTTTTTATTATGCTCACTGGGATGATTTTCATCTGTGGTGTAGTTTAGTCGGTCTAATTAAAATCATCGGAAATTGAACAAAGGAATAGTTTTTAGTCTCATGTATGTGCTAGGGGAGAATTATCGGCTCTCTTGAAGAACGTTTTTTTATGTTTAGTTTCGTTGTGAATGCACCAACTATGATTAACTATCTTATTTGCTACCCGATTAAGTTAAGTACACATGCTTAGTGTTCATCTGTCTTGCTTCTACGTTAGGTCTTGTTGGTTCAGTTCTTGCTAAAGAAGGGGGCTTACCAGATGTATCAAATTTTGTCTCGGGGGCTTTTAAGGTATAAATTTTTATGTCACATTGCTTACCATCTTTCACCGACCTACTCTCAAGATGTTCTGGAAAAATGGGTTAATGATTTATTGGTCTTAATAGATGGTATTTAGGCAACTTAAACAAGAAGAACCTGCCAAATCATCCAGCAAGCCCCGTAATGATACACTTATGGCCCAGGTTTGTTTGAATATTAATTTACTTATTGATCAAATATGGCTGGATGAGATAGATTCTGGAGGAGTTAGATTTATTTGTCTTAGCTTAATTCTTTTTTGTAGGTGAACAGTCTTAGGCATGAACTGCAGTTGCTCTCCACAAACAGACCTATCACTATTGTTACGACAGCAGGATCAGGTCTTTCAAATTTTTGTATTGACGTTTTATATTCCTCTCTGCTTGAAACTTCTACCTTAAATTCTGTGACAAATGACTGTAATTGTCTGGCTATTATGCTGATATGAAACAGTACCCTATAACCTTTCTCAAATCTCAAATCTCAATTTTAATATTTGCTTTTATATGAAACGGGACCCTATAATTTTTTCTTTTGCTACCATTTTTACCAAAAAGGACGGACTTACATTCTGATTTATCTCTAGCATCAGCAAGTCATTTCATTGATGTGGCATTGTTTTTTTTTAATAGTTAATGTTAGCTTAAAAGCAAATATATAACAGTTTACTTCAATTCCCAGGTGGTAGAAAGTATGGTTATATCATTATAATTGGGGTGATAGGCTATGGATATGTATGGTGGAAGGTAATAATAATACTTCACAATTTGTGTTGGAAAACAATTCATTTGGTTCCCCTTGCCAATTAGTTTATTCTGCAAAACTGTCAGGGATGGAAACTTCCGGATTTGATGTTTGCTACGAGGCGCAGCTTATCAGATGCATGTAATAATGTTGGCAACCAGATTGATGGGTTTTATTCATCGCTCTCGGCAAGTTCTTACTACTCATATATTATTTCTTCATTTGACCACTGAACTCTATGCCTATCTGTTATGATGGTTTCTTTTGTAGGTTAATCCATTCGAATGAGCTTGTACATGCTTTAACTCAGTTGCAAGACATCAATTTTTTGTCATTTTTTTCTTAACATTTTGACAGGGTACAAAACGGGAATTGAGTTCAAAAATTGACAGGATGGGTCATAGTTTGGATGCAAATACAGAAATTATTCAAGAAACAGGACGAGAGGTATGTTAGATTGAACGTTCATGGATGCTTCTGTTTCACTGCATTGTCAAGGCTTTCTGACGATTTTACTTGATTCCATGATAATTAATCAAATCGTTTAGGTGAATGAACTACGGGAAGGTACAGAAAATATGAAGGATGATGTTAGGTCTGTTTTTGATGCTGTTGAAAATCTGGTGAGAAAATTCAGTGATTACATATATGTTCACCAGTTTGTTCTCCTTAAAATGAACTAATAAAAAAGTGACCTTGTGATCTTCATAATTGTCAGGCAAGCAAAGTCTATCGTATTGAGGGAAATCAGGTAGCATTTGTAACAATTGTAGTCGGAAACTTTTTTTGTTCTTCAGGGTTCGTATTGATTGAATTTGAATTTCTTTTTTATCCATAAAGGATCTTACGCTTAGAGGAGTTGGAGCTCTGCATGCTCAGTGTGAGAAGAACAGAAGAATTCAAGAGTCCAATCAGGTATAAGCCTTCTCCATTGTGAAGTGCAATTTAGGGAATTGGCTACATAATCTACATTTTCATTTTACTTACCCAGATATTTTTTTATCTTTAGGCTTTACAATCGACTTCATCATTGCCAGCCCTTGAGCCAGCTCCTATGACACCGTCATCAAGGGTAAATGAAATTCTTTATATCTGGTCTCATGATTAATTTCAACTGTTTTAGGGATCAGTACTGATCGTGGTCCGCTCTCTTGCTTATTTCTCTCTGGTGTTTTGATGTTACCAGACTTTGTCTTTGCCTCCTGCTTCTCCCCGTGAATCCCAGTCCCCTTCAACTTCTAATGGAGCACAGCAGGTTTGTTATATCTCAATCTAGAGTTTTGGATTAGAAATTGAACTTGGTTTTCGTGAATACTGACGTTACATTTGGACAGTCACGTGGTTCACTTCAGCACACTCAATCTATGTCTGGTTTGAAGGTAAATTTCATATTCCCTCTTCCCTTTTCTTCTTCGTCTCAAACACCAACGAATATGGTTCAAAACTAACCTAAAACAATCGTTATAAACTTGGGTGTCAGGAGATAAGCGAAAATGGAACACATTCTGGAGAAGCCATGGGAAACACGAGTTCAGGCCTGTTTAGTATGTTCTCAATACCAAGACTAGGTAGAACTCGTAGTGTGGTCAACACAGTGCCTACTAATTCCATTGGACCCCAATAGTGGCTTGTCGATACTATAGAGAGTTTGATCATATCAAATATTATGATCAGTAAGCCAGAAATGGGTAAGTGATAGTACTATGCTCGTTCCCTTGGTGGAGACAAAGCCATAAATGGTGCAGATTTTTGTAGGGATGCAGCTTATATTTAATTGGATTATGTCACAATTAATCAGTTCGTTGCTCTGCCCTTTTGCGATTCAGTTTATATTATAAGAGGTTGATGATGGTTTTGTTTGGCCATCTCTTCATTCCCTTTTTGTATTGAATAAAAGGCTGGTCCATTGGTCAGTTACATTGTTTCTACCAAAGCTTTCTTTACATAGTGAAATGATACGAGATTGAACCATGTCATCTTCTTTGTAAAGTTAAATCAAGTAACTAGGACGATGTGAGATTGCAGAATCTCAAAAACAGCAGCTACATCTTCAAAGCTTATCTGGATAAACAAGTCAAAACCAAAAAATTTCTAAAATTCCAACAAAAATGGAACCGTGTCTGACCTAGGAGTAATATGTTCTCCTCCTCGAACTCCAGAACTTACGATTATCTCACCATAGACGTCGTACGTCTTCTCTAAATGTCGAGATAATTTCTATATCAAAAAGCTCTTTTAACAGAAGTTAACCTAATCAAAGAGACCATCCTCGACCATTTACATACGAAAAAACAGTAATGGACTTATATATCTGAAATATGATAATAAAGTATTTAAATATAATCTGTATCCCTACAAAAATTGTGCACCATTTATGGTGTTGTCTCGATGTACATGCTAAAATAGCACAAATCAAATGCTCTATACAAACATGTCCACTTCTTGCTTGTTAATCCTAATAACTAATTACGAACTCTCTCCTTCAGTTAGTTGGCACTGTGTTGACTGCAGTACGACTCCTCAATATTCTTGGTATTGAGCTTAGCTTGCAAAATCACTTGAGCAATTGTGAATGATTCAACTTCCCAAGTTTCCCAAATTTTACGATGCATTCATTATGGAGACGCTTGGACAACAACAAAGTGAAGCTACCAGATGATGGAACAAAAGATAGCGAATCCGATCAGTAACCGCGTTTGAAACTGCTATTTCGAGAAAATAACACAAAAATCATTTGAAATCCATAACAAAGAATGTCCTTCGAAAATTAGTGTTCATTAGTGACACTAACGGTAGAATGGTGTAATGAAATAAAAATTAGTATGTAAAATTTGATTTAAATGTAACTATTATTAAAATTATGCAATAACATATAGTTTACAAATGATTTTTTTCAAAATGTAATAATATTGTTTCATTTATCTATGGGTTTTCTTATATCTGCAATTCGGTTACAAGTGATTGTTATATATGTTCTCTTTGCTGTTGTTTCTGATTATCTTTCTCATTGGTAAAAAATAAAAAAGAATATTATACTCGTAAATTTTCAGTTGCTTAGTTTTATTATTAACCTCAACTCATAAATGATCAAACATCCATAAATAAGTCTGTTTGATGGCAAAATAAGAATTTCATTTGTAAATGGTCGTTTGATTGTAATCAATCAAACACATCAAATGAGTGATAAAACTAATTAATACACTGAAAGAGGCAGGTTTTAGGTTTATTCTACTGATTGACTATTAGAAACCAAGGAGTAAGAATTATTCAATAGTCAACTAATATATTTTGGTTTTGCATTACTGGAAACTGAAAATTTTATTAAGAAATTATATCAAAGATAAGATAAGTTCCAACAATATAAGTGAAAATAGACAGATATACAAATTTCATCCTGGCATGTTCCTGAAACTATAAATGTAATTCAATTAATGTTACTGTCATAAATACACTGTTTTTAAAATTGAACCAGACTGAAAACATTTGTGGCTAAACATCAATTACGAAAACAACAATAAAGATTTATCAAATAGTCACGAAAATTAATAAAAAAATCACGATTAGTCACCATTTTCTAACCATAACCGTATAGCTACAGTGATAACCACACAAATATTCGTGGCTAGAAAAAATAATGGTTGGTCGTGATTTTTCTTTTTCTGAACGAAGTTTTGTGTCTATTTGCTTTTCTAACAAGTATAGAAAAAAATAGTCTTATAGGCTTGACTGATGAGAAGAAACATAGGTTGGATCACAAGACTCTTTAAGAGATCAACCTCATAGTTGTTTTCTTTTGTATTTTATTATTTTATCACCAAAAAACATTCACTCAGTGACATGAGAATCTTTATTTCGTGACCAAAAAAACAGAAAAAGAAGAAGAAGAGAACCTTTGTTTTGTTTATTTCTGATGTTGTCTAATAATAGTATGAGATAGTATGAACTTGATCATATAAAACAGATACAATATGAATAACCCCAAATTGGAATATTCCTTGATCTCTTGAGCCTTTGTAGTTTGCAAAATAATTCAAAATACTACAATAATGATTACATGCGTTTTACTAGTGTATAAGATCGGTCGATGTATGAAAACGTATGAACCAATATTTGCTTGCACGTTGAAAAGTGAAAACCTTTTAATGCATTATGAGGACTATGACTCTTTGAAAACAGTAAGTTACTACATAAAATATTATTGATAGTTTAAAAAAAAAAAAAAAAAAAACCCACTCAATAAACCCAGACGTGACTTGTTTGACGATAACACCATCTTTCTATTTTAGGTAAGTAGGTCCCCTTCCCATTACGTTTTGACGTGGACCCTGTCCGTCTATTTATAGCAACTCAATCTGACGGTCCTTATAGCTTCTTCAACCATCAAGGAAATTGACTTAAAGCCGTCCGATTAGAAAATGGACCACATGAGCAGTACTTGGACGGACTTAGCTGTCGTGTAGGATTTCACGTGGCATTTATTTGTTCTAGTTTGTAGTGCTGCAAAACATCGCAAGTTGTTGTGGTCCCTTTCGATCTCTCTTTAGCTCACATCGAGATTCTTCTTATACTTTTGGCACCTCTTTTTGACACCGTTGGATCTATCTCTTCTGGATCTAACCGTCCTTTTGTGAGCATATGATCCCAAGTGCTTCTCATCCTTTTCAGTTTTTATTTCTCGTATATATGCTTTAGATGGAGATATTTTTTCGGTTTTTGTCAATTTTATGATTTGTATATTTTATAAGATCACCTCTCATGATCTTATTCGGTGTATTTAGCAACTGGATAGACTAATATTGACATGTTTAGCACATGATACAATTAGCAAACTATTAACTGTGTAAATTATACCTCAATCTAATATTAAGTGTCTAGGTAGTCCCTTCTAGACTATCCAATATAATTAGAACGATATATAGAAAATTAGCATGATTTCTGCGCAAAAATGAGATGTACAATTCGAAAAATGTTCTAAACTTTTTAATTTTAACACAAAACGATTACATATATAAGTGTCTACTTTGAAGATATTGGACAAAATTAGAACGATACATAGAAAATTAGCATGATTTTGCGCAAAAAATGAGATGCACAAATAAAAAATGTTCTAAACTTTTTTATTACGCAATATTGCACAATTATTTAGAATCTAACTATGGTAAAAAAAATGTAGAAGTGAATATTAGATCACTCGACCAAATCATTTTCTCGTATAATTAAATAGCATGTTATCGAAAGAAATTGTTCCAATTTTTCTCGTTACATCATTGTAATTCTTCTGTAGTTTTGATGTATTTGATTGCTATATGTTACCATTGATTTTTTGGGATAAAAATCATAAACTTCTTAAAGAGACTTGAAGAATGTTTTTATATTTCTTGAAATGTTTTGACACTTGAAACGTTTAAAAACTAAATATAGTATCATTGTTGGTCTCATACCTAGCTTGTAAATCCACCACACATATTATCAATGAGGAAGATTTTTAAAAATTTTGAGGTATTAAAAAACTAAGGAGGAAAAAGTACAAAAACAGAAGGAAAAATAGATATATATCTTATCTGTTTTATCTTGATTGGTATGACATCAATAAATAAACAATTGAATGTACTTTAGTTTCTCTTTCGGTTTAATGCACATCATCTCTATCAATTGTTGTCATCTTTTTACATTGAAATTACAAGAATATAAGAAAATTTACTCGACCCAAAATACAAAGTAGTTTTTTTTAATCTAGTGGTATATATGTCCTTAGAAATTTTTTGAATCGCGACTACAACTTTTTTTTTTTATTTATTTAGTTGGAACAACCGAATAAACGATTTAAACAAACTTATTTACAAGTTTGATGAATGAATTTACAAGTAAAAATGTAAGGAGAATCATATTTCAAAAATAATATATTTATTTTTTAATACTTTAAAATATTTACGGTTTTTGTTTAATAGATAATCGTTTTTACTAGTTAAGCAGAATTTTTTAAAATAAAAATCGAGCTTTTAAAACCTCGGAACCGGCCATGTTACTGATGTACTATATTTTTTGTAATAGCTACTAGAACACAACTATATTGGTTCATTTTTGACTTAATTTGATTATAACACATTTTTTCATTTTACAAAAAAAAAATCGTGAAATATCTAGTCCCACATAAAGACAATATATAGAGCTCATGCAAAATTGTTTAAAATGGTTCAATAATCAAGGAAGATAATAAGTGTTTAATATAGATATTGAGTGAGGAAATGAAAGAGAATAAAGTAATATATAGTTTAAATATAACCAAACAGAATAATAATGCTATGTTTAGTTTTTCTAATTGAATCATACCATTGTGTCCAACACCTACTTACCAGTCAAAATAAAGCAATTACGTCTGCAACCAAAAAGCACTAAGAGTCTTGGTCAGAGAGACATGATCTATTAACATCGGACGAACCCTAACATAACCAAAATAAACTATTACTTATTTTCATAACTCTGTTTATTTTGTCCATTTTTGCTTACGATCATATATATACTTTTTGTTCTGTCTCAGGCTGATCTTACACCAAACTTAATATATATCAAATTATAAGGTAAGAGTAATAGATTTTATTGTACAAAGTGAGATTTGAGAAAAGTAAAATTTATTCAAGAAAAAGATCTAACAGTAAGAATAATAAAAGAAAAAAACATAAATGAAACACAAAAGAGGGAGATTTACTTTACAAATATCACCAATCACAAGGGTAGTTCCGTAAGTTGGGAAAATCGTACGAGGCTTCACCTAGTTAAGGTTAGGTCACATGATTCTCTGAACTCCATTACAATAAGTAAATATATAAATAAATCAGGTGGATTTATCAGATAATACCATTCAGGTATCGACACGTGGCCAAACTCATTCATTGCCCTACTCTTTTCTATTTAGGGTTGCCATCACTCATCACTTCGACGTGCCATCTCCACCGTCGATTAATCTCTCGTTTTCAATGAAGCATTTACATTAATATTTTCTCTGTCTCTCTCAACTCTTCAAAACCGTATTAAATGCTTTTAATTTGATGATTTTTAATGTTAGGGTTTTTATGTAATAATTTTAATTAATCTCCATAATTCGATGATCAAAGTAAAAAAAACAGAAACATCATTCATTTCTTCAAACTTTGAAAGAATCACATTTTTACAGCCGGAAAGTCTTGTGGTCAAATAGTAAAAAAATGAGATTGTGGCGCCAATACGATAGATATTTCACGTGCGAAATGAAAATATATTGTCTTATACTGTTGTACACCCACTAGAATTTGAGCCTTTACTTTCAGCCTATTTGCATACTCAGAGAGAATATCTATTCATGAGCTGCCTCTAGAGATTAGTCTGTCCTTTATGAGGTTGCGATTTAATCATATTTCTATAACAACTACTACGATTGAAACCACTAACTCGTATATTATATAGTGTTGGTGAATGGTGAGAGTGAAACTTTAATATCTATCCTTTACTAATTATGTATAAACATAAAAACGTACCAAACTTTTTTAGGTTGGAAAAATATATAAGTATGAAAAGAGTAATTAACATTATAAATTTGCAAAATTTGAATAAATCCCATGAGAGGGTTTTGGTACACAATAATTGGTGGGTATATATATATATATATATATATTAGTTGAGTCTGAAAGCAAGTAGATAGAGAATATATATATATGAAGTGATGAAGCTGCCATGTTTCATGTACTTGAGAGAAGTGTTTGTAAGAATGTACAAATGTATATATACACACACACTTAAAAGGTAAATTTAACATAGAAAAAAAAGGAGAGAAAGAGAGAGAGCTAGGCTCATATATATAGAATTGTAAGGAGGTGAGAGAGAGAGGGTTAAGGAAAAGAAAAAATGGGAAGAGGAAGAGTGGAATTGAAGAGGATAGAGAACAAGATCAATAGGCAAGTGACGTTTGCAAAGAGAAGAAATGGTTTATTGAAGAAAGCATATGAGCTTTCTGTTCTTTGTGATGCAGAAGTTGCTCTCATCATCTTCTCAAATAGAGGCAAACTGTACGAGTTTTGCAGTAGTTCGAGGTCTTTTCTTTTATCTATCTTATCCATTTTTATCTATCTTTATACTTGTGTGTATTAATTTTATATATATATCAAAAAAAGAGATGTTGTATGGGTTTGTGATGTGTTGTGTCGCACGTTTTCTTTCATCCTCTAAAAGAAGCAAAGATGAAATTTTTTGTTGATTACCCATTCCTGTTTTCTTTTATCAAAAAAAGCTATATATCTTCTTCTAGTTTCCTTCTTTCTTTCTTTTTTGATGTTTTTGAGTTTCTGATGATTTTAATTTCTTCTCATATGTTTATATTGTTTGTATAATCAAAGTGTTTTTTGTTGCAGGGTTTTGTCTTTTCTTAATCTATACATATATATATATATGTCTGAGAACAGGTTCATCGTTCTGATATGTAATTCATTAGGGTTAAATTTCTTCTCTGAGTTTTATGGTAGTATATAATAACTAGCTAGGGTTTCTCTTCAAAGTTTCCACCTTTTGATTTGGGTTCATTTGATCTTTATCAAATCACTCAATTTTGCTGTCAAATTCAAAAGCTTTTTGGAACGGCAATCTATTTTAGCAATTCTTAGGGCTTCCAATTTTGGTTAATTATATATATAAAATATTGACTCCCATTTCAAATCCATCTTTCTAATCTAATATCCATCAGATCTCTTACTTGTATATATATTCATCCCTCTTTCTGGGTTCTCTAGATCTTCGGAGAACCCCTAGGAAACATTTACTAAAAAGACCACACTTTAAAAAATTTGATTTGATGAAGTTGATTTTTGAGACTAACAATGTATGTACATATAGTGACACATGACTGACAATCTGATCGATGTTGTGTGTGTTGAAAGCATGCTTCGGACACTGGAGAGGTACCAAAAGTGTAACTATGGAGCACCAGAACCCAATGTCCCTTCAAGAGAGGCCTTGGCAATTGTACCCTTTTCTCTTTTCTTTCTTAATTTTCTCTTAATTATTACTTTCATTTTATGCTTCATTAATTAGCTTTGATTCATTTAATTTGTTCAATCTAATTATGATTAATATTTGACACACACACTACAGGAACTTAGTAGCCAGCAGGAGTATCTCAAGCTTAAGGAGCGTTATGACGCCTTACAGAGAACCCAAAGGTAATGTTTAATTAACTCGCTACCTAGAAAGTGTTCTTTTTTGTTTTGTTTTGGATATAATAATATTGATGTATCATGTTTGAAATAGAAATCTATTGGGAGAAGATTTAGGGCCTTTAAGTACAAAGGAGCTTGAGTCACTTGAGAGACAGCTTGATTCTTCCTTGAAACAGATCAGAGCTCTCCGGGTACTTCTTCATCACTTTCTCATATCTATGTATACATTTAATATAGTAATTATAACTAATTTACTGGCTATATCAAAAATTTTGCAGACACAGTTCATGCTTGACCAGCTCAACGATCTTCAGAGTAAGGAACGGATGCTGACCGAGACCAATAAAACTCTAAGGCTAAGGGTAATTAATTCAATAACAAAAATTAGTGTTGTTAATTATATATTCATAATCAAAATTAGCTATATATGCTTAATTTGGTAAAGTGTGTGTATACGTTGCAGTTAGCAGATGGGTATCATCAGATGCCACTACAGCTAAATCCTAACCAAGAAGAAATGGATCACTATGCTCGTCATCAACAACAACAACACTCTCAAGCTTTCTTCCAGCCTTTGGAATGTGAACCCATTCTTCAGATCGGGTAATTAATTATTCACTTTTGTATATATAATTACCCATTGTATTCATTAATTTGTTCTTAATAACTAATATTAATTATTGTTTTTTGTAACAAAATTGCAGGTATCATCAGGGACAACAAGATGGAATGGGAGCAGGACCAAGTGTGAATAATTACATGTTGGGTTGGTTACCATATGACACCAACTCTATTTGAATCTTTCTTCTTCTTTTTGATTTTTTTTTATGATTTTTTTTTGAAGTTGCTGCTACATGTGAAATTTCCATTTTATTATTACCTCTCTTATATATGTTTTTGTATTGTGTGCATGTGTGTAATATTTATGCCCTTTTATAAATTCAATAACTTTTCAACACAATGTGCTGTTGGGTTTGATTACAAAACGATTGGGCTGAATACAATCTCGTTAAGGCCCATGATTAGTGAGCTCAATGTTTCGGATCCACTTGTTTCATAACAGTAAAACAGATCATGATGTATACACTCGTGTATATATATACATAAGAGGAAGAGAGGGACAGAGAGAAAAAGAAAACGTAACAGAAAAGAAGATAAGGTTGTTGAATGAATCTCAACGCATTCACATCCAGATTCATCATCTCCTTCTAGCGAAGCTTTCTCGGTTTTCTTTCTGTCTTCATCGATCTTCTTCTTCTTCATTACTCGGTATCAATGCCTTAATCATCGAGTGCAAGATAATTAAGTAAATAGAGTTGAAGCTCTAAGCAAAACCTCACTGGATTCAAGCACTTGATAGTGAGCTGAATTGCTTAATCTCAGAAGAACTCTTCTTCGGCTTTGTTTCTCTTTGGTTCGTGTTCTCAAAGAAAGATTCATCTCGTATCCTTCTCTGTCTTCATTCACCATAACCAACATGTGCGTTTTCATATTTACAAAAATCTCTTAAATTTGTTTCAAGTATTCATGCTTTCTCGAGCTTCAAATTCTTTCTAACTCACAATTTTTGTTATGTAAGAAGTTTTGTACAAATATAATCAATCATACCAAATGTCTTTTGGCCTCTAAGAAAGAGGTCATTAGTTTAACTCTGTTTGAGAGAGATGACTTACTTTTTAAATGTGGTATTATCAACCACTGGTCTCCGATATCGGAGATGACTACAAAATCTAGAATACCAACCGTTTATTTTTATATATATAATCAATCATTAACCAATTTTTGAATGGATATTGCAAAGAGCGAATAACTCATGATATCTAGATGCTTTTTAATTTGGGCTTCGAGATGGGCCGAATCTTTGGACTTTTTCAGCATGTACACATACAAAGGTTCGATCTTAGAGGCTCATATTTATGTGCAAGATAGAAGGGGATATGTAGGCCCATATATTATCTTTATGGGCCATCTATATGCGTTCTTTATGGTCTATAAAAGATTCACACTTCATAAGCTTTTATTTTTTTTCAACACTTCATAATCTTTTTATTTTTAAGATTTTCCACTAAACAATTTACCAAATTCAAAATCAGAAAAAGAAAAAGCAGATTATTGTTTTGTTAGGAAAAGAAAATACAGATTAGGAATTTTTCACTGTTAGTCTGGTGATAAAAACGATCTACTAATTTTGATTAATTTATTTTAATAAATTACTAAAATTCATCAACTATGACCTTTAATTAATAAATATCTTTACTGTTACTCTCTTACTTTTCTCAAACCTCAAGTGGTCTGATTGAACCCCACCGATAGACATTGAAAAGTGCAGTCGTTCTCTTAAAAGCTATCAGTTTAATTTGATAAAATTTAAAACTTATAGAAGTCAAATAAAGAACCAAAAAATAGAACCCTTTTCTTTAGCAAAAAGTAAACTAGAAAACGACTTCTCTGGTATGATTCATGATTGGAAAAATATTTATTGGAGTTTGAGAAAAAAAAAAAACAAAAACAAAAAAGAGGTTAGATACTTAGATAAGAATGCGGTAGAAGATAAGGCCCATTACGCGTCATAAATGGGCCCCATATTGTCAGTTAACCTCCACTCCTTCATCTATCTACTCGCTACATCATCGCGTGTATTAGACGCGCCGCATTCTGTTTCGTTATCCAAACACGATTCCTTATTTTATCAGTCTTTACTTATAAAAAAGTAAAATAATAATAAGTCTTTTGTAGAAAAATTCAATCCCCGCGTCTCTGAGAAATATCGATCATCGTGTTCTGTTCGCAATCGCCATTAAAACCTTTTTGTTCAATACCTCTTTGCCTCGGTTTCATAGCGAACCCTTTCACGTTAGTTATCTTCTTCCTCAAGGAAAGGTTTTCTCGGATTTGGATTTAGAAGTTTTGATTTGTATTTGTGGTGATGATGAGAAGGCAGCGAGATCAACAACAGTCTAGGGTTTTTTATGATCTATCGGCTTTGGTTTTGAATCTTTTACGTTCTCCTCCTATGCCGATTTCTTTCCCCGACGATCAATTTACGGATCCACCGGCTAGAACTCAGCCTCTGTCGCATCGTTTTTCTTCGTCTTCGTCGCCTTCTATGGCTCATATTTCTCCATCGGGTTTTGCGTCGTTGCTGCTGGGTATATCTGTGGCTCTTATGCTCTGTGGATCTGTGACTTTCTTCATCGGGTTTCTTTTGATGCCTTGGGTTCTGGCTCTTATCATGGTTTTCTATGTCGCTGGGATTGTTTCCGCCATTTCCATGGTTGGGAGGTCCATCCTCTGCTACGTCTTGACTCCACCTTCTTCCTCTGGAAAAGAAATTTCTGGTAATTTCCGTTGAAATTTTAGGCTTATTTTGTCAAATTCGATGGTGCTTTGTGAATTCTATGATTCGAGGTCTATTCTTATCATCCAATGTTTCTTTCTTGATTATCTCAAAATGACTCCACAGAATTTTGGTTCTTTCATTATCTTGATAAAAATGAAGGTTCAAGTTAGGGCTTTTTTTCCCCTCAACATGAAGCTTGAAATGCACCAACGCAAAATGGGAATCATTTTGTTCTGTTTTGTTTTGTTTGACTGAAATCATCTCGTTCTTTGTTACATTTCATTCTTCTGGTTGACTTCTCCAGCTAAAATCGAACCTATATGTTTGTTAGTTCGAAACAGAGATTCATGTTCTTGCAATGAAGTAGTTACAATGTTTGTTTTGACATGTCAATCCTCGCAGAATGGAAGCTTTTGTGAAGTGGAAAACAAAAACGATTTAGCTATGTATAATCCGGAAGCAGAGCGAGCAAGGGGAAAAAGAAGTGGTTTTGATTATACAACACACATCAAAATACAGTCGCTATGTTCTTCTTATCTATATTTTGGGAGTTGGGAAAAAATCATGTGGATATTGGGAAGTTTTATAATTTTTTGCTTGTCAAAAAGATATTCTATTTTACTATTAGAAATAGAGAAACTTTCTAAATTGTGTTTTCATGGATGGGTTTATATGTAACATGATTTCGTAAAGCATACAGAGATTTTAGGATTTATACTGCAACTGTTTCGGGTTTCTGGCTTTTGTCGACACTTCTGTCTACTGTTGTTAATTATATCTCCTTCAAATTTTCTGTCATCAAATCAATGGTTGCTCTGTTCTAATTCAAGTGTATTAGGTTTTGCAATAATAGCTTGTGCAATTAGATATAGATGATTGGTTTCGATCTATCAGCCAAATTGAAAAGCTGATTTACTTATGGTTTCTTTGATTACATAAAAGAATAACATATGATCTTTTGCAAGGATTTATATTTAAACAGAAAGTGTTTCAGATGTATATAAGCATCTTTGTCTTCTTCGTTTACTGCTTCTTCATTCTTCTCACTTCATTCTCTGTTATTGTAAAATACTCTTTTAAAAACAGGTCGTGAGTATTGAGTCGCAGCTTGTCTTTTCTTTACAGATTTTTTTTTTGGGCTAATTCTTTACAGATTAAAAATAATTTCTTTGTGTGAGTACCGAAAGAGAAAGAATCGAGGTGCGATAAATTAGGAGATTTTGGGAATCGAAAATCTATTTTTTTGTATTGTAGTAAAAGAAAACAGTGTGCCGTGCTGTCGACATGCCACACGTGTCCGGTCCTGACTTACGTTCTCGATTTAACTAAACAAAGAGAGACTTCTCTTCTTAATCTCTACCTGAAATAGAGAATTAAACAATAAGCAACAAACATCATCTTTCATAGAGCTGCGGAGAAGGTTACAGAAGAAGGGTTTGTGAAATGGAATCTAATGAAGATGTGGAGAATCTAAGCAGAGCTATTGAGAAGCTTCTCCATGAGACGAGGAAGAGAGACGCTGCTGGTGACTCCTTCATCGAAGATGAAGACGATCAGCTTTTGCTCTCCAGACTTATCTCTCAGGTACTTTGATTTTCTTTCTCATCACCTCTATTTTCTCCTTTGTTGTTGCCCCCAAACCAGCTTTGCTGAGTACACGATTGATTCATTCATTGACTTCCGAGATAAACTAATGATATGATTGCTTTAGTTTAATGAAATCCGATTGGTGTGACTTTATCCGTATCTGAACTGGGACTATGCAATGTAATAGTAAGCTTGATGGTTGTGTTAGTTACTGTTTCATATCCACAACGTTACCTGTATCGATGACCTATTCTCATTTCAGGGCGGATGTTTAATTTTGTTGTTTATGACTTAGTTGGAATCACCAAAGCTCAAGGCCAAAACTGATGAGACAATCAAAGACGAAGAAGCAGAACAATCGCCAGATTGTTCACCAACTAAAGGAAAAAGCGAGGGGCAGACACAGACAGATATGGAAGAGAGCATAAAAGAACTAGCAAAAGAGATGAAGAAAGTGAAGAAGCAGAACACAACAACCCACATACTTCTCTCGACTATGATCTTTCTGACATTGGCTTGGCAGCTATCTGAGTACTCAATGATTTTCATGTTGAAAGATAGAATAAGCCACCCAGTCAGATCCATAGGAGGTATGCTTAGTGGGATGTTCAAAGGTAAGATACGTCCAATCAGGAAACAACTTACAGGGGCTTCCACTTCCACAGACGAAAACAACCATAACAATGGGAATGGAACAGACTCTGGACCTCAGCTTCAAGTGCCTGAGCTGTTGCGGGAATTCGGTTTCGACGACGATGAAGAAAGATAGCTTTCTATTGTGACAGTTGCTATCTGGGAACATGGGGTCACCTTCATTATTTCTTACTTTCAGTATAGGACCATACAAAAGAAAAGAATTTGTTGTTTTTCCATAAGGGTTCCAAAAGAGAATCATATTTCAAATAAACCTTTGCTCGACAACATACGGAGTCATATTAACCAAAGTACCAAAGAGCTCCATTGATTAAAATGAAAACAGACAGCAAACCAAGCTTGTTCCAAAATCTAAAACCAACTCACACAGTTCTTGAATAAATCGCAAACAACCTTTCTTTCGGCTTGTAATAATGGTTCAAATACCCCTGGCCATCAAATTCCTTAGGCATAGTTCAACCTGAATATATCATTGAACACGTAGTAGTTTCCCTGATTCGATATCAAATGGAACATCTGGGCACAAAAGACAGGTATCCATGTCAGGAGCCAAGCAAAATCCAAAGAATATGCAGTCATCAGGTTTCTGATACGTTTAAATCCAGTGCATGATCCAAATCACGAGAAATGCATATGTAGCTCATAATGAGTAGGATCAAGTTGGCTTGAAGTTATCATCTAACATAGCTCGATGCATACAATCCACTTTTTGATATTCACACAAAAAAATGATGATAAAAAACAACACAACTAGAACCCTTGTAATGAAGACTTATAAGGCAATGATGCAAACATAATATTTGGCTTCCGATTAGGAAAAATCTAGTAAAGAGCCTTTTGACTATAAAAAGACTCAACAAAGTCTTAAAGCAGATAAGAATATGATATACACACCACAAGCAAACCAAAACGATATAGAGTTACGGCAATTTAAACGAATGTGGCATGATCACGTATAAAGCATAGAGGACAAAACCTAAGAGAATCATGGTTCCAATGCTATATTCACGAAGCAGAAGAGAAATAGATGACGCGAGATTTCCTCTACAAAATCGCTGGAGGAAAAACCCTCTTCACCTTCAAACCACTAAAGAATCTATCACTAAATGCATAAGGGAAAGTCTAAAATTTCGAGACAAATTCAGATCCTTAAAGCTTCTATTGAATTTGACCTAATTGCATATCAAGCACTGATATAAACCCTAAGACCCTAATCGTACATGATCGACACGGAGGAGAAAGGGGAAAACACTCAAAAGATGGAAGTGATCTAGAATCTACTAAATGAGATAAAACCTGGCTAAACTTGAGAGCGTGTTGTTCTCCAGCGAGCTGAAGATTTCCGGAGACAAAAACAAGCATTCCACCGGCGGGACCAGAAGGCTGACAATCGACGGTGGTGATGTTGTGCTTACACTGTTGAAAAGGGAGGCTGGTGAGCTTGGCGACAATGTTTTGAGAGCCCTGGATCTTCTGGCCTTCAAAGGTCAACATGGATCCTTCCTGGTAAAGAGAACCCAAACCTGAACGATTAGCATCGAAGGTTGAGTAGTAGTGCTCAACGAAAGCCTTAGCAACAGCGTCTGGATCCATCCTCTATCGTCTTGCTTTGATACTTCGTTCTTCCGTCGTGTTTTCAAGAGGAGAGAGAAAATAGAGGTTGAGATAACATTAAAAGAGAAATACGAATAGACAGATAGACCAAGACAACACATTAGCCTCTATATGTCCGGACTACTCTCGTCTTGCTCCCTTCCTGTAATAATTCTTGATCCTTGGGTCCAAAAATATTATTTAAACGGGTAATCAAGTATAGATAGAATTTTTCTTGGATATTTATTTAAGTTAACAAAATATTAAAATATATTAAATTTAAATATTAGATATATTTTAAATAATTAAAATTAAACTCATAACAATATTTGACTTAAATTTTCACAACTTTACAATGAATATCAATATAGATATATTAGTGTTTTTATAAAAAATAGTAATGTTGATTATTTAATTATAAATTTTAACACTGTAATTTTGTATTTTTGTGTATTGAACATTGATATATCTTTTATACATTTTTTTTATTATATAATTTATAGTAATACTCATAGTTTTTTTTATTACTCGTATTTTTTAAAATATTTCCCGTACATCTATCATAATTTCTTGATTTAGTAGAATTTTGAGAATAGTTTAGGAAGTAAATTTTGAGTTTTAAAATTCTCTTACAGTTCCTAATTTCTGAAATTCTCATCTTATTATATAACGGAAATTGTTTGAAAAATAATCTAATTTTCCAAACTAACACTTCATGTCCCATACCCGTAATTTCTCATCCGTTTACCGTGATGCACAGTGCTTAAACGGATGCACAGTGCTACAACACATACAAAATTCTTCACGATATTTTGAAATGGGCTTATTATATTGGGTCATTAATATTTAAGCCCATTTATCCACAGTCACAAACTCACCATAGAAAGAATTTTGGCTGCATAGTCTTGTTGTTGAACGATCACACAGGCCCCGATCACGTAGTTAGATTCCAAAGAGACTCCCTTGCCTTGTCTTTTAGTTTTTTCATTAACAATTCAATGGAGCCAAAAAGTAATCTACTTAGTTTGCTCTTAATTTAGTTTAATAATTAATGATGAATTTGAGTCTCTCTGAACTTTACTTGAAATTTTTTAACTATGAATTAAATATTATCGCAAAAATAAAATTATTTAATCGACAAAATTTAATCTATAATCAAATTTATTAGATCCCAAATAATATTTTATAGAACTATCACATTTTCCTAAAATTGAATTTGGATATCAAATGAAGAAATCAATAAATATATGTAACATTCAACCACTCGATTGAATGCATTTCTTCTTAAATATTTTTAGTTTATTGTTAAAACATTCCAAAATATTTCTTAAAACTCATAACACATTAAAAAAAACAAATTTATTGCATTTATTTATAGATAGATGTGGACGAACAAGCCATTGATATGGTGTTGAATTAAAATTAAATAAAACAAAAACAAAAATTCTATGAGGAAGTGCTTACCGATACAGACACGTGTAAAACAGATGACGTACATAAGAAAAAGTTGGTTATAAATATTTATATTAAATAAGAATAGGAAGTGTATATTGAAATCGAAATCGGCGAATAGGTCATTTGACAAAGAGCTTGGTTACATAATTGTTTTGTGTAGTTTTTAGTTTATGGGAATGGCCAAACATATTTGTCACTTTACCAAGTACTCCACCCCAGCTTCTATAATAAATTATAAATTCTAACACCTTTTTTCCATTAATTATTATTATAAAAATCCAAAATAAAATATAGAGGTAGAATACATTTATAAAATATTAAAGTCGGCGGAATACAAAAATATCCCCGAAAATTTAAGTTCAAAAGAGAGAAACCATATAATAAAACCCTAAAAATACTAGATTAGGACGCTTGAAGATAAAGACTCAAAGACGTACAACCTCGATCGAACATCAAAATCACCAGTGACTAACCAACATCCAAACTGATAGCAGAATCTCCTATGGCGAATATGAATACCTCGTAACTAAAAAGAGAGCTACTATACTAGTGCTATTGCACGAAGCCACGAAAAGAAGCAGAAAAAGCTGAAGAGTAGGAAACCCTTATGCCGAAAATGACGAAGTCGAAAACATAGTTGACTGATTGACGTCTCAATAGAGTCCAAGATAGACCAGACCTCGATCAGGTCTTTAAAGTACAAACAATGAGCAAACCATTCCTCTACGTGGATAGATCCGAACCCAAACGAGCACATCTACCAATCGAATCCGAAGAGAAACTAGATAAACAATTTAGGGAAGCAGATAAAGAACCTAATCCACAAGAACCTAACCTAGAACTAAAATAAGGCTAAACCAAACTTAACACAAATACTTCAACTTAATAACTAATAACACACAACAAATCAAAGAGGGAGAGAGGATAACGGAAAGAGATTCACTTAAACATGACAGAGATCCAAGCTCTAATGGAGGACACCGACTCTAACCACACCAAGCAGAATTTAACCCACAAAATCCAACGAAAGCTCATGACCACGCTAAAACTATACGGTGTAACCAGATCCACTGAACCACACCGATTAAAAAGGCATAGAAAAAGAAATTGAAAGAGATATGAGCGACGACCTTCCGTTTCGATGAGAAGATTTCTGTCACCACCAACACCGCAAAGCTCACTGTGAGGTCCACCGAAATTCCGAGGTAAAGAGAACGTGGCCGACACTAGTGCTATTGAAACCGCCCAACATCAACCAAAAACTTATTATTTGTTGATGTTGTCGACCGGATCTAAGCGATATGAGAGAAAACTCCATGACATAGTCATGAAAAAAGTTAGAGTTTATGTTTTTTTTTCAACGTTTATGTTCTTTGTTTTGTCAAGAGTAGATAATGTTTCAACTTTTCCTTCTAAATTCTAACACTACATGCCTTTTTTATTTATTTATTTTTCATTTTTATTATTGGAGGGTGAGAATTCAGACCATATATGCCTTTGTTCCATATTTCTGGGCCCCTTTCTCCATTTTTTCTCTTTTACATTTATTTTCATTATTTTACCAATCATTTGTTTTATCTCTATTTTTATTAATGAGGTTTTATAATATAAAAACACAATTATTTCAAGAGAGAAACTTAGAACAAGGCAAACTCCAACTTTAAACATTAATTCGTTTTAACATCGTTATTGTATTATTTTATTGTGTTTTGGTTTGAATTTCCATTAGATCGAAAATATTCTATCTATAATCTAAAATCTACATTTTAAAGTTTTTTTTTAATCTATTAATATAATGAAAAGATATCAAAACTTAGTGTCTAAATTATTAAATAGATTATCCTAACCACCATATCAAACCATGAGACCAAAAGTAATTTAGCGAATTTATCTTTATTTTGGAGTCGTATATATGCTTAAGATTATAATATAAATTAGAAAAAAAAGAATTCAGATAATAGAGAGAGAAAGAGACATTTGTCTTCCACCATATTCTTCTCATCTTTTCCGATGATAGATTCTTCTTTTTCTGCTCCAACTTCTTAGTTCCTCCATTACAAATCCACTGAACCTTTCCAGCTACTACTTACTTTCTCTCCTTCTTCTCGCTTTTTATGCTCTTCCTTTTCTATCTCTAATCATCATCATCACTCAATATATCTGTTGTATTGGACCAAACTCTAACGAATTATCCTACAAGCTGATTTTTTTTTGTTTTTCCTGTTTTGGTGGACTTTGAGGAATCTCGCTTTCGAAATTGAAGTTCCTGTTCAAAGTTTCTGCTTTTTTCTTTCCTTCTCTTATCTTCCGTCATCTTTTGATTAAGTTCCGCTTTGATCTCTCAATTTCAGCTATTGGGTAGTCTTATTTGACGCGTTCTTCTCTATTGGTGTCTCCTTTTTTTTTGTTTTTGTGATTGTGAAAGGATAAAAACCCAAAAGTTCATCAGATTGGGATTCTCTGATTCTTCCCCTTCTGTACAGGGATTTTGTTTGGCTATCGGTTTCTGTTGTGGGAGCTTGTCTGAGACTTGCTGTTGTAGCTGAGTTGGTTTACAATCACTCTGTTTTTGGGGTTGATCGTGTGTTCAAGTAGTGGATGAGTCTGTTCCATGTGCTAGGGTTTGGGCTCAAGATTGGGCATCTCTTCTGGATGATATGCTGCTGGTTTGTTTCTTGGTTCGTTGATGATGAAATCGACGACAAGTCAGGTCTTCTGATTGGCTCTGTCGGTGATCCTGAGAAGACGAAGATGGTGTCGATGAAGAAAAAGAACAAGATGTGGTTCTGGAACAGGATCTCCAGCAGGGCAGTGAAGATCCCGAGTTTCTCTTATCAGTTTCTCGGTTCCGTTAAATTCAACAAGACATGGTGTAGGAAGCTGGTGGTGGCTTGGCTCATCTTCTGGGTCTTGTGTTCCATTTGGACGTTCTGGTTCTTTAGCTCTCAAGCTAAAGAGAAAAGGAAAGAGACGCTAGCTAGTATGTGCGATGAGAGAGCTCGTATGCTACAGGATCAGTTCAACGTTAGCATGAATCATATTCAAGCCATGTCTATCTTAATCTCCACCTTCCACCATGGCAAGATTCCTTCTGCTATCGATCAGGTATTATTCACTCTTTGTTTGGATTGTGTTATTATATGAACGTCTGGGAATTATGATTGATGGTGGAGATCTGGTTTTGCTGGTAGAACATAAGTTGTTCCTATGTTCTTCTTATCTATATTTTGGGAGTTGGGGGAAATCATGTGGATATTGGGAAGTTTTATATTAAGATATTCTATTTTACTATTACAAATAGAGAAGCCTTCTGAATTGTGTTTTCATGGTGGGTTTATATGTAACATGATTTCTTAAAGCATACAGAGATTTTAGGATTTATACTGCAACTGTTTCGGGTTTCTTGCTTTTCTCCACACTTATGGTGATATCTATTCAAATTTTCATTCATCGAATCAAATCTTGCTCGGTTCTAATTTTCTTATTCTTCATCTAATATAATAGTATGTCAACTTAGATAGATGATTGGTTTGGTTCTACGAGAAAAATCGAAAAGATGATTTAATTGAAGAAGTTAAAAGAATAGTTATTCAGATGTATATGATGTTTGGCAAGGATTTATATTTAAGCAGAAAGTGTTTCAGATGTATATAAGTAGCTTGTCTTCTTCGTTTACTGCTTCTTCATTCTTTGTTTATTGTAAATTACACTTCTAAGAGCGGGTGGTGAGTAGCAGCTTGTCTTTTCTTTAGAGAGAAAAATATTTTTGTGTGAATACCAAGATATAGAATCGAGGTGCAATATTCCCTAAACATTTGGTTTATCAAATAAATTAGGAGCTACTGGGAATTGAATATCTATTATTTTATTTTTTGTATTATAGTAGAAGAAAACACAGTGGAGGTACAGTGTAGTATATGAACGATCCTTGGAAATTGGGATGATTTCATTTGACACTTACATTCAGTATATGAGAGCTTCTTTCGTTGAACTTGCTTTCGTATTTCCGGGAAAATTATCAATTTTGCAGAGCTGTTGCTTACCATTTTGTGATGGTTAGTTAGTCTTCTCAAATAAGTCTTGAAAATTTAGTATGCTTGTTAATTTGATGTCTGCCCTTTTTTGAGTACTAGTGAACAATATACTAACTTCAAGAAGCTTTTTGTAGAGGACATTCTCAGAGTACACTGATAGAACTTCCTTTGAAAGGCCTCTTACGAGCGGGGTCGCATATGCTGTGAGGGTGCTTCACTCAGAGAGGGAAGAATTTGAGAGGCAACAAGGTTGGACTATTAGGAGGATGGGTTCTCTTAAGCAAAACCCTGTTCACCAGGATGACTATGACCCGGAAGCTTTGGAACCATCCCCCGTTCAAGACGAGTATGCTCCAGTCATCTTTGCTCAGGATACTGTTTCCCACGTGGTTTCTCTCGATATGCTGTCTGGGAAAGTAAGCTCTTTGACTAGTTCTAATTTTACAACGTAGTTACAATCATAGTGTACTCCCACTATTGGGTGGCTTCTGCCGAGATGGCTAGTTTGTATTCAATATCCGCTTACTGGCTTAAGTCCTCGTGATAACTATAGTTAAATTTTAGAGTGATCCTTTAACTTAGACTTGAGTCACTCTTACTTTATTCTTCTTGACAGGAAGATCGTGAAAATGTGTTGCGGGCGAGGAAATTAGGTAAAGGGGTTCTAACAGCTCCTTTCCCATTGATAAAGACAAATAGACTTGGGGTGATCCTGACATTTGCAGTCTACAAGAGAGATCTCCCCGCCAATGCAACACCAAAAGAGAGAATTGAGGCTACTAATGGGTGTGTAGCTTAAGGCACCTAGATAAATAGTTGGAGTTAGATGTTCACACGATTACACATAAGATTTACATATATCTATCATTTTTGCTCATTGTTCTTTTTTTGATGCCACTGAAGGTATCTTGGTGGAATTTTTGATATCGAGTCCCTGGTGGAAAACTTGCTTCAGCAGTTGGCTAGCAAGCAAACAATTCTTGTCAATGTATACGATACCACCAATAGCTCTCAACCGATTAGCATGTATGGTTCAAATGTGTCGGTTGATGAGTT
The DNA here is from genome assembly GCA_963920545.1 of Lepidium didymum. Lineage (NCBI taxonomy): Eukaryota > Viridiplantae > Streptophyta > Magnoliopsida > Brassicales > Brassicaceae > Lepidium > Lepidium didymum. The sequence goes on along the minus strand of OY986992.1, from coordinate 18,013,606 downwards.
GGAACATGTTAGTCAACTAAGCTTTGGCGATCCATTTAGAAAACATGAAATGCGTTGCAGGTACTTGGGCCAGTGTAGCATATCTCAGCTATTTCTTCTTGTTTGCAAGAATTTAGGTTTTAACACTCTGTTGTGAGCTTCTTCCATTTTGTAGATTTAAGCAGAAACCACCATGGCCAGTTCTTATAATGATAGGATCATCGGGTATCCTTGTTATTGCGTTGCTTATTGCACATATATTTCATGCAACCGTGAGTCGGATAAACAAAGTTGAAGAAGATTGTCATAAAATGGAGCAGCTCAAGAAAAAGGCCGAAGCAGCTGATGTTGCAAAGTCACAGGTATATACATCCTCACATGATAATTTTGCACAGTATATTGGGTAGAAGGGTTGTAATCTAACTTTGTTTTTTATGCAGTTCCTTGCCACTGTTTCACATGAAATTAGAACTCCAATGAATGGTGTTCTCGGTGAGTATCAAAATGCCCACTTTTTTGCGTCTGTCTTTGACCTCTATTCATGAATGCACATATTTTATCAAGAACAAACTGAACTAAATATCTGAAGTTGTGATCCCATGTTGACTTTCGTTTGGGTTGTAGGAATGTTGCATATGCTTATGGACACAAATTTAGATGTTACGCAACAGGATTATGTTAGGACCGCGCAAGCAAGTGGAAAAGCTTTAGTGTCACTAGTAAACGAAGTTTTAGACCAAGCAAAGATTGAATCTGGAAAGCTTGAGCTTGAAGAGGTGCGGTTTGATTTGAGAGGAATACTAGATGATGTCCTGTCACTCTTCTCTAGCAAGTCCCAACAAAAAGGGGTAGAGGTAATTTACGAAAAGATCTTTATGATCTGCACAGACAAGGTTGTTAATCGTATGTCTTTTTTTACTGATATATGGAGTGTTGCCGATAAACACAGCTGGCGGTATACATATCTGATCGTGTTCCAGATACGTTACTTGGTGATCCTGGGAGGTTTCGACAAATAGTTACCAATCTTATGGGTAATTCCATTAAGGTAAATTGTTTGTTATATTTTTTGCTCATCATTCCTTGCATCCTAGACTCTAATTGACTGAGATAAGGAGTTGATCATGTATTTATATCCTGGCAGTTCACCGAGAAAGGACACATCTATGTAACTGTTCATTTGGTGGAGGAGCTATTAGACGGTACTGATAAAGAGAGAGCATCATCTCCGGAAAGTACATTGAGTGGGCTTCCAGTTGCAGACCGGCAGAGGAGTTGGGAAAACTTTGAAGCTTTTAGCTCAAATGGGCATCGAAGCTTTGAATCATCTCAATTTGATATAAACCTGATTGTCTCAGTCGAGGATACTGGCTCAGGGATCCCTTTAGAAGCACAGTCCCGTATTTTTACACCTTTCATGCAAGTTGGACCATCTATATCCAGGACGCATGGGGGCACGGGAATTGGGCTTAGCATAAGCAAATTTCTAGTTGAACTAATGAAGGGAGAAATTGGGTTCTCGAGTACTCTCCAGGTGGGGTCAACATTCACATTTACTGCTGTGTTTTCCAATGGCATGCAACCAAGTAAAAGAAAGAGCGACCCGCAGAACAACAACCAGCCCATCTTCATGGAATTTGAGGGCATGAAAGCTGTAGTTGTGGACCATAGGCCAGCTAGGGCGGAAGTCTCATGGTACCATTTCCAGCGCTTGGGAATTCAAGTCGAAATAGTTCCACGTGTTGAACAGGCTCTACGTTATATGGAGATTGGTACTGTGAATATGATACTTATAGAGCAAGAAATATGGAATAGAGAAACAGATGTCTTATTAAAGAATCTGCAAAAGCTTCCTCGTGTCCATTCACCTAAATTAGTTTTGTTAGCAAACTCAGTAGACTTATCGATACCAGATCGTTTAAGCACCTGTATAGATCCTCCAATAGTGATAGTAAAACCACTGAGGGCGAGTATGCTAGCAACAACTTTGAGGAGGGGGTTAGGTATTGCGAACAGGGAAACACCTCAACACAAGGGACCGCCTGCTTTGGTTCTCAGGAATCTTCTCCTTGGCAGGAAAATCTTAATCGTGGATGATAACAACGTTAACCTCAGAGTGGCAGCAGGAGCTCTGAAAAAGTATGGAGCTGATGTGGTCTGCGCTGAGAGTGGGACAAAGGCAATCTCATTGCTTAAGCCACCCCACGAGTTTGATGCTTGCTTCATGGACATTCAGATGCCAGAAATGGATGGGTATGTCTGATTATTATACTAGTTTGTGAAAAAGTTTGAAATACAATATGTAATAAAAACTTGAGATGTTTTCGCCATATCTGCAGATTTGAGGCTACGAAGAAAATACGGGATATGGAAGAGGAGATGAACAAGAAAATTAAGAGCGGAGAGGCTTTGATATTAGAGAATGGTAACAAATCAAGTTGGCATCTTCCAATATTAGCAATGACCGCAGACGTAATTCAAGCAACGCATGAAGAATGCTTAAAGTCTGGAATGGATGGGTATGTTTCAAAACCCTTTGAAGCAGAGCAGTTGTACCGAGAAGTTTCTCGCTTTTTCAATTCGCCCTCAGATACAGAATCATAAAAAGAGATGGTGTGGAGGAAGAAAACGTTGAAGAAACACAACAGAAAAACTTGCGTCTCCTCTGCATCTTGAAGTAGTAGTAAGCTCATCTCCTTCTCCTCTCTCTCTCTCCCCACCAAAAAAACATGCTTTTTCAACTGTAAGTAACACATTTTTGAACTTTCTTCTAGGAAAAACAGATTCACGATTGCAAAAAGAGTGTATATAGAAAGGCCCGGTGTGACCATATGTGGCCAGGCCAAGAACTTAGACCAGTTTCTCCTGTAAAGTTTTTTTATAAATCTTTTTTTATCTTTCTCTTCTCTGATTGAGACACCAAAACTTGTGATTTGTAGATGAGTTGCAGGTGGAATCTATTCGTGAGTTGCTTTGGACAGAGAAAAGAGCATACATAGTATGTGTGCATGTGTGTGTGTGTGTGATTAAGGATTCTTCTATTAGAAACAGTGACAGCTTCTTCGTTATCATCGCCCATAGATAGAGAATTGGACATTTACTTATACGAACTGCTTTGTGATATAAAGTTGAAGATAGAGCATACTATTTCGTTATGCTTACTTGATATGCTTTTCATTCCTGACAAGCCACAACTAACTCATCGATTTTGTTTGGTTTATGTCAACGAATGTATGACTGAGATAACTGAAATTTAATTATTTAATTTCTCATTCACGATTCTTGACAATTAATCAATACTGGTGTGAAGTAAATACTGGTGTGAAATGATCATGGTGTGAAATGATCATGGTCTAGTGTCAGTTGACAATTCTATTGAAGGAAAACATTATCTCAAATCCATGATCGAATCTCACTGTCTAGTAGGAATTTGGGTAATGAACTAGCCAATTGTGGTCTAGTGTTAACAGAAAAAATCGTCAAAAATTGTATTTTATCAATGGTTCGATGAAAAAAAAATCACAACTAAATTCATGTAGGTTTGATTCTCTTTTTCGACAATAAGCGTACTACTTTGTTTAGAAACGGACCAAATGTTAACAATAGGAAGACCTAAGTTGTATGTGATGCGCCGAGTACATATGGGCTCAGTGCTTTGACTTTAAAACACCTGGGGCAGATTTTCAGGTTGACCTACGTCCGATATTTGTCCACATGACATGAGGGGCTTGTCTCAAGCATTTTAAAGCCCGATATAAGATATCCAATAATTGGACGCCACGAAGACCTCACAGGTCTCGATAGCCAATCATACGATGGCCATGACGACGTTCGCGGTGAGTTTAGTTACACATCCTTATTTATGTCGTGACAGACGTTTTTGAAACGAGGAAGACAAATTTAGTCAAAAAAAAAAAACGAAAACGCAAAGACAAAGAGACGCTATTTTTCTCGGATCGCGATCGTCAATTCGATTCTTTGTTCGCTTCAACAGTTTCTTCTCCGGCGTAATCATGGTATTTGCCAAAATCTGGATCTTCTTATGTTTTGTTTTGTCGATTGGGTCATGGGGCTTTGTTTTGTTTCTCGAGGTTCATGTTTTTATCGACTAAAATTATGCTTTTTAACTCTGATCTGATACATAATTTGTGCCATTATTCGAGGATTTCATCGTCTCATAAGCTATATATATATCGATGATTTACTCTGTCTTTGAATATTGAATCATGCCAAAATTGCTTTTTTACAATATGAATCAGTTTGAAAAGATGGAGACAATATTTGACTCGGATTAGCTGTGTTCTTGTCTTACATTAATGATGTGTATTGTTGCTTTTATTCAGATGCATGGTCAAATCTGGCATGAATTTTCCCCAATTTCTCTTTTAATTTGCCTAAATACATGAATTGTTTCTATAGAAACCCAAAGTGGATGGTTTTTTTAGTGTAGATGAAGAGATTATGATTTGAATATGCTTTTGATATAATGAGCGATGTATGGTCATGATTATTGACTAGGTTAATTTGATAATTGTTTCAGACAACCTCAAAGCGACTTGCAGACAGGAAGATTGAGAAATTCGACAAGAACATTTTGAAAAGAGGATTTGTTCCTGAGACCACCACCAAGAAGGGAAAAGATTACCCGGTTGGACCAATCCTGCTCGGCTTCTTTGTCTTTGTTGTCATTGGATCATGTGAGTACCAACACTTCTAATCCCACTTTCCTTTACTTGCAATGAAGTTACTTACTCTATGTTGAAGGCACCAAATAGCTTCAATGAGTTAGCCTTTCTTGGTCCATGATTCTTGTCCAAATTTAGACATTGGTTTCCAGATTGATGTCGAGGATTTGGCATCTGAATCTACATGTGTATGTGTATAAACGTTAACCTTATAATGCTTTGTTACAGCTCTATTCCAGATCATTAGGACTGCAACTAGCGGAGGCATGGCATAAAACTAATCACATTCAAGCTAGAAGAAGCAATTTGGAAAATGAATGTCTCTTCTGACATGTTTCCCTTTTTACCTTATACTGTAGAATGCAACTGTATTGTTCTGTTGATTACCTGTTACGAAGAATTTTGAGTCTTTTCTAAAATTATTCAATCTTTATTGTCTTGAAGTTAGTAGTCATTTTCATTCTTGTTGTCTTCACCATCTGTGATACCAAATATAAATAGGATTAAACTATTCTTCTGGATCGGATGTGAGAACATGACTCAGTCAAGCAGTTTGGTGAAGTCAGATGGACGGTGACCAAAAGTTTACTCATTGAAAATCCAAATGTGATTTGAGGGGTCGAGTGGTAGATATATTTGGTATCAAACAATAGATTTGGTGTTAGAATCGTGATAGAGACTTCACATATACAATTGGTAACTTAATCACAACTTAATTCATTCTTAGAGTAGATATAAACAACTTAGTCCAAACGAAAATTTAGTATTCATAATGAGGGATAAGAATTTGTATAGGACTCTTGCTTTGGAAAGAACAAAGAAATTCAAACTTAACGCAACAATCAGAGATAGAATAAAAGCAATTAAGATAGTTAAGTGTTATATATCATCTTTTGATCCGAGTTTGAGGCTTCATTATTTACTTGGTAAATCATATTGAAACTTACTTATTCATGAAGAAATTTGTGTGTTACACTATGAGGTGAAAATTGGAAATTTGATTATGACTACAAAATTAGCCGTCAGGATAAGATCAAGACTAATCCAAGGGTCTTTGGGTGATTTTATTGGGATCAAATTTGCCTTGCAACAAATAAGTAAAGAAGAGCCTTATAACTATGCAATACAAACTTAAAATACTTAAATAATTCCAATCACAAAAAATTACTTAATTTTTTTGATTAAGGAAGTTTTAAGAATTAATTTTTCAATTTAAAAATCAATATAATTTTTTCTAAATTTATTCATATGATATCTCAAACCGTCACAATTGGTCGGCCTATTAGCCAAGTTCCTACATAATGTAGGCAGCAAAACTCTATCCATGGATGTGCAAGTGCGTCTGTTTTTAGTGGACTTATCAGATGCCACTAGACTAAAGACTACCTACTTCATATGATATTTCATATGTGAATTTTTATATTTTATCTAGAATGGTTTTATCATTAAACATTTTTTTTTCACATCAATTTTTTTTTTCTTCTACTGGATCATTCAACACACATGTCTTCAACAAAATATCCACATCTTATTATACATTTTGAACTATTGAATAAGAATATTCAACGTACCATTACATATTGGTACTTCACTTTCCTCTCTAAATAATATCCTCTTTTTTTTGGTGAATTTGACATTTCATAAAAATTCAACATATTTTGAGATTATGAGTAAACAATTAAATTTCAAATTTATTACATTTTTTAATTTTATATTAATATTTGAGTTTAAAATAGAGTTTTATGGAAAAAAAATTTTTAAGTCACCGCGAATGACAAAACTACTCTCTAAAAAATGTAAATCAATCCTACAAGTTTTACAATAAAAAACTATAACTAACATGTCATTTTATTACTAATCATTATTTTTATTTTTTTGTCAAACACTAGATCACAAGGTCACAATTAACCAATCCATTAGCTAAGTTCTTACATAATGCAGATAGTAAAATTCGATCTATGAATGTGAGATAGTGACTACTTTCAGTAAATTTACAAGACCAATGTCACTTAGTACTAATCATTACTTATACAACTTTTATATTTTACCTACCTATGAATATGTATATAGAGATATTTTACAATCTCTTAGTGATTAGTCATTCCTGATAATAAATTTTTTTACCGGCTTAATTTCAATTGGACCAAAAATACGTATAAAAAAGATGGATAACAAGAAACATGGCGAGGTTATGATGAGTAATAGAATGATTTGTGTTTAATATATATAAAATGGTAAGTTGAATGGAAGAGACATGATTGAGAAAGCATATTGATGGGCTTGAGAAAATTGAACCCCCGCGCTTTACGACTACTTTACATTCTCTGTGTAATTATTTTGAAATTTCTTAATTATTACACCAAAAGAAAAAGATAATCCTGCCAAAATTGTGCACATGCATTTTTCTCACATTTCATTCTCTTCCCATTTTTCACATTCTAAGACTTTCTTACATCAAATAAGTATCTTTTTTTTGAGTCAAGTCGTTCCTAGTCTTCTTCTAACATGGTGCTTCAAGTCGTTCCTAGTCTTCTTCTAACATGGTGCATTCTTCAAAAGCATTCATTAAGGCTGGCCTTTCGAATTTTTTTCCAGTTTATTCAACTTTTCGTTTCCAGATTTGGTTTGGATATAAATAGTGACGGATGAGGACAAGTTTTGGTGTAAGGCATATGTAAAAATTGAAAAATTTAGATAAAAATATAGATTTTTTTTGTATGGGACACTAGCTCGTAATACCTCTTTAAATTTGTCAATATATATAATTCGAGTTTGATTCGGTTTTGATAGTTTAGTGAGGGTTCTATTCTTATCCTAGTTTAGTGATTCTTATCCAAATACCTTTTCAATAAGATCTAGTTTAAATTTATTTATTTTCTTAAAGTTAAAACTAATAAAAATTTATTTAAAAAAGTCTGAGAAACGACAATTTTTAAAAATATTGTAGATATATAATTCTAGTATATCAAAAAGGATAATCCAAGTTGGCAAAAATTGAGTCCTAAAAAATTATGCATCGCTGAGGGAATATTGAAAATAGCACAAGTTTGCAATGTTGGAGGATATGTAAACAAAACATGATCGCTTCTATCTACACCATTTTCACATCAATTACATCAAGTCTCACAATTTTAGATTCTGATTAAGAATTATTTTCATTGCTATAAAAGAAATTTTTTTTTGTAAGAGATTGAAAATAAATCAATCTTATTCTAGTTTGTTTTTTATTTCAAAGTATGATTAGTTTAATTTCAAAATTTTACAAAAAATTTACTTTTCAAAAAAACACAACGAAAACAATTGTCAAAGATTTTAAACTCTTTTATCACATATTTAATTTAATTGTTATACAATGTGAGTAACCAAGTCATATGAAATATTTAATTTTTAGGGGACAAATTCTAGTCTACACTGAGTTTGAAGAGCGCATAAGTTTTTTTTGTCAATATTGGATCGATAATGCTCAATTCATAGTCTAGCCTAACTTTTAAAATTCCTATTTAATCTACCAATTTGTAGAGAAAAAGAATCAAACCATATATGTCATAGTCATTAGATAGATTATCTTAACCATTCGACTGAAAAGAAATCAGCAAGAGCCCATAAGTTAGGATTGTAAACTCCTCTTTTATTACACGAGTAATTATATTTTATATTATATTCTGATTTTACCAAATATTTTCATGATTTTATAAAATGTAAACCATAAGAGTCTGCCTTATATCGGATCTGTCAATGGGTTAATTATATAATATCAGAAAAACATTATCCACATTTTTTCATAACAAAACCCGATATAACATTTTATAAATCCAAAAATGGTATAAAAAAGAAAAGATATTGGATATACGAGAAAATATATTAATTTATGTACCAAAATGTTAACTATGCAAATGAAATGAGGATGCAAAAGGGAAAAAGAAAAGGAAATGATAATTAGGAGAAGCACGCGTCTTTTCTTTTATGACCAACAAAATAAATGATTTTATTATTTATTCTGTTTCAAACAGTTTGTTTTTGTAATAACTTCAACAAAATGGAACTTTATTATTCATAGTTGTGGGAAAAAACAAACAATTAAAACGTAGAGAAGAATAAAGTTAAGACAAAAATAAAAGGAGGGGCAAGATCGGAAATACAGTTAAAATATGGAATAATTGCGAAGAAATAATAATATGGGGCCAACTGACATGGAAAAAGATGAAGCAAAAGAGGAGAGATTAAACAAAAAAAGAAAGAGAGAGAGACAATTCAATAGAGAGAATGGTTTTAAGAAAGAGAGAGTCGGAGATGGTGGGAGGTTAAATCCCTTCTCCTTCCTTCCTTCACCCAAATTCCTATTTCTTCATTTTCGATTGTTAATGGCTTCCATTGATTTCTTCTTTTAACTCTCTCTGTTGTTTCTCTCGCTTGCTCTTTGTCTCTTCTCGGGGCATGGAAGAAGAGCTTGCCATGCTCAGACAGCTCATCGGTCAGCTTCAAGAGCTCTTGCATAACGGCTCTGCTCTTCCTTCTTCGTATCCGTCTTCTTCTCCGTCGTTTTTAGTTCTTCACCATCCTCAGCATCAGAACGGGTGAACATCTTTCTCGCTTTCTATCTCTTTATCTCTCTCGTACTAGATCTATTGTGCCGGGGATTTCGATCCTATGTTTCAAATTGGGGTAATCTCTGTAGTGTGTTTCCTTGAGGAGTTATGATTCAATTTCGATTTTTGTATTGGAATCCTGCAATCCCATATGTGAAAGGTCGAGGTTTCTCTGATTTGATTCCTTTGTATTTTTGCTTTTCATTTAGCTGAAAGTGTAAATTGATCTATGAATTGATTCACATATGTTCATTGACGTCATTGTTCGTATGAAAACTCTTTTCACTGAAAGCTCATTCATTCATTTCATTGAATCTTGTGCTTACTATTAGAGCAGTTCATCATTTGGTCGATTACATAGTATCTGTTTAAGGCCCTCTCTACTTTGATATTCTTGGCATATTTTTAGTGGGCATCATTTGTAAGCAGCCATTTCTGATGCTTTTTTTCGGATGTTTGTTGTCTTTGTTGTATTTGGTTTGTTGAAAGTATTCTCGCTTACTGGAGCTCGTGCACTGTAGTAGCTCACTGTCCCATGTTAAATGCATATCCACGAGCCATTTGCGTCGAGTACAAGTGGATTTTCTTATATTTTTAATCCATTTTTTAAATCCTGACTGAGGCTTCCCGTTAGTATTCTCTTGAGTTTCATTTCCAATATGGATTCACTTGCTGCTTTTTTTTACTAAGGAGTAGATTCATTTTAATGTGTTTAAACCAAACAAAGGTTACTCTTTTAGCTGATTTACTACTGACTTTTTCTCTGGTAAACGTATGTGGAGTTTTAAACTGAGGGCAAGTCTTTGTTTCCAATGTAATGATCTCTTTATAAAGAATTAGGAATTTGTCTTCTTAGTTGACAGATAGTACGATGTTTTTTCTGTTATGGCAGATGGTTATTGCCCTGTATTGAGGAAACTTCTGCTGATGATTGTTGTGATATTGTAATGGCTGCTGGAAAGAGGCCCGGGATCTTCAAAATGTTAGAAACTGTCAAGTCTCCTGTCAAACGAACTCGAAAAGACCGGAATCAAGGGAAGTCATATACGGAAGGAGATGACGTAAGTGGAAACATGGATCAAGAAATCTGGCAGGAATTTCCCCAAGATCTCTTTGAAGCTGTTGTTTCCAGACTGCCAATTGCTACATTTTTCCAGTTCCGTGCAGTTTGCCGTAAATGGAATGCTCTTATTGATTCAGATAGCTTCTCCCGATGCTGCAACGAGAATCCTCAAACCACACCATGGTTCTACACCATAACCCACGAGAATGTCAACTCGGGACAAGTGTATGACCCTTCTTTGAAGAAATGGCACCATCCGGTTATCCCTTCACTACCAAAGAAGAGTATTGTTTTGCCAATGGCTTCTGCGGGAGGTCTAGTGTGCTTTCTGGACATTGGTCATCGGAACTTCTATGTCAGCAACCCACTGACCAAGTCTTTTAGGGAGTTACCTGCTAGGTCGTTTAAGGTCTGGTCTCGTGTTGCAGTAGGAATGACTCTGAATGGCAACTCTACCAATCAAGGGTATAAGGTCTTGTGGGTTGGATGTGAAGGAGAGTATGAAGTCTATGATTCCGGGAGAAATGTGTGGACCAAAAGAGGGACCATCCCGTCCAACATAAAGCTCCCGGTATTGCTCAACTTTAAGTCACAGCCAGTGGCTATCAACAGCACACTGTACTTCATGTTGACAGAACCCGAAGGGATATTATCCTACGACATGGTCTCTGGGAAATGGAAACAGTTCATCATCCCAGGTCCACCCGATTTGAGCGATCACACGCTTGCTGAGTGTGGAGAGCGGTTGATGTTGGTGGGTCTGCTGACTAAAAACGCTGCCACTTGCGTTTGCATATGGGAGCTGCAGAAGATGACACTGTTGTGGAAGGAGGTTGACAGAATGCCAAACATATGGTGCTTAGAGTTTTACGGAAAGCACATTAGGATGAATTGTCTGGGCAACAAAGGTTGTCTGATATTATTGTCCTTGAGGTCCAGACAGATGAACCGTCTGATAACTTACAATGCCGTTACTAGGGAATGGACCAAGGTCCCTGGCTGCACCATTCCTCGTGGGAGAAAGAGACTCTGGATCGCTTGCGGTACAGCGTTTCATCCCTCCCCTACGGCTAAGGCTTAATTCTCTTGATTCGTTTTCATCGCCTACTTGGAGGTTGTAGTCAGTACGGTTCACGCACGGCTGGTTGGTTTGTTTCTCTAATTTTGGTTTTGATTTTTGAGACTGTAATATACTAAACGTTCTTGTTGTAATAAAGAACTTGGATTGTGTGATACTTGATAACTGCTCGGAACTTTTAAATCTGTGATCTTTCTTAACAATGGAGAAACTGTTTTTGTATTTGGTATTACCTCTGTATACCAAAGAACAGCAACAAAAACGACCGTATCATCTAACCTGAAGAAAACACTTAAAGTTGAATATATAACTTAAAAAGAAATATTCTTCATTACATGATGATGTGTAATAAACAGAAACTTGACGCGTTCTACAATATAAGGAGAGAAAAAGAGACAAGAGTATGAAGAAGATACATTCATTTTGAAAACTGCTTCTTCTAGCTCAACTACAATTCAGTCTAAGCCATGCCTCCGCTAGTTGCAGTCCTGATGATCTGGAAGAGAGCTGTAACAATGTGCATATAGAAGATTAATAACAACATACATACAATTACAAACTCTCTCCATAATATACGAGTTTATGATTACTATCTAGTTATTAACAACCATTGTTGCTTATGCGATGCAAACGACCCATCATCACTTCATTCTTTCTCTAATTAGTATTCATAGTGGCCAAGAAATGTTTCTTAAACTGGAATTAGAAGTGTTGGTGGTACTCACATGATCCAATGACAACAAAAACAAAGAAGCCGAGCAGGATTGGTCCGACCGGATAATCCTTTCCCTTCTTGGTGGTGGTCTCAGGAACAAAACCTCTTTTTAAAATGTTCTTGTCGAATTTCTCAATCTTCCTGTCTGCGAGTCTCTTTGAGGTTGTCTGCAACAATTAAAAACCATCACTATATATATATATATATATATCTATATGCATCTGTGCAATTAGTAATGGTTCTTTCTAAAGCATTCGAATCAGAATCTCTTCATCTACATTCAACAACACATCCAATTCGAGTACAAATTTATGTAATTATGCAAATTAAAAGAAAAACAGAGCAAATGCCAGGTAAAATTTAGCCATGCATCTAAACGAAAGCGACAATAAATATAATCTAAGATAAAACCTCAGCTAATCCGACTCAAATTCCAAAGACAGATCCTTACATTTCTATTTAATTAATTAATTAACATGGTCAATCTGGCGTGATGCGAGATCTCCCAGGATTCAAAATTCAAACACAGACTAAATCATCAATCTATACCTTATTTAACGATCTCATATAATACCACACATTCTGCATCAGATCGGACGAATGATTGAAACCGAGAAAAGAAACAAAGCTCTAAGATCCTATAGACAACACAAACCATAAGAACGATTATGAGCAGAGATCACGACCGTAGATCATACCATGATTACGCCGGAGGAGAAAAGGTAATTGGAAAGACGATGGCGACCCGATAATCACTTTCACCGCAAGTTTTTTTTTTTTTTTTTTGATATGATTTTTACGTCTGTGTTTAACCATCTAAAAAGGATTTCAGTCTTGCTATTCTCACAACGCACATCGTCACAGCTCAATTATAATTGGACAATAATACGTGTTATGTCTACGTGGCGATCATTAATTGGATTGTTATTTGATACATTTAACCAGACTCATTGGACAAAAACCAGACGTGTCATGTGAAATTCGAATAGTCTCGCGAACGTGTTTAAAAGTAAAGCACTAACCTTTTTGGTGTCAATATTTTCAAACCAAAGAATCTAAGATTTTACAATATTTTACAGCTTAAGAGATTCATCGTTTTAGGATTTGATTAAACGCATTACTAAATATTCAGCATCATATAATATAAAATGCCCTTAATTAACATCATGATCATCACAAGTCACAACACTCACGTAATCTTACAAAAGCTAAGAATTTAAAGTCAAGTTTACGTTTTCGCCTCTTGGTTATATTTTAATTATAGAGTTATTATACCAACGAATTCTAGGTAGTATTTACCGATTTTTTTTATCAATACTGGACTGAATTTATAAATACTTTTAGTAATGTATTCTTCTAGTTATATTTTTCATTAAAAAAATAATAATGTCACTAAACGAATCTCAACAATTTATTATATATCGTCGAATTGCTTTTAGTCTGGTGGTTAGAATAATTCAATTAATGATTCTTGTATAAAAGTTCGATTCATCCTCATTACACTAATAGATTAAAAATAGATTTTAGAATGTGAGTTTTAGGCTATGAATAAAATATTGTCGATTCAATTGGTGAAAAGAAAACACTCATTGTATCGTCTATTACCTTTTCATTTATGGTGATTTTGTTGTGGATCGACAATCTAAATATTATTGTATACTTGTGAAAGAGTAAAAGTAATTGAGTTTTCTATATACATCAAAACTTGCACGAATGTAAAATTGTATGGTAGGGACTAAGGAATGAAAAGAGTTGGTGAGGTTTTTAATTTGTGTTGGATAAATAATTGAATTCGTCGGCAGCCGCTAATATATTTAATTAGCAGCCACTAAGAATGTAAAAATAAAATAAAACAAATTATAAATGTGTTTTGTTGCTTAACTAAAACAGCCGAATTACTCAAACATCTCAATTCAACAAGACAAATGTAACAAATACCAAGTTAGTTAGGGGAGTGGTTGAGTAGTTCCACTCTTTCCTACTTAAAATTCAATAAATCATGTAATTTTATGTAATATGGTTTAGAGTTTGAGAAGATTTAATTTATAGATTAAATTTTATATATCAAATATTGACAAGTAAAAACACATTTTATTAATCCTACTCATTCAATATAAAAAAGTCAATTATGACACAAAATAGACCTTTGGAAAAAATTTAATGGTCGAATGATAAAAGAAAGAAAAAAGGATCTGAACGGACTTGCAGACATTCAAGATCTTCGTCATCTCTAAACAATTTGTCGCTATTGCTACCTCTAAGATTTTGAGTGATAAAAAACAAAATATGATCCGAAAGAACTGCTTCAATTTCTGAATTAAAAAAAAAAAGTTTCTCTTTAAAATTTACTAAAGTTTTAAGAAGCTAATCTTTGTTTTGATGGTATAATACATTAATAACTGCTTACATTGTCATATGTTCATAGTCTTTTTTTTCCTCAAGTGTAAATAATTCACGCAACGAGTGTCAAAGAAAGCAACAAAGCTGAAACCAAAAGAATCAGCAAAATAGATCTCACACCAAGAGGCATGATCGAGTTAGAAATTTGAAATACAGAGGAAGGTTCCTCTATAGAGTTTAAAAGAGTGGAAAAGACCGGCTCATTTTGCCTCGTAATTAATCTGATTTTGCAGCCAACTTGGACCACCAAACGCAATGTAAGACTGGTAGCGTCCTTCAATGATCGAACGAGTTATCTTCTCCGCAATGAGATTCTGCATTAGATGTTAACAGGAATGACCAGTCCTTTATCAGAGCTAACCGACATCAGATTTCATACTCAATTTGTCTAGTAGCAGGGTAGCAACTGGGTGTAGAGAACATATCAAAGAGGAACTTTGAGCTAGTTTCAAACATAATATTATTCTGCTTCAACTCATGTGCACTATGTACTGCCCATAAGCAGCCCAATAAAGCAGCTTCAGCCTCATCTTTAACAAAAGAGAAAGACCTTCTTCCATGGATATTAACTTCCCCATTATCGGAGCGAGTAATCCACGCAGCCCCAGACCTCAAAGTTCCATGAGACCAAGAACTATCCACTCTCTCGGTGGTTTTCGCCATTTATCCACGCTCCTTATAGGTTGAGGCTGCCTCTTTTCCACTTGTGCAACAGACTTATGGACATCGTTCCATTCCTTACAATCTTCCAAAGCCTTCCTTAAAAAACACGATGGGTCTAAGCGAGTTTTGTCAAAAATCAGAGCATTTCTAGACTTCCAAATGTGCCACAACAGCCAAGGAATTAACTCACGTTCCTTTTCAGGAACAGAAGAATTCGTATGTTGCCTCAGCAAGTAGTTAATGTTCAAGAGTGTAGAATCCTGTGAAAAACCACTGCTAGGCATCGATATTAAGGATAGATTCCAAACCTGCACTGCCGAACTACATGTAAATAAGACATGTGTGATAGTTTCGACCTTTGTTCCACATTGTCTACACACTGTGTTAGTTGCAATACCACGAATTGCCAACCTGTCTGCCATAGCTAGAGCACCAACCAAGGTTTTCTATAGGAAATGCCTAACTCTGGGATAAGTATTTGTTTTCCAGATCATCTTATAGGAACTCACCTCAAGAGGAAATTATGGTAAGACTACATCGCTTTGCTGCAGGCCCGAGACTCAAGCTACATCATAGCCACTTTTAGTATCATAGATACCTTTTCGATTATGTATCTAAAGATAACCATCTCGTCTATTGCAATTCAGCCTTTGAAACCTAATAAACATCACATCCTTTCTTGTAAGCAGATGCTGTAGCTTCTCATCGTTCCAGGAATCCTGAGAAATACCCCATAGCTCTGCCACTGCCAAGGATTCGTCCATAATAACTCCGGAATTAACTGGTTTCCTCAACACAATATTTTGAATACACCTTTCTCTCCAAACTTTCGTGGATCTGCCATCACCTAACTTAACTCCCAGACCTTGTACAAGTAGATCCCGACCATACAAGAGACTCCTCCAGCCATAGGATGGTCTCGAGCTTAACTTACTATTCAGGAAGGAGCCATTTCGAAAGTATTTTCATTTGAGCACCTGAGCTAACTTCGAATTTGTATTAGTGAGGATACGCCAAGCCTGCTTCCGTAATAGTGCTTGGTTGAATCTACTGATGTCTTAAAACTCCATACCGCCATCTCTTTTTGGCCTACATAAACGGGGCCAAGCAACCCATGGAATACTTTTCCTATCCAGACTTTTGTTCCACCAAAAATCCCTCATAGTCGAGGTATGAACAGGTAGCTTGAAACACATCATCGCGTACACATGGAGAGATGTAGCTACCACTTTAAGAATCGTTTTCTTACCTCCTTGAGACAGCGACTTGGCAAGCCACCCAGTCAAACGAGATCGGAGCTTCTCATGAATAAAACTCAGTAACCTTCTTTTCGAGCCTGAAAAAAACTCTGGCAGCCCTAAGTATTTGCCTTGACCACTCTCCTCATAGATACCTAAAACTCCTTTGATTCTGGTTCTAACATCTGCTTGGACCTTATCGCCAAAAAAGATTAAAGATTTCTGGAGATTAACACATTGACCATATATATCCTCATAGACTTTCAAACATCTTTTGATCTCTTCACACTCTAGAACATCAACACGACAAAGGAGGAAACTGTCGTCAACAAACAATAGATGATGAATCGAAGGACAATGTGGTGCAATACTTAGGCCAGTAATCCGCTTATTCTCTTCCACCATTTTCCAAATGTGTATTAGCCCCTCGGTACATAGATTAAATAGGAACAGGGAAATTGTATCGCCTTGCTACAAACCTCTCTCTGTTTTATGAAACCGTGGGCTGTCTCGTTAAAGAGAACCATATATGTAACTGTAGTAACACACTCCATTATCCACTATATCCACTATATCCACTATACATACATTTTTGAAGTATTAAACTATGACCAAACTCCATTAATCGGATTCCGGCCCGTTTTGAAGATTTAGGCAAAGGACGAAATGAAAGAAAAAATCAAGTAAACAGTGTAAGAAAAAAACACAAGGAAGACGAAATAAAAAGGACTCCTGAACACAGCTCATTTGATTTTCCTGAGACGATTAATGGTGTCTCGTCGTCTTCATTGTAGCTCTTAGTCAAAACCTCATTCTCCGATCGGCAATATCTGGAATTTCTTCTGTGGTCTCTTCTTTGTTGCTTAACTCGAGGTTTCTTCTCTTACTCCCTCAGATTCTAAAAGAAAAACCTTTTCTCCTGAGATTTGTGCGTCCTGGTTATTTATAAAATTTAGTTTTATGCTTCTAGAAAGAGATCGATGAATCAATGATACTTCACATGGTTAATAATCTAGCAATTCATTAGAATGACAAATTGGTTCTCGCGTTTTTTTCTTTCTGTGTCGCTGTTTGTAATAATCACGTCTCTGGTTTTACTAGAATGGCGAATTTGATTGTAACGATGATAACGTTTTTTTTAATCCCTTATGTTAGCTAGATGAATTTATGGGTTTGGGGACCACTAACCACTTGCGTTGACTATAAACCCTAGGCTAGGGGGACCTTGATTGGGATCGGAACCTAACTTACTGTCTCATTTTATGCGTTCAATCTTTATTGCTAAGGATAGATCCTTTCAAGGCTGAGCTTGGTGCCGTTTTCTTTCACGTATAGTTAATTCAATGTGTAAAGTTGTAAGCTTTTAGCCTTGTAGGTTTGAGAAACTTAGTTAGGAATCTTCTGGAAGTACAAAGGAGGAATGGGTAGGGAATGGTTTGCATTAACAATGTTTAGATGTGTTTCTTGACAAGTCGCTGATACTCTTGGGATTTGAAAAGCATGGGACCAATTGAATAAATGCCACTTGGGTTTTGTGTGATGGAGAGCAGAAGAAGAAAAGTAATACACTTTCTCTTCACCTTTTTGCTGGTCTTGGTGAAACATAGAAAAACTTACTCTTTCTGAGATTAATGATATAAGAGTGAGTAAATAAACGTTGATGAGCAGTGTGTGGTGTTTGAGCTTCTGAAGGTTTTTCTTCTTCCTGATGTGTTATTGGTAGTTGAAGGTTTCTTGTCTGGAAGGTTTGGCTAACCAGAGTTATTTATAGGATCCTTGTGTCTTTTATTATTTGATTTTTGCTTTCGTTTCTGATCCCTAATTCTGCGAACTTGTGGTTGTTGCAGGAGTTGATGCTCTGGCTTTGGTGGTAGGTCTATGAAATCAACCCATATTTTGAATGGACTGCAACATGGTATCTCCGTTCCCGTGGGACTTGGAGAATTTGATCATGTCTAATCCGTCAAAGACTGAAAATGACAAAAAACAGCTACCAACTGAGTGGGATTTTGGTAAAGGTGAAGGAATTGAATCTATAGTTCCCGATTTGTTAGGCTTTGCGAGAGTCAGTAGTGGCTCTGCTACCAGTTTCTGGCACACTGCTGTATCGAAAAGCTCGCAGTCGACCTCTATCAACTCATCATCTCCGGCAGTCAAATCATGTAAGCTTGCATCAGAAACTTCCCCTGGGAATTCTTGCAGCGACATAGAATTTATTCAGGTTAAGGCGTCAACAGCTCTCGAGGTATCTGTTGCTTCACCTGAATCAGATCTTTGTTTAAAACTAGGAAAACGGACATACTCTGAAGAACTTTGGGGTAAGAACAATAATGATATTTCAGCGGTTTCTATTAACTTGTTGACCCCGTCTGTTGTTGCTCGGAAGAAATCCAAATCGTATGGTCAGAGCATGCTTGTCCCGCGTTGCCAAATTGATGGCTGTGGGCTGGATCTCTCATCTGCTAAAGATTATCACCGTAAGCATAGAGTTTGCGAAAAGCATTCAAAGTGCCCAAAAGTTATTGTAAGTGGCGTGGAGCGTCGATTCTGCCAACAGTGTAGCAGGTAAAACCAGATTATTGTTCTGACTGGAAATGCCCTTTCAGTTTAATTGTCTAGAGTAACTTTTTTACATGCCCTAATAGCATACAGTAGAGAAGTGATTTCTTTACTAATTTTCAAGGTTCCATGCTGTCACTGAATTTGATGAAAAGAAACGAAGCTGCCGAAAACGTCTTTCTCATCATAATGCTAGGCGTCGCAAGCCACAAGGAGTATTTTCAATGAATCCAGAGAGGGCGTATGGTAAGAACCTACACTACAACTTGATACATCAATGTTCTCTCCGGATCTTTCAATCTGTCTCTTATCACACAAGCACACACACACTCACAACTTCAGTTCATGGAAATCTAATGTGAAGTGTTCACTCCAGCAGATCGTAGACAGCATACAAATATGTTGTGGGATGGGTTATCCCTTAACACGAGATCTGAAGAACAGTATGAATGGGTTACCACTCATGAAACAAAGCCTACACAGTTAGAAAGCGGCTTTACTCTGAGCTTCCAGAGAGGAAATGGCTCTGAGGAACAGTTTGCTAGTAGCAACCGTTCTTTCTCTACATGTCAAACCTCAGGCAGGTACTCAGTAGGGAAGTCGAAGTTTCAACTTCATGCCGAAGGTTGGTATTTGCACTTCCATATTCATCCTATAATCTATAGATCGAGTATATCTCTGTTGTTGTTTTTTTCTCTCCAGTCCTTTGTAATTATGTTAAATCTTCTGGCAGGTGTGGGAGAATACTTAGGAAACCTCCATGAATCACAAGATTTCCATCGTGCTCTCTCTCTTCTGTCAACCTCTTCGGATCAACTGGCTCAACCACATGTGCAGCCATTTTCTACACTCTTTGCATATGATGCTGTACCAAAATAGATGAGTAGTGTGAAATTTGTAGACCGGTTTACTGTGGCTGGTGGATACTTGTCCGAACCTATTAAAACGAAATATATTGGAACTTCATCCTGATCCCGTTGAGTGGCCTAACTTCAGCTACTCAGATTGGAAGCGCAGAAATATTAGTAAAATAATGCTTAAATTGACTCCCAAGTAGGTAAATCTTTTCAACTTTGTATAAGTTCCACTCTGCTTTTAAGATCGTAAGCGAGCAGATCAAAATTCATAAACCAACAGGGCTTTGAGGTTTCTAAAGACTTATCAAAATCAGGTTCTTTGTAATTGTACCACAAATATCAAATACAAAATCAGTTTCGTGTCGGCTTGGTATCAGAGTAGTTACGGTCTGATGAGTGGGCCTGTAGAATATTAAACACAAACATAAGAGACAAGGAAAAAACAAAGAGAAGTGGCAAGATATTAGAAGCCAAAAATTGAACAGAGACATCCATTTGGTGATTATTGAAAGGGAACAAAGAGTGAGAAGAAAGAGAAAGTTGAAAGATGGCAAGTCTGATACCCAGAGAAGAGGACCAAATCAAATTTCGTTTTCACATGGAGAGAGACTCAAAACACCAAAGCTTGAGGAGATTGAAGTGGTGTTAATTAGAAACACAGAACCATGTGCCTAGTGAATTGATATTGAAATTGAAAGAAAAAGGACAGGGATCGAATTGAAAGCATGTTGTCACCAAGTGGTGTATGAGAAGTTGTCACTTGTTATTATTATTCCAATTAGGAGGAACTTATTGGCAAGATGGAGGAGACAAAAGGCTAGGCACCAATGTAAGAACAAGCACAGTACAAAAAATCAGGCAGAGATATTTTTTTCCAATGCCCTTTTGAAAAAGCTGAGGTTGTGTTGTGTATTTTCTCTTTGTCGTCACTAAGCAATGAAGTTAAAAGAATACTAAAACCTGAATAATCTCTTAACTGGTTTTGAAATACTAGTAATTGGCATACAGAGGGATCCAGAAGAAGTTGACTTAATAGGTATCAAAAGTACAAAACAGCTGAGCTAACCGAGCAACTAGTTTAGCTTGTGCAACAAACGTTACACCGTTTTATTTAATGTCAAAAGAAACTCCATCTGATGCAATCTGACTTATAATGGAGTGATCTTGGATTCCTTACTCATATGAAATGAGTAGGGAACGTGCCAAATACTGGCTGTTGTTCGTCCATGGGATTGTGTTTAGTCCCATGTGAATCCGAAGAGTTTGACAGAAGAGAGAGAGCACTGTAGAAATCTTGAGATTCATGGAGGCCTCCTGCTCCAACACCTGCCAACAGATTTTATTCAACCATCTTACATAAGGCCAATCGATTTATGCACAACAAATACAAAGATAATCAGTAACAAACTTAAATACCAACCTTTGTCAGGAAGTTGAATGTTGGATTTTCCTGCTGAGAATCCGCCAGAGGACTGACACATTGAGAAAGTGCGGCTGCTACTGGCAAACAGCTGGTCCTCAGAGTTATTTCCTCTCTGGAAGCTCAGAGTAAAGCCATTTTGTGTCGGTGTAGGCTTTGCCTCGTAAGTGATTCCCCACTCATACTTTTCTTCAGATCTCGTATTAAGGGACAACCCATTCCACAACATACTTGTCTGCTGTCTTCGATCTGCAAAAGTAAACATTTGACGTTAGATTTCCCATATATTAAGTTGTGTCTGTGTGATAGAGAAAGATAGAACAGACAGATGGAAGGTCCTGAGGAAAACATTGCTAATATCAAGTTGCCGTGTAGGTTCTTACCGTACACCCTATCTGGATTCAGTGGAAATACCCCTTGTGGTTTGCGACGCCTTGCATTATGATGAGATAGACGTTTGCGGCAGCTTCGTTTCTTCTCATCAAATTCAGAGACCGCATGAAACCTGAAATCAGAAACGCTATTAACTCTCTACTGTATAATAATATTAAGGCATGTAAAGTTATTCAGAACGACTAAACCTAACTAGCATTTTATAGTAAGAAGATGCAACTTACATAAAAGACGAGGACACTAACAAAAACACCAGTCAGTCAGAACAACAACCAGGATTTTACCTGCTACATTGCTGGCAGAAACGACGTTCCAGGCCACTCACACTAACTTTTGGGCTCTTTGAATGGTTTTCGCAGACTCTATGCTTGCGATGATAATCCTTAGCAGATGAGAGATCCAGCTCACATCCATCAATCTGACAACGGGGTACTAGCATGCTCTGACCACCTGATTTTGATTTCTTCCGTGTAACAACAGACGGAGTCAACAATTTCATAGAAACCGCTGAAATGTCATTATTGTTTCTACCCCAAATTTCTTCAGAGTATGTCCGCTTTCCTAAATTTAAACAAAGATCTGATTCAGCTGAGGCAACAGATACCTGGAGAGCTGTGGATGCCTTCACCTGGACAGACTCAACGTTGCTGCAAGAATCTCCAGGGGAAGTTTCTAATGCAAGCTTGCATGGTTTAACTTCAGGAGATGATGAGTTGATAGATGTCGACTGTGAGCTTTTCGATACAGCAGTGTGCCAGAAACTGGTAGCAGAGCCACTACTGACTCTCTCAAAGCCTAAGAAATCTGGAACTATAGATTCAATTCCTTCACCTTTTTCGAAATCCCACTCAGTAGATAGCTGCTTTCTTTCATTTTCACTCTTTGACGGATTAGACATGATCAAATTCTCCCAGTCCCATGGGAACGGAGATACCATGTTGCAGTCCATTCAAGATACAGGTTGATTTTATAGACCTGTCACCAAATACCAGAGCAAAAAATCCTGCAACAACCGCAAGTTTGCAGAACTAGGGATCGTAAATGAAAGCAAAAATCGTATAAGAAAAGAGTACAAAATCTTATAAACAACTCTGACTAGCCAAATAGCTACCCTAAGACAACACTCTGTACTACAATACAATAGGAAAGAAGAAAAACCTTGAGAATTTGAAACACCAAACACTGCTCATGAGTGTTTATACTCTACCTTTTTAGTCATTAACTTCACCAAGAGAAACCTTTCTATGTTTCATCCAGACCAGCAAAAAGGGCAAGAGAAAGGGTATTACTTTTCTTAGCTTACTCTTCTGCTCTCCATCACACAAAAACTAAGTGGCATTTATTTCAACTGGCCCCACACTTCGCAAATCATACTACCCAGAATCAGAATATCAACAACTAGTCAAGAAAGATGACGTAAGCTACTCATTAAACACATAACCATCATAATCGCAAACCCTTCCCTATCCATTGATCCTTCGTACTTCCAGAAGATTCCTAACTATAACCATCTCAAACCCAAGGCTAAAGCCTTACCACTAAGACTACAAATTTGCACATTGAATAAATCATATGCCAAAAGAAACGACACCAAGCTCAGCCTTGATGGAAGGTATCTATCTCCAGCAATAAAGATTGAACTCATAAGATGAGACATTAAGTTAGGTTCCGATACCAATCAAGGTCCCCCTAGCCTAGGTTTTCAATGAAAGCAAACGGTCCCAACCAATAAATTCGTCTAACTAACGAAGAAGAAAAAAAGTTATCGATTGTACAATCCAATTCTTCGAGTAAAAGCCATATACGTCTTCTTTTCTTAGACGATTAGAAAGAGAGAAGCAGAAAAGTCAGTAAAAAAAAAGGGACACAACAAAAACGTGAGAAAAACGAATTCGTCATTCTAACAAAATTTACAAAACCTAAACCATTCACCATGAAACAATTACCATCAATTAAACCTACAGAATCCATCTCTTCTTACGAACCATAAGCATATAGCTAAATCCTAAGGAACAACTACTAGAAAAAAACCCCAAATCTTAGGAAAAACAGTATTCCTAGAATTAAATTTAGGGAGGAGTAAGAGAAGAAACCTGAGCTCGAAAGCAGAGAAGACACCACCGAAGAAGACTCCGGAGGTCGCCGACGATCGGAGAAGAAGGATCAGTGAAGAAGAAGAAAAAGAGACATAATACTCGCTTCAGGTGAAATCGAATCAGTTGCTTCTAAGAAGTCTGAATTAAATAATTCATCCTCCCATCCTCTTTATCGTTTTGCTTTACTTTACTTTAAAAATCTTTTGTTTTTTTTGGACTAAAAAAATCTTTTCTTTTATTCTTCTTTTGTAATTTAGATTGCTGTCTTATTATTCTTTCCTTCATTTCCAGTAGACAAATTCTTTATTTTGTTTATATATAGATATTCAGGCATAAAGCAGTTAATATCGTTTGTTTTTCTTTCTAGAAACCATTTTGTATCATCAGTCCAAATGCAGCAGACAAATGTAAAATATTTCAGATATTGTGTTGTTTGGCTGATTTAGTAATTTTCTGTCGGAACCAGTTTTGATGTAAACCTAATTGCATAATCGTTTGAGTCATTATTAATTAGACTTTTGAGAAATTTAGTTGCTATCAAACAAGTCCTTGCAACATATGACTATATATGAATGAATCTTTCTATTGCATATATATAAAATATCCAAAGTTAAAGATGGAAATGAGTAAGTGGAAAAGAAGAGGAAGAGACATCAAAGGTGGTCATGATTCCATCAAGTCCAATGTGGCTCAAATGCTTCACGTCCGTTGGTAAACCTATCTCCATTTCTGTCTCTCTCTCCTTCCTCTCCTCTTCGTACCCTGCTCAGAGTATGTCAATCATAGTCTAATATTAGAGCTTGCGTACAAGTGACAACACAAATTAGTTTATGTTTTTGTTGTTGTTAATGCAGGACCTAGACCCAAGTCTAGCTAATCCTTGAAAAGCCAATATCGATGACTAGTCTGATTACCGGTTTACTATGAGACCTAAAACATTATTCCATTACCAAAGAGTAGCAACTTAGTTTCCGACGGAAATTGAATATAAGGCTCATGAGTTCACATTTTATCCAGAATCAATCTTTACCACCAGACTATCACTGCTTGGTTATATTAGTTCATGTTAACTTAGAATCTAATATTATACCTTGCTTAAATTTGTACATTAACGAATTTAAGATAAATAAGATTTTGTCAACTCAAAACTGATCTATAAATGAAAAATGAAGACATGCTATTTATACAAATAAGTATGAAAAACAAAATTGATAGAGTAGGAAAAGAGACGTACGAATGAAAAAGTGAGAGAAAGTCTTGAAGCTTCGAATAATTTTGAAGATAGTATCTGAGATATTAGTACCGTTATTACCCATCTTTGTATAATCTTTTCTAAATGAACCATTATCATCACTTTCTTCTTCCTCTTCTCTTCCTTTTAAAACCAAAAACAAAAGAAAGATTCAAAGTAAGAAGAGAAGAAGTAAGTGATGAGACAAAGGTATGTACTTTTGATAAGTTGGTTTGGTTTCTTGTGTCGATGAGAAGAAGCCACAGCGACACTTGATTGTGTTGAACAACCCAACAAAAATGGTAACACCATTAATCTCTCCATTCGATCTTTCATCTCTTTCCCTCCAAACGTACTGTGTATGTTTGGTATTAATAATGTAATCTTTAATGCGTTTGTGAGTGAATGAAATGATGCAAAAGTTGGGTCCTTAGTTGAGTTTATATTGTAGTCTCATGTATGTTTTATGGCTTTGTATGTAAGCAAGTTAGAAATCATTAATTTCTTCAAGGGCTTTGTCATTTCTAACCCAATAAGTAAGTAAGATAGAGAGATTACGAGTGTCATTATTGAGTATATTTGGGGTTGCTTTTAGTTGGCTAACAGTTCCACTTAACCTAATTATAAGATTCAAGAGGATAAACCTCTCACCTTCCACTTTTTCTCCTTACCCAATAATCCCTATCTTCATATATTCTAATCAATACCATAGATAAACCTAGAACCTCTGTGAGTCCTGCACAGTGAGTAGTGGTAGCTATTAAAATTATAACCTTGTTATGAGCTTCTCTATCTTTGATAATATAACTTCATGGAACCTTTCATTAAGAACAGTTTCTGATTCATCAGAATGTAATACATTTATGATGTTTCCATGTTTCTGTATCCAACAAGATACTATTTTAGTCCAAGAGTTAATCAGTCATTACTCATTAGGCTTCTCTTTTTTCTTGTCTCTGGGCCCTCACTTGTAAAGGAAGCTACAACTTTCTGGGCATTAATCTTAGAACCAACTCCAACTCTATTTCAGAGAGATTAAAGGAATTCTCCAACCTAAAACAACTATTACTTTTAATAAGCTTTATCCAACTATTCATTTGAATAATAAGTCATCTTTAGTATAATAAATGATGGTCTTACACTGCATAATTTACATAGTCGCAATGGAGAAGAGAAAAGTGGGAAGACCCGTGATTCTATATTCCTCAAACCTATAAGAAGTATTTCATTCTTTCGTCTCTCCTCATTGCATTATACACAGCTTGAACCTGTCAAACCATTCAAGACAACTTTTTATCACATCTATCTTCAACTTCTTACTTTAGCTCACATTCTGTGCACGTAAGGTTGATTCTCTATGTTTCTTGTACCTAAATACCAGTGAGAGAAAGAGGAAAAACGGGAAATACCTGTTCACTAGAGACAACTCGGATAGGGCCAATATTCACTGACACATATTTGCCTTTGCTTGATAACGTCTGCTTCACACAATCCTTTGATGGGGGTAAAAACAAATTTGCAGCATTAGTAGGATTCTCATATTACTGGTATTAGATTAAATAACAAGATACTTGTATCGGATTTTTGATGGAATAATAGTTCATTTCCAAACATAAACAATATTAAAGAATGAACAGCTAGCACCTAAACTGAACAAGACTGAGCAAAGACCAATGCTAGAGAACAGAAGTAAGCAAAGCAAATCCGAGTGCATAAAATTTTCACTTGTATCCATGTTATGTTTGTACTTATCAAGCCTGTGCATCCCAAAATATTGTATAGAAGATCCACTAGCAGAGGTTTTTGTGCCAGAAAATATAGAAGAATTATTGGAGCAGATCATAATAAAGCGTAAAATCACAGGAAAAGGTAAAATATAACATCTCTGCTTCTGATAATTAGAAAGATTGGATTCAATAACCATATAGGTTGCACAAATAATAGCAACTTAAGGAAAAGTTAAATGACTTCTTAACAAACAGTGACAAGAAATTTCAGATTTTAACTATTACTTATTATATCTTGCACTAAAATCAGGTTTAATCTTATAGGCTAAATCATCCCATACAATGAGATAACAAGAATAGTAGTAACTAGTAACTAACATAAGAAATAGTAGTACAGACGACAAAGTACTAATCCCAAGGAAATAGTAGTACAAACCACAAACTAATATCACATCCAAACATAACAGCTGTTGTGAGAGAATTAGTCTGATATTATTAATGTCACATACTAAAAACCGCGGTGCAGGACACTCATAGGGATACTATAAAAGCTTGATGTGTTCTATATGATAAACAAGTGAACACTAAACAAATAATTCATAAGACAGTACGAAATCTGATGTGCTACAAGCAAATAACATGTAAATATTTCCAACATGCCTCTAGATAAAGTAATACTATTTCTATTTGAGCTAGCAGGTTTCCATCTCCACTGATAATCAAAAATATTAAGTAATAGCCCATAAATCTGAAGTTTTCTAACAGCAAAACAAAGTTACCTCTGGAATTTGTCGTTCAATAACAGATTCAACTGCAACAACCATAGCATGCACAAAGTCATCGCCACCTGTCCCAATTGCAGTAAACCCTCTATCTGTTGGGTAAGTATTGACCTGTCAAGTAAAATGCCAGCCTTGAGTCAGCAAATAGCCATCTCCTTGTTAAATTTAACTGAAAGCTTTCCAAATCTACATGGCCTTCGTAAACACCAGCACAGAGTATTTTGAGCGCAAAGTTGCAACTCTACACGAAATTTAGCAAACCAGAATAAATCTCCCTAGCATGATACCTTTTGGTCAAGTTCAAGCCATTCTTTAGCAGAATCATCAGCAACAGTTCCTCCGATAATCACATTAGTAGTTTTCCCAACCCTTCCATCAGTCTTTGACACTTCTGCTTCGCATGAAACAAACAAAGGTATCAATAAACTCAACAATCATCTGTTTCTATTCACCACTCAAAGCTCGGTTTTTAACCCCATAATAGTCTAAATTCCTAGTGAATCAAACGACATGTGTAGACTTATTTAAAGTCACAATGAACAAAATCTTTTAAGCCTCTTTCATATCATACGCAACACTAGAGATCCAAGCATATCACATCCGATAAATCCGATTCATTTCAGCCAAACGAACAAAATCACTCAATTAAAGAAATTTTGCGAGGTACGCACCAGAAATCGCCTTGAGAACAGCTTCTTGAGGCGGGCCTTGTTCGGATTGATCATTATGGCTGCAATTAAGCCGAATGGCCTGCTCGGGAACAGACGCAAAACCATTGAAGCATCGACTCTTTGGCGCAGGGAACAAACCATGGACAGGAACCGACGCTGGAGAAGGAGGGAAATAGAAGCATCTACTTGCGACGGAAGTCCGCCGTGATTCCGATACGAAAACAGAACGCAGAATCGTTTTACAAGCCATCTTTCTTTTCAAGCTTCTCTTTGGAGATGATGAAGATTGAAGAGTAAGAAAGAGCTTAACGTAGCGTTTTGTTATTTTACTTCGGCGTTACCGAGAGATAAGGTATAAGGACACTTTTGTCCTCACACTTTTGTCTTCTGTAACTATCAGTTCTGGGGTCGCTACTGTCTTTTACCACCCAAATCATACCAAAGCAGACATGATAATCTGTGCAGATCATCGCTAGACTTTACTTAATTTTGTGCTTGATATTGAGAAAACAAACTTGCAACGGGTAAAATTTCCCCTCCATTCCTTAGATTTTCACATCTCAGAGCTTATTCGTACAACACGTTATATGATCTTTCTGTATATAAGAAACTCATACAGATATTGTGCCACAAACTAAACCATAAAGGCATAGTTAAAGATTAATATAGCAAAAGACCTTCTCTTACCCCATAGATAAAGAGAAAAAAACCCGATATGAAGTAACCAACATCCTAATAATAAAGTAAACGAATCAATTTCCAGGTACCATAGCCACAAACAGTAACTCTCTTCTCTTTAACTTAGAACTGCCATGCTCGGGAAGTGTAAACAAGCGTTTGTGTATGCTGGCATTATTTCTTGTGGAATGCCCATCACTACGTCGACTTTAGGCTTTTATCTAGCAGGAGGTGGAGGGCCAACGGATTTTGCCATGCCAACCCAAGCAACAATCCCAACTGCGAGAATTATCCAACCACATACATCATACGTGAAGTCATTGTTCTTCTTCTTCTTTTTACCACTCTGCAGATGCAACACAAAGTTGTCAGAGCAACCACAACCATCTAACCCCCATATGAGATTCTTTCACTCTCTGCTTAGTGTCTACAGAACTTGCTCCTACAGAATGTTTGTATGTAACAAGAACACATTTCTCTATACATTGGATTGCCCACTAAAGAACCACAAAAAAACACATGATAACTTACGCTAACACTTGACGAAGCTGATGGACCTCCTCCTCCACCTAGTGCTTGCTGTCCCATTCCCTGCTTGTGTATCTCCATATGCAGTTCGGGCGCCTATTCACATTGCCACATTAAAACATAAGCTCAAAACTAAACGAAATACAGAAGAATATTGAATCAAATGTCAAATAACTCTCTACTTTTTTTCTTTTTTTTTTTCATTATTGCATCAATTCTCTCCATGAATAATGTTAAAATCTGTATGCACAAAGACTGAATCTGAAAATGAAAAGTTGAAATGATACCTTTGAGGTGACTTCTATGGACTTGCGATACAATTCATTACCTGGATCCTTAAAAAAGGAAAAAAAAAAGAAGTTGGTCGCACTTAACCACAACAACGTACGTTCATATCCAATAGCATAAAATCTGATATTATACCTCATTTTCAGCTCTTTCGAAATATTCCTTGGCTTTATCAAAATGGCCTTTTGCTTCATCAGCATCCGGAACAAGAAATGCTTGGGAAGTGTAGGCGTTCCCAAGACACCAAAGAGCTTGATGCTTCCCTGGATTTAATGTCAACGCCTCTTCCAACTTGGAAATAGCATCTACATGATAGATATCTTATTAAATTTAGAGCAAAGAGAAGTCGAAAGAGTAAGAGCAAATAACTGGAAACAATAATTCAAGACTTTTAAGATTAACACATACCATTTAACATCTGCTTTGCATCAGGAACGCTCTGGAACTGAGAAAGTTCAAGCAATGCTCCACCCCACTTCACCAGATTCTGTAGAAAATAGAATATCAGCCACAAAGGCATTCTTAATATAACCACAAATCAAAAGAAACTCGGGGGCATGTAATCATAGAAAAACCTCTATCAATCTTATCAACAAAACTCAAATCTTTCCAATGAAGTTTTAACCAAGGTAATTGAGTACAGTTTCAGAGTGAAATTCCAGTCTTCTTTAAATTCGCTAGGGAAAATTTGTAACAATACAGAGTTAACATCCCAATGTAGACACAATCAAGTAATTAACAACAATCAAAAATGAACAATAAAAGAAAGGAGACAAGCAATAACGAAGAAGTAAGCAATTTGAAGTTTTCTCAGAAGAGAGGATAGTCTTAACCTCGGAATCAAGAGGATCGTTAGCATACTGAGCCTCAGAAGCTTTGCGGGCATGCTCGAACATGAGAAGCCTTTCAAAGTCGGCGGCAGAGAAATCCATTTTCAGATGCAGGGGAAAGAAAATCTAGGGTTCGATGTTTTGTTAACTGAGAAAAGTCGAAGATCTCTCGTGAATAACAGACGCTGTCCGTTTTATTCGTCCGAGGGGTTTTATCGTCGGTGTTTTACAAATACACCTGATGGGCTTCAAAATCAACAAAAGGCCCAATTTATCTTCAACATTAAAAGAATAGCAATAAAATTGATTAAGACACACAATATACCCCATTTCTAAAGTGATGGGAAGTAGCCCAAAAGACCCAATAATTTGATAGCACTTTGATAGAATATGTGTTCGCTCGTTTAGGGTTTCATATGTTTCACTATATATACAGAATCTCCAAATAAGAGATCTCTAATCTCTCCGTCCTTTGTTCTTCTGCTTGGTCGAAATGGTAAATGCTCAACACTCGTCTCCTTAGCAAAATGTGTTGTCTTTTGAACTTGTGAATCAGTGCTTATGTTCTACGCCTTCTTCTTGTTTTTTCTTCAGGTGAAGTACTCCCAAGAGCCGGATAATCAAACCAAATGTGAGAACATTTTCTTTGTCACTGTTTATGGGTTCCTAAAGCGATTTATGATTTACTGATTGAAATGGATTCGATTGGCTTCCGTTTGCAGCTTGCAAGGCTAGGGGATCCGATCTCAGAGTCCATTTCAAGGTAAAAATGTCGTACACCGATTCCTATTATATTTTTTTTTTGAGGTGGGGGATTAGGGTCATAGTTGGAAGAAACCTGATTAACAAAAAGCAGGGCTCTGTTTATTCATATCAGACCTCACGTAAATGTCAGGAAAACCGAATTGGTCATTGTGAATGGGTGAACCTGTGCTTCTTTCAATAGCAAGATGGTTCAGTACATGATGGTACATTATAGCCTTACTTATAATCCTTAAGTATACTAGATTAGGTTACGATTTCATAGATTAGTATCTTGGTTTTATTTTTTCATTCATACTTTTATCAGATTTACTTGTGTTAATATGCATTTTTTAAACTTTATAATGCCCACATTATAATAAGTTCTTAAGATGCTAAAGATTGTTGCATTTATAAAATGTTCATACTGAACAAGGGAGTCATCATTCTCAAAATGAATTCACCTAAAATTTTGTCAATCTAATATTGTCTATTGAATCTGCAGAACACAAGGGAAACAGCACACGCCATAAGGAAGCTACCATTGAACAAGGCCAAAAGGTACTTGGAAGATGTCATAGCTCACAAGCAAGCTATCCCCTTCACCCGTTTCTGTCGTGGTGTTGGTCGTACTGCCCAAGCAAAGAACAGGCATTCTAACGGTCAAGGTCGTTGGCCTGCTAAATCCGCTCAGTTTGTTCTTGATCTTCTTAAGAATGCTGAGAGCAACGCTGAGGTGTGTTTTTTGTCTATTTTATTTATGGAATTATCATGGCGAGTTTGGTCAGTTAGTAAATAATTAGGAAACCATTTGATTATCAGGTCAAAGGTTTGGATGTTGATGCCCTTTTCATTTCTCACATCCAAGTGAACCAAGCAGCAAAACAAAGACGAAGGACATATCGTGCTCATGGAAGAATCAATCGTATGTTTTATAACTGCCTTTATTGCTTTTTCGCATCGTAGTTTTACTCTTGGTCTAATTCTATTTTTTGCTCAGCTTACATGTCAAACCCATGCCACATTGAGTTGATTTTGTCAGAGAAGGAAGAGCCTGTGAAGAAAGAGGTGATATATTGTTCTCATTGTTCTTCTCAAATTCTGATTAGGTGCTCTTCATTGGTGATCTAATATCATTTTGTTGGGTATTTGCAGCCAGAGACGCAATTGGCAGCTAAGTCAAAGAAAGGAGCTTCGTCTTGAGCCTATATAGACGACAAGTCTTTTTTTGTACTCACTTGTGTTACCCTTTATACATTTTGTTAGCTTCTGTTTCCTAAAAAACGAAGACCCAATTTTTAGCACTTGATGATAATCGACTTTTTGATTGCTGAAAGGCCGACCATGTTTCTTTACCCCTTTTTTGATCGATTACTCAAAACAAAATTTCAAATGAATATAGAGATAAATTAGTGGTATAAGACAATTAATATAACTAGTTACTCAATTCTTCAATACAGATTGTTTGTTCCTAGTACAGGTCCATCTTTCGATGATGTAATCTGTTGTACATGTTTGGTTTCACGAGCAGAAACTCGTGCGTTTTCGTACAAAATTTCATGTCTTATGTGTGTTTGTAATTTAAGTATTGTTCTTGGTAATGTGATTAGAGTAAAATTATGAAGAAAATGTTGGGTTGTTCGTGTAACACTAGGTCGTTGGTTTCTGGATCTCTCTAGCAAGCCCAATTGAGAGCCTATCATTAATGGCCCAAAAGAAGGAAGGAAGAAATCAGTAAAAATGGTGAAAAGAGGAAACAAACGGTTGCAAAGTTCAAAGAATTAGAGTGAGTGATGGAGAGCGGTCTGATATCGATTGATCGATGGAAGAAAGGAAGTCAGGCGTACTTTTTGACTCACATGCACTCCGATCACACGCGTGGCCTCTCCGGTGGATGGTCCGAGGGTCCTCTCTACTGTTCTCGCACTACTGCTTCACTGTTTCCCTCCCGATTCCTAGGCTTTGACCTCTCATTGCTTCGCGTAGTCTCCCTCTCTTCCTGGAGATCTCTCTCCCTCCGATCTCCTTCCTCCGGCTCCATCGTCCACCTTCATTTCATGGCCATTGATGCCCACCACTGTCCTGGTATGATATATAAGACTTTGCTTTCTCGGTGGTGAAATGTTTGAAATTGATAGATGTGTCATGTGTGTGGAATTATTTGGAAGGCTCTGTGATGTTCATCTTCCGAGGAGATTTTGGATGTTTTCTCTACACTGGAGACTTCCGGTGGGATGCGGATGTAGCGGAAGACGAAGCCAGGACCTCTCTCGTCGCTGCTATTAACGAATTTCCCGTCGACATTCTCTATTTGGATAACACTTACTGCAATCCAATTTACAGCTTTCCTTCTCGTCAAGTCGCTGCTCAACTGGTTCAATTAAACCCTAATCCTTAAAGCTTAAACCCTCAATCTGGCTTCTCTTCTTATTTCTCCACTCCTTGCAGGTTGCTAATATAGTAGCCTCTCATCCTTCACATGATGTCATCATAGCAATTGACTCTTTGGGGAAAGAAGACCTGCTTCTTTATGTTTCCCGCATTCTCAATATCAAGGTTTCTTATAGAAATCATCTGCTCTTTCGTTATCTTCCTTTGGAATAGATGAAGCTGTTGAATTCATTTCTTGTTTTTTCCCTTTAGATTTGGGTTTGGCCAGAGCGTCTACGTACCATGCATCTCCTTGGGTTCCAAGACATTTTCACTACTGATTCATCTCAGACAAGAGTGCGCGCTGTACCTCGTTATAGTTTCAGCATTCAGACTCTCGAGGGGTTGAATACGATGTGTCCGACCATTGGCATTATGCCTTCAGGTCTGCCATGGGTGAAAAGACCTTTGAAAGGAGATGAAAACCTCTCTGGTTCTCTTCTCACTTCGACTTATAATACAAATATCAAGCAAAAAGAATTACAAGCGGCAGCAGTGCATCAGTTCCATGACTATATATACTCAGTGCACTACTCTGATCATTCATGCTATGAGGAGATTGGAGAGTTCATAAATCTTGTGAAGCCAAAGAGCATTAAAGGAATTGTGGTTTCATCATCATCTTATGTTGACCCTCTCTATTATTTTGGGCGTATCTGTGGAGCCAACCAACCGCCACAAGTGCTGCATATGAGGCCTGACGCTGCAGAGCCATATCGTGCTGTTAGGATCAAGTCATATTCTGCAAGGGACAAGATAGTGTTGGAGAAAGAAGAAAGGTGGAAGCGAGATCGTTTTTCAAGTTTTAAGAGAAAGAAGAAGAGAGCACGTATACAAGTAAAGTGTGCAAAAATTACGGAGATTGATTAGCCTACGTTGCCTCTGGGGTAGTGTGTCCAACACGGATGAGGCTGCTTCTTTTCCTCGAGCTTACAATGGTGTTTACGTGAAAGGTCAGTTTGCACAATTCTTTTTTATGGGAGGGGTAAGTATAATTGCATATCTAATATGGGTAATTCTGATTGATGAAGCGAAGTTAAACAGTTTGATTAAACGGATTGATTTAAGTTGGGTATAAAGTCTCTGTCTTTGAAAAAGTAAGCAGTTGTTTATACATGTTTAGTTTGACAAAATCATGATTTAAAAATCCGAAAGCACTCGGTCAATGTATTGTATGTTATCTAAGTGATTACTCAAACCAGTTTTTTTAAGCATTTTTTGCACATAAATAATTGATGCAATGAATGAATTAGCGAATGACCAAGTACAATTGAGGGGATGGCGGAGGAGTCCTTGTACCCGATCATTCCTGGCTTGACTGATGACGCAGCTGAGCTCTGCATCTCTCGAATCCCGCAGTCTAGCTTTCGGATCATTTCTCAGGTGTGCTGGCGATGGAGGACATTCCTCAGGAGCGAGCATTTTGCAGCAGTTCGAAAGTTGGCCGGAAAGCGAGAGGAGTTCCTATGTGTTTTGATGGAAAGCGAATGTGGAAGAGACGTGTATTGGGAAGTTTTCGATGGCTCGGGGAACAAAATAGGCCAGATCCCTCCCGTGCCTGGGCCCTTGAAGCGTGGATTTGGCGTTGCGGTGCTTTATGGCGGGAAGATTGTGTTTATTGGAGGATACACGGAGGTTGAAGGCTCTGGGATCAATAGCACCAGTCTCTGCCTGTGCCGATGTTAACGAGTTCGATCCTGCTGCTAACAGGTCCCAATCTCAGTCTCCTTTCTCAGTCTCCTGCTGCTAATAGGACATTCCATAATGATTCTTTTAGTTTCAATTTTGAGATATTCATGCATTGATTTTTAGACAAAACAATTTCAAAAATGAAATCCTTGCCGTACAAGCGTGATCTTCTTGTTATTGTTTTCTCTTAATACTGTAACAGTCCGGTCTGGTTTTTGTTCTGATATCATGTCTGAATTATATTAGCAGTTGGAGAAAACTAGCAAGCATGCAAATTCTCTGACGCTATGGGGCCGTGACTTTAGTGTGTTTTACCCAAATTCTCAACTTTGTCAATGATTCTTGTATTTTTTGTGTATATTAATAATCTTGTGTGCATATGTCTTCACGATTGTTTTGCAATATGAACCATCTCATTATGCTTTTGAGTTACTCTGAAATTGCGAACTACACTTTTGCCAGATGAAGTGGGTGGAAACAGATAAGATTGAATGCAACTAATGAGAATGAAAACGAACCAATTATTGAACTTAAAAAATGATGAATATTTTATTTTGTGTAGTAACCTAAAATCAGGAACCTATAAGCCTAAGTTGAAAAGCTACTGTAAAATCTTCTTTACATGTAAAAGAGGATTTAATACTGTACAAAGAAAAGAAAAGAAAAGGGAAGGGTTAAAAATCATCAGGACGGTGAATCTCACCCATAAGAATACGATTGCTAGTGACTTTGAAACCGAGAAGAGCTGGATCTATCTGTCTTCCTTTTTTCCCTTTCTTCTTCCCTTTGCCTCCTCCTTCGTTTCCATCTACTGTTGTTGTTGACTCCACCACTTTCTTTATGCTGTTGTTGTTACTCTTCTTCAACATCTCACTGAACGATGCCTCTGATGTTGACCCTTTGTTTCCCGCTCCTCCTGCTTCTCTTCTCCCACCACCTCCTGATATCATCACAACATCTACAAGCTTTATTATTTAATGTCGAATAAAAAGGATCCTAAATGAGATATAGTGACTTACCTTCAACTCCACCATACGAACTTGCTGCTGTCCTGCTACCTGTCTCTGACATACGCTCCAGCAACCCTTCATGTGATGATGAAGAATGTGATGAAGGAGGCCTTTTTAACATTACTGAATCTTGTCCATGTGATGGAACTACCAACCTACAAATAACCTCCTCGTAATTTAATCAGCAGGTATATGGAGCCATATCTATCTATCTACTCGTGCTTAACATCAGAATTCACAATCATTACCTATCCCTCCTTCGATCTTCTCCAACCAAGTTGTCACTGTATTGGTCTGCACCAAGAGAATGTCAGGATAAACCTTCATTATAACCGATACATGGATTCAGGAAACTGAAATCTTTAAGATGCAATTATACTAATAATATACATACCAGAGATATTGAAAGAAGGCTGCCGGCCAACCGTAGAACCAGGAAGCTCCCCTTGAATCAGGGAGTCTAATACTGCTTGCTTGCCCATTCTTTCTTGGGCTTCAAATGACGTTCTTCCCATTCCTTCTTTTTGCGGCACATTATTCCAAGTTTTAATGTCCTTCGGATTTTTGTTCATAGCAAACATATTACTGAAGGCTTCAGTTTCATTTTGAGTTGACCGTCCACCATCGATAATTCCAGAGAGTAAGGAATTATTACGGTGCAATGATCCCATACTCTTCCTATCTCCCGCTAATTTGTTGACTTGTTCATCAGAAAACGCTCGAGCGCCAAAAGCAGATGAAGCATTTAGACTACCACCATGGTCTGAAAGACCACCAAGCGTTTGAATCCCTGAGGTATGTCCTAAAGGAGCCATCCTGTCATAGGGATCCCCGCGGTTCATGCTGAGAGAATCAGCAGATTGATGGCTGGGTCTCTGGTGGAGCATGTCCATAAAAAGTTTCTTTGATCTGTCTTCTGTAGATCCACGTAACATCCATGAGTCAGAATCTTCACCCAATCTCCTCATTTCTGATCTCATTTTATGATGTTCAGCATCAATGTTTGACCTATGAAAATGTGATTCGGCCCATTCCCCAGCTACCTGTGTATCGGCTCCAGACCAGCGTCCTTCCATCCGATCAAATTGTGAAAACTGAGGTTCACCTAATGGTAGACGGGAATTCTGATGATTGATACCCGGTGTAGAATTTCCCAATCTGCCAGAAGATTGCATGTGGGCAGTAGCATCCCGCAACTCCAGACCCTGAGAGAGTCCAAGACCATTTATTGCATCCAGATTCAGCCCTGATGCATTTACGGGTAAGGATGCTGATTGCTCAAATGGAAGACCTTGCTCGAATAATTCTTGTTGAAGCTGTTGCTGATATGAAAGGTTCCGTTCAAGTTGACCAAACTGATCCTCGAAGGGTGGCCTCTGCTGCTGTTGATGAAAGTTTAGTGGTCCAAATCCTGCAGAGGATCGTGAACGGTGAATCCCAGGATGAGTTCTTAGAAGCTGATCATTGTGGTCAGATGGCCACAGAGGATCAATATGTCTTTGTTCCTCCAATAGTGTATTGTGCCTCATTCCATTCGTCAGTTGCATCAGCTGCTCTTGCTGCAGCAGTTGGTACTCCAAAGACCGGTTTGGCTCAGATTGCATTTGTCCGTATTGAGATTGCATTGGCCCATATTGAGATTGCATTTTTGTTGAAAGTAGCTGTTCAAGTAGTTCTCTCTGATGGCCTTCATGTGGCAACTGCCCAAAATTTCCTGCGGCTAGTTGCTCAATGTATGGTGCAAAATTTTGTGACTGATGGCCAGAACTTTTCTGTAGTTCATTTATTAACTGCTGCTCTAACAACATCTGGTCAACGTTGTTCGATCTAGGGAAGTCATGTGACAACCCAAACCTTGAATCGGGAGCCTGTCCTTGTAGAATCTGTTGAAAATGTAATTGTCGAGCATGGGACTGTTGTTGCTCCTGTAAGAGCTTCTGATGTAGTCTCTCTTGTTCCAGCTGCTGCTGCTGCAACTGAATCTTTTGCTGCTGTTGTAACTGAAGCTTTTGCTGCTGTTGCAATTGAATCTTCTGCTGCTGTTGCAACTGAATCTTCTGTTGTTGCTGCAACTGAATCTTCTGCTGCTGCTGCAACTGGAGAGTTAATAGATGCTCCAAATCCTGAGCTTGATCACCTATATGTAAGTGCGCCAGCATATCCTGATTTTGGAATTGAAGATGGTGATGTTGATTTGATGGAAGTTGATCGCCATGGTTAAAGAAGTTGGATTCGCGTTCAAACTGCGACATCCGGTTAGCAGCCAGAGCATCGAGGGACAGGTTGGGGTCAATTTGTGTAATTCTTCGCGAATCAATGTGCCGATTGTTTATTGATCCAGTAGGCTCCCCCACTGCATCGTAAGACCTGTTTGGTAACGCATTAACTGCTGTACTACCGCTCTCTAACTCAGACCACAGCACACCGAAAGGGTGTAGCTTATTTTCATTCTGTTTTCCAGAAGCAGCCTTAGTTGGTTCAGCAGGAACACTGGAGTGGCCAGAAAGTTCCATTAAAGCATCATGCATACTTGTAGAGGATTTTACCGACGATGCATAACCAGAAACTCCAGCTCTTCCTGAAAATACACAACTTCTAATTTAGAAAAGAATATGAAAAATCATTGTTTTTAGTGTTGGATGAAGACAAGAGATACTAAGAAGGTAATCAAAGCTTATATGCAAGCATACAAAACCCGAAGAAAGACATGTGGTCACCCACACTAATGACAACAATAAGAAAAAGCATAACATACCTTCATCTTGAGCAGAAAAGTCCACGAAACTTCGGTCCTCACCATGTGGTGGTTTCACATATATTTCTGTCTCAGACTTCCTATGAAAATTATCTTGAGCTGAAGGGTTGTTATACATAGAAAATGAATGAGGCGGGGCAGTTATATAGGATGAATCATTAGACTCTGCTAAGGGTGCAATTGATAAACCAGTTTCTGAATTTTCTTTTAGACTAGTCTCTTCTAGCTCACTCCTTTGGTCCCTAATATGGGGATGAACACTTTCTGTCTTTAAATATGACATGACCCTGCCCAGGTCTTGAAAAGGAGTTCCTTCTGGCGCATTTGCCAATCGAACCTGTAGATCTGTCCCAAAAAAACCTTGTTCAAACCATGAAATAATGTCAGAACCTTCGAATGGTCCCTGAATCACTCCTTGAGGATCAATATACAAGAACATGAACTCCTCAGGTGGCATAGCCCCTTCTGAGGGATTCACTTCAATATCTGGTTGTTGCAGCTTGCCCATATAATCTTGATCAAAAGAAGCAACAAGGGATTCACTCCCATCCAACGCAGGTAATTTAGTAAAATCAGATCTACCCATATCAGGACTTCCATGAGAGACTTGATAACCAGCTCCAGCAGATCCATAAATTTCAGAAACCACTGAGTTCAACTGTGAGACGCTTGAGGCACCCCCTAGACCTCTATTATGACTACCCAGTAATCCTACAATAGTTGTTGGACTTTTGTTCAGAATATATAAGACATTAAAAATGCCAGTAAACTCATGCATATATATTATCTAAAGAATAATGATAATGAAGACCTAGTTAACACCTATCACACATACCGGAATCATTATTTTGCACGGAACCATTGCCACCACTCACAACGCCTATCAAAGCACCATCCACTTTTGTCTCACTTGGGTCAGGTATGCGGCCTTTTACTGCAGTGACATCAAGAAAACCAAGGTCAGAAATTTTTTCTTACAATGCTAGGGGGAAGATAAAGGCCAGGTAACTAAAAATAACATACCCAGACTGTTTTCACCTAAGGATTCTTCCCCAGATGAAGTGTAGACTTCGCTATTAATGATCCTTCCCTTCCATATGCCATTAAGGCTTGCCTAATAGATAAGATACCCGTCAGCAAACTCAGCAAAAGTCAGTTACGTATAAAAAAAGAAAAACTGATGGCACACTTGTGAAGAAGGGTAATGGAAGCAAGTTCTCAGATAGGACCATACCTCTTCTTCAGCATCAGGTGCTATAAATGCAAGAGGTTCGATCACAGCCACTTGAGTTATGGAGGCAACTTCCTCCATCTCAGTCGGTATCCTACCTACGGAAAGATCAGGCTTCTGTTTTCTATACATGTCAAGCAACTTACCCCTTGGATACCGGAACATAGAGGCTGCTGCGCTTTGTTTTCCAGGGATATTTTCATTTCCTAAAGACGTACATGTACCAACACCAACTGAGGATGTTGAAGAACCCCTACCAGTTACAGATGCCTTTCCTCGGCCCATGGTGAACCCTAAATTTGGTCCCCCAGCTCGCCCTCTATCAAGACCAAACCCAGGTGCAGCGCGATAAGAAGTCGGCCCACCAGACTGGGATTCCATCCTATGACGTGGCCTCCATTTGTCGCGAGGGTCAGAGTCCCGTTCAGAAGTTGCACGGACACTGCTAACCACAGATTGACTTTCAGTCTGAGGCTCTTCCTTGGCCTTGTTACTATCCATCTTCTCATAACGAGTTTCTTTTTCTTTGTCTTCAGGACCCCACCTAGATGACCATTTGTTGTCACGTCGAGAATCATTTACAGCAGCACGAGAATTAACATCTTGCCACCTATCAGAAGAAGCAATATTTTTACTGTCACCGGTTTCTCTGTTTGAGACATTGTCAATGCGACGTTCTGATTTTCTTCGATCCGCTTTCCTAGCACCGAGTAAACCAGTTTCTCTTTCCTCTTCGCGCCACCTGCAACTTGTTTCATTCTCAGGCACAATTTTCCTCCAGTCTTTTTTTTCTTGAGGTGCATCCAAGCGCCATGCATCCTTCAGATTTGCGTCACTTGGATTTCCCACGGGCACAGGAGTAGGAGATCGAACATCCTACCACATAGAAAGAACAACAAGGTGAATAGACCATGAGAATGAAGAAGTGAAAAAGTTAAAAAGAAGCAGGAAAACTCATCTCAAAATTTGATACTTTCGAGAGATACAAAGAACAGGCATAGGATCTTCGGATATAAAATAAGATGAACAAAAAATATAATAAAAGTAATAACATCTTCGTAGATTAGGTATTACCATTTTGATTTCGCTTGATTTCGTATAAAGCCACTGCGGAGACAAAGGAATGCTGCTATCTGATGCCAATTCTGCATTCAATAACAAAAATGAGGTAGTCAATCGGTGAAGAAAATCAGAGAAACGAAAGAGATACAAAGTCAGAAAAGCAATAATGCCCAAATTAGAAGCACGAATAAATCATTGGTTAAATTTTCCAGATCCCAAAGTTTGGAATCGGCAACAAATGAATTCTCAGTTTATCGCTCATTAATCCAAACATGAAACAGCTAATGCATCTTGGACACGGGGAGACGTGAATACGCAGGTCGATGAAGATTGAATGATATCTTAGAACCCTAATCAGCAACATATTAGGTCAAATTCTAAACTATAAATGCCTGCCGCATCCAATCGAAGTCAGATCCAGATAGCAAACGATGACATTTGTTTCTCCGCATTCAAATCGGCCAAGAGCGGAAGAAATTCAAATATTAAGAACCAATCAAAGACACCCAGTTCAAATCAAAACGAAAAACAAGTGGAGGATTGAGAGGGAGGAAGGTGGACGAAGTACCTTTGAACTGATCAGACGATTTGGAAAAGATGAGATCGTCAGGCAGATCGAACTTCCCTTCAGCCATGGCAGGATTGAAAACAACGGACTTCGAAAATACGTAGAAGAAGGAG
This sequence comes from Lepidium didymum, assembly GCA_963920545.1. Taxonomy (NCBI): domain Eukaryota; kingdom Viridiplantae; phylum Streptophyta; class Magnoliopsida; order Brassicales; family Brassicaceae; genus Lepidium; species Lepidium didymum. The sequence goes on along the minus strand of OY986992.1, from coordinate 17,971,540 downwards.
ACGAAGGAGCAAGCGCACGCACGCAGCAGAAGGAGAAAGGGTTTTGGAGAGATTTGGCGGAGAAACTTTGTGCAGGTTTTCGAGTTTTGCCTTTGGAAGAGAAAAACTATAGCGGTCGAGATCCGCGAGAGAGATAGAGAAAACGAGAGACTGAGTGAAGGAGCGAAAGAAAGGAAAGGCTAAGGACTTGCTTGTTTTCAACACCGATCCGACTTCGTCCAGGTTTTTTTTCTTAATATAAATAGTTTCTTAAATTTTACTATTGATAATTCCTATGATATGTTTCATTAACGTATATCAATTAAAAACAAAACAAATATACACAATTCATAATTCATGTTATTTAATTATTTTCACATATATATATCTACTATTCTACTATATAATAAAAGATTAGATTATTGAATCAATAACCTTTATTTTATAAACGTATTCAAAATACATGGAAAGGTAAATTTTGTAAAATCCTATATAATAATTCTCTACAATTTATCATATAATAAAATGATACAAAAACATTAAATCTTAACAAAATATTTCATCTTTATCTACTAAAGATATTTTTATCTGAATCTGTTTGATTGAAATATAAATCTTAAAAAAAAATTCGAAGGCAAAAAAAAATTTAATCTTTATCTACTAAAATATTTTTATTCTAAATCTGTTTGATTAAAATACTTACAATTTACTGAATACTAAATTACGAATAACATTAAACGAAATATATCTATTTTTTACAAAATGTATTAAATTATTACAAAAATGTTAGATATCATAAATTCAAATATATATTCTTTAAAATCTTAATTAATCAAATTTCTATTGTTATATTTAAATTAGAAATCAAAATTTTAAATTATATAATATTTAAAAATAGTTCAAACTTTTAAATCTATAGAATATTTAAAAACAAATAAGATTTTAAATTTATATAATACTCTCTCTATTCCAAATTATAATGTTTAAGGTTTTTGCATGTATATTAAAAAATTATTTACTTTTTGTTTTTTATTAAAACTATCATTTTAATTCTAGATAATAATTATTTAATCAATTATAAATCAATATGCAGAATTTAAATAGTCTAAATAGATAAAGATAGCAAGTGGCCTTTAGTCTAGTGGCAGACGGTAAATCCACTAAAGACAGCGCACTTGCATAATCAGAGATCGAGTCTCACCGTCTACATTATGTAGGAACTTGGCTAATGAGCCGGCCAGTTGTGGTCCAATGTTGACAAAAAAAAAAGATAAAGATATAATAAATAGTGCATTAAAGTAGAAAAAATTAAATAATTTGAAATAATTTTTTTTTCTATTGAAACGGAAGAAGTATAAATAAGGATATAACGCTGGAGATAGCAAAATAAAATAAAATATAGCACATGTGTAAAATACAACTCCAAGGCAAACACTCCAAAAAGAAAATGACCAACATAATTTATACATAGACCTAGCGCCAGTAGCGAATGCAAAACAAATATTTGTATAGAGCATATAATACTAATAATAATCATAATTTTATTTTATTTTATTATTAGCACATGATATTATTCAATATAAATATCTGTTTTAGATATCATATTTGACAACTAAATTTTCAAATTTTTCTGTTTTATAAAAAAATCTAAACACCATTATTAAAAGAAAAGAAAAAAATATAATGTAACACTTAGTATAAGTTTAGAAAGATGAAATAAAATGAGTTATGAGATATGAGTACATGTATATAAGAAAAGAAAACGTGGCAAAAAACAAAAAATTGGTGAAAAAGGTTGATAAAATAAAAATAGCAGACATTGAATTTGTTACCTAAGAGTATGTCAATAACCAACCGAGCCAACAAATAATAACATTAATAGATCATCAAAAGATATTTAAAAACAGTATGGGGGATGTACCTCATGTTAGTATCATGTAGATCAGCTCCTAGACCCCTCGTAGATCTGATTTTAGTTATTTCTAGAGAAGCCTAAGAGATAACCTAAAACTAAGACAAGATAGTAAGCACTAAGGTTATTAATCATTATCCGTTATCTGCCGGATATCTGTATTTGTATCCGAATTTTGATATGTAACACGGATATTCGGACCAAAAGGATATGAATACGGATAGAAAATTTAAATATCCGGCGAATACGGATACAGATAAAATAATAGGCTGAATATCTGCAGATATCTGCCCCATTTAGGATACGGATATGGATCGAAACCTAAATAGACCGGATACGGAACAGATATCTGACCCATTTAGAAAATATATATAAAAAAAAAATATCCGCGGATATCCGGCCCTTTCGGATATCGATACATATAACGAATTTTACTATCCGTCGGATACGAATACATATACAGATATGCCAAATTGGGCCGGATATCCACTCCGTAACATCTCTAGTAAGCACTATTAAATGTACAAAGGATCCACGATATATAACCAAGACAACCAAAGAATAATATAACAAGCTAAACCAATGATTTAAAAAAAAAAAGATTTAAACCTAATCCAAACCAATATAAGACGTAGAAATAGTGGAAGACTAAATAAATAAGGCGAGACCCGGAAGAGGAAGAAGCAACTTCAAATAAGAAATCTAAAGATAACTTGACCAAACACACATTTATTGTTTCAAATAGAGACTAGCAACACAAATAAGTGGTGGAATTATGGCAAGTGCAACGAAATGGCAGGAATCATCAAGAAAAACAAATCTAAAAACTTTTTATTATATAGTGGAAACAACGTCGAACATGCTCGAAAGAGTTTCGAGGGGTTTTCAAAGATCAAATGCCAAATTTTTGTTTATCAAGATTAATTTGATGATTACAACGATGAAATACGAAGAAACAAAAAGAACAAATACAGTAAGTAAAAATAGTTGTAGAGATGTTATTACTAAAAGGTACAAATCTACATGATGTATATTGTTGATGAACTAAAGAAAAGAAAAAGATACAAAACCCTACAGTTCATAATTCACCCAAAGTAACCAAGGCTGCGAAATTTCGTCGAACACTTGAGCTGCGATTTAAAGTTTTTCCGACTGGCGCCTTTTGCCTGAAACCTCTACTTTCTCTTTCTCTCCTCTTAACAGAGATCTAACCGCCCCTTTTCCCAATGTTCGGGACTCCGTCTTCCTCGCCATCGTTCGGCACTCCGTCGTCCACACCCGCCTTTGGCACTCCGTCTTCCACACCTGCCTTTGGCACGCCTTCTTCTTCCCCAGCGTTCGGCACGCCTTCAGCCACACCGGCGTTCGGAACGCCATCGGTTCCTTCCTTCTCCTCCGGCGGATTCGGTTCCTCACTCTTCTCTACTCCTTTCTCATCTCAACAGCCACAGCAACAACAGCAGCCGCAGCCGACCTCACTGTTCCAGCAACCGGCATCGTCTGGTTTTGGTTATCAGTCACCATTCAACAACACGGCACAGCAAACGCCTTTCCCAAATGCTCAATTGACTACTCAGATGGCTCCTGTTGCTCCCATTCCTTTCTCTCTCGCCGACCGTGACGTTAAGGTTTGCTATTTTTCTTAATTCCAGATCTAAACTACCTAAACCCTAATCTTTTACATTGATTGAATAGCCTTGTTTCTCACCTTTAAACTCCCTTTTGGATTAGGCCATCATTGAAGCGTATAAGGAAGATCCGACGAATTCCAAGTATGCTTTCCAGGTTAGTCTGGGGTGGGAAATTCTAACACTTTTGTTGTGTGGGTTTCTATGTTTTTGTTAATTGTTGTTTCCAATTTACTGCAGCATCTTTTGTTCAGTGTGACTGAACCACAATATCGGGTGAAGCCTGCAGCTGTATCAGATGTGAGAATCTTCTTGATCTTTTCTACCTTAACATGGAAATGTGCAGTTTTCTAGTGTATAATGATATTTATTTTTTCACTTCGTTTCTGTATTATGTTTCTGGTATTTTCTCTGAAGGGTTGCTTGTTTTGTTGGTAGATTATGTGGGCAGAGGCCATGAGCAAACTTGAAGGCATGGATTCAACAGAAAGGGAGCGCCTGTGGCCTCAGCTTGTGCAAGGTTTCAAAGATCTTTCTCAGCGCCTTAAGGTTGATTCGTCAACTCCAAACATTTCTATGCAATTTGTTTGGTGGTTTAGTACCTTGTTCATGAGTGAGAATGAGAAAGTGGGTTTATCTGATCTTAAAAAGATAGATACTACGAATATTGATGTCCAATGATATGTGAAGAAAATCATTCATTCAGATACTTGATAAACGATATATGACATTACTTTTTTGGGTACCTGCAGCTTCAAGATGAAGTTCTCGTCTCAGACAGGGAAAGGATAAAAACTACTCAGAGCAACGTTAAAATGGTGAGTTATCATTTCACCACTCTCTTTCTCTCTCATATGTTTTGGTGGATATAATCTACAAGAAAATATTTGATTTTGTTTTTACAGCTTCAGAGACATTTGCAAGCACATACCTTTCCATCTATTGAAAGGTTGAGACAGAAAGAGCAAAGTCTTCAAAGACGCATGTTGAGGGTGAGAGAGAAGTCGTCACATTGAAAGCTCTTACCTCTTTATATGTGCGTCCAGATTACAGTCAAAGTTACATTTACTCTATGTTCTGTCTCGTGTGCTTGAAGGTGATGAGAATAATAGAGGGTTTAGAGGGGAAGGGTTTCCGGTTACCCTTGACCAAAGGAGAGGCCGAACTGTCTGAAAAGTTAACTACAATAACAAGACAGGTCTGGTTCTATTTTTTATTTACTTTCTACTCAAGGTGTACAGAGTTTGATATAGAAAATGGTTGTGTCTTCACAGGTGAAAGGTCCAGGAGCAGAGCTTTCTAGGAGGGTGCAAAGTCTGCAGACAATTTCTCGTGCACAAGAAAATTCAATAGCTGCTGGTTCCTTTTATCTCCATGGGTCAACTAAAATAGATGAACAGAGCTTGATCGATATGCAGGAAGTATGTTATGCAACATCTTTGGTCGCTAATCTCTGAATTGACATGGTTATTTTGCTTCTTTCCGTATGAAGCTACATCAGTAAACTTTGTAACTCTTTGGAACATTGTAAAATAGGTATTACAACAGGAGACAGAAGCCATAGGAAGACTGGGGAACGTATTGAAGCGGGACATGAGGGATATGGAAATCATGGTGTCTGAAGACACAAAAATGACTCAAGACACATAAAGGCGGATCTGCATTTACTCCAGTTTCGTTTGTCTCCTTTACTATCGCCTGGTTGAATGCGCACATTGTTACAACAAGGCTAGTTTTGGGCATTAACATGTACGTAGTAGCTGAGCTGTGAAATCTTGATGTATTGTGATTTCTTTTTCATTATAGTCTTTGAAAGAAACTGCCTTATTGTGTTCCCAAATACGTGCGAATAGATTTGATGTTTAAAGTTACATGTTGGTAATGAAAAGGGTTTTAAAATAGAGATTATTCCTCGGACATGATTAAGAGGATAAGTGTAGACCAGCCAGTGAAGACACGTGCACCTTCTCCTGTTCCTTTTGTTTGATCATAGTGTTCCCAAATACAGCCAGTCTGGTGATAGTTCCTAACCACATTCCTGCATCAACGACACAATATAGGTAAGGCCAAATATACTCAGACATCTTCAACGCCAACTGTACCGTATATAAGCATGCATGCATACCTTATGAGATTGCTCCTTAGTTCCTCGTAAATTATTCTTGCCTTGTTGCTGTATGGGCCATTCACTGCAGAAATTTTGGATGGGTTATACATATTTTCGTTTATGAACTGGTGGAGATCAGAAATGTACCTAGAGTAATGGTGTAGGGAAACAAGAATCATGTAGTTCATGTTCATTCATATTGCACCTCTCCAATATGGTGCTTCATCCTCAGTGTTATACTTCATGTACAAAGAACTGCATGAAGATAGATGCGTGCTTATGGAATTACTGAAGAGCGAAATTTCTCAGGTATGTTCATTCTTACAAGCTCACCTAGTTTTAGCAAGCGAAAGCAGTCCATAGTCACTCCATACGATGTTTTTGTCTGAAATGAGATCGAGCTGTTGGTCGAGTATTGAAGAATCCTTTAATCAAGCAACAAATAAGGTGAAGGGTAAGCTTTAGTTGTCCACAAGAGTTTCAACAATCATGGATAATGAAGTATATTAGATACTCGTGCACAATCTATAACTCACAGGTGGATGATTCTAAACATGAAGGGAAAGAAGCTGACATAACCAATGTGAGGAACCAATCTTTGCTCCGGCTCTTCAAATGTCTCCCTGACAAACTTTCGAGATACTTGACCACCTTCTGCAGCTACCTCTTTCCAGATTAACCGAACCTTGCGAGATAAAACCAATGCGTATGATTCAGCAAAAAATCGCAAAATTTCTAGATAGTAATAGGTATCATGACAGTTCATTAATTTGGATTCTCTATCAGATAATTCATTCAAAGTTGCGCACTTTTTCTGTATGATTGCCAAAGTCGAGGTAAGTCCCGTGCTCATGGTCATAGTGCATCTGTAAAGGAACTAGACGTCAAAATGTGAGAAGAGTGAGACCAAGCTATTCTTGTCGTCTAAGGGAGATTCAGTCTTTGGTTATTGAAAAAAGTGATAGAAGTGGAGAACATAAACCTGATTCAGGAGATGGAAATCTGAAAGCAGCTTGGCACTTGAGCTATAATCCTGCAGGATTCAGTGACAAAGACATGTGATGAACAATTTAGAGAAGAATATAGTCTCTTTTCTTATCATGTTCTTCTAACCATGGCAATTTCGTCTTTTTCCCCCATAAATTCAGTGATGGAGCTCATGCAATCTGCTGCAAGATACATCCAGCATCTGAGGTCAACATGCCTCTCGTTTCAGTTGGATGTGAAGCCCGAGGATAATCATCCAAACCCGATGAAAGAGACTGCAGGAATTTGTAAACTATAAGTATCTTTGAAGTCTAATGATTTATCTATCACATTTCCAGTTATATAAGTAGCAGAATAAAGTGGTAAACCAACTAAAGATGAAGAATGAGTGCCTGAGGGTTTAGCTCCCGAGCTGTTATATTGTCTCTGCCATGCCAATAGTAACTTCCCTTCTCCTTACCTGGTGTTTAATCAAGTCATAGATACAATAGAAACAATCTTCTAGGCAATGGTACTTTCGTTTTCATCTAGCTATAACATCTTATGGTTTTACGATGATGGACGAAGATCATTGTGTCTGTGAAGAACATTGGACAATCTTTTGTAACTTTATCTTTGTATGTTGACGACATTTTGTTAGCTGGAAATAATTTCGAGTTTCTTATGACCATTAAGGAATGGTTATCATCTCATTTTGAGATGAAAGATATGGGAGAAGCTAATTATGTACTTAGTGTAAAGATACATCGAGATCGATCAAGAAAATTATTAGCTCTTTCACAAGAGTCATACATTCGTACAATCCTTGAAAGATTTAATATGCTTCATTGTAATCCCATTGAAACTCCAATCGCAAAAGGTGAACGCCTAAGTCTTGACATGTGTCCCAAGACCCTTGACGAGAAAAAAGAGATGGAAAAAGTCCAATACTCTAGCGCTGTGGGTAGCTTGATGTATGCTATGATGTGCACTCGACCTGACATTTTTTATGCCGTCGGATCGGTAAGTCGTTACCAATCAAACCCCGGGAAGAAACATTGGATGGCGGTGAAGAGGATTCTTAGATACTTGAAGGGAACAATTGATTATTCCTTATGTTACCCAGGAAGTGATTTACGTTTGACGGGATACACCGATGCCAATTGGGCTGGAGATATAGATGAACGTAAATCAACTTCTGGATAAACGTTCTTACTGAGTGATGGTGCAATTACTTGGAGCAGTAAGAAACAATCTTGTACAGCCTTATCCACTATGGAGGCTGAGTTTATTGCATGTTCAGCGTCAGTTCAAGAAGCTGTATGGCTGAGAAGGTTTTTAGAAAGCTTACAAGTCACTCCAGAAGCTTCGAGTCCAGTGGCTATTCATTGTGATAACCAAGCTTGTATTGCTTTCATGAAAGATCCCAAGTATCATAGACGGACAAAGCACATTGCAATCAAACATAATTTCGTGAGAGACATTGTAGCACAAAAGGAGGAGATCCTTAAGTACATATCTACGCATAGGATGGTAGCTGATCCATTTACGAAACCCATTCCTAGAAATATTTATCTTGGTCACGTTCGATCACTAGGCTTGCGTAGAATTTGATGTACTTAATAGTGGAGCTTTATTATCTGACATTATATTTAAGTTTGAAATACTTTGTTTAAGGGTATTATATTATATATATATATATTATATTATATTATACTGTATATATATATATATATATATTATATTATATCTAAATACATTCCAAACATTGTGTATCATGGTCAAATTTTGTTTGCTCCACGTACTTGCACATAAATATGTAGAAAAATGTCACCAAGTAGAAGATTGATTCACTCACATGAATAATCACCTTAGTTTTCTTAATGAAAAGCTTAGATGAGATACGATAAGTTTCACACTAGTGGCGTTTCATTTTTGTAGAAAAACTTATCAACATCACCTTAACAAGAAGTTAAGATGAGGTGTCTTTATAAGATATTGATCATGATTAACCCATAATCATAATACTTGGTTAAGCTGGATAAGTACGTAATCAGACGTAGGAGCTTGATCCACATGGTGGTATTTGGTTTATCTAATTGACGTATCATTTTTGAGGGAAAAGTTGACCACTATGACATGTGAATCATACCACATGTGCTATTTTCGACCATATAGGAAGCGAGTGGTTATTTTATTAATCCTTATCATAATGTGAGTTCCTATAAACTTAGTTATGGTTTTCAAGTTACCCTTAAACCTTCGTCTATATTCTGGAAGAGATGAGCTGATGTATGCTACTTTAGTATGTTTTTTCGATGGTGGTGAAATAATTAGTCTTATGATTCATGCTAAGAAAGCAATTGGTTCAGAACTGATGGACATGAGAATGGAAGGGAAAACTATTTTTTTTATATCGACATATGTGTTTGCTGGCCGGCCACTATATCACTCATTTGGAGTATATATAGTGAACACATGATGTTAGAAAAATCTTAAATAGTATGCTTAACGGATAAGATATGTTAAGACTGATATAAAAGTAAAATGAGTTTGGGAACATGCCGATATACAACCTTTATTAATGTAATTTTTGGGTTGTAGCAGATATGAGTCCCTAACAGGTTCATAATTTAGCTCCCAAGTGCAGGTGTATTCGCAAGGGTCGCACGGTTCATTTGTCGTATGATTCTCTAACTTGAACTCTAAGATATCTCTAGTACCAGTTATGCTTCCAATCATGTGCGAGTGAGAGATGTTGGTTTATAATTGGTTTGCGCTCATGATTTGGTAGCATACCAAACATGTTTAGTAAATCAACAGTTATGAGAAAAGGTTCTCCGTAACTTCCATAGTACCAATCATATCTATTGGTAATTTCTCTTGTGCTTTGTCTATGAAAGAATATTAACACGGAGAATGAAAAAAACAAGTAACTGTTCTACCGTTATTACAAAAAGACAAAAAGGACGTTATAGTGTGCGTAAGAGAAAATAGAAGAGCACTTGAACTGTGATATTGTGGGTGATTTTCATATGTGATTTCATCCCCGACCTTTGCTTCCTTCTTAGATAGTGTAGAAGTTAGAGATACTTGAAGTTATCATTACCAAGTGGAAAAGGTACGTATCGTTATAGCGTTTCCGCATCGTTCGTAACAGTTATCTCGTTATTTATGTTTGAATTGCTTTTGTTTTATGACATTGTCGAATGTTCAGCCTTTGCATCTTCTTTTTCACTTTCCCTGTTAATTGTTAGCAAATCTTCTGTTGATAAGAGTAATTGGGAATCTTGAAGATGGTTGATCTGTAATGTGATGCGGCTTTTGTAATATTCCATGAAATTCATGTAATTTGATGGTGTTGTTTCTCTATGCTTTGCTTATGCTGTGTGTTTGGCCATTGTAAAAAATGCAGTTACATAGAGATATGTGTAAGGAACTATCTGCAGTTTATTGCAAGGTATTGTCAATCTTCCCATCCTTGGAAGAAGCAAGACCTCGGAGTAAATCAGGGATTCAAGCCTTGTGTTCGTTACATATTGCACTCGAGAAGGCAAAGAACATTCTTCAACACTGTTCTGAGTGTAGCAAACTTTACTTGGTGAGTTAATCCTCGTCTCTTTTTCTTTGGATGCATGGTCTTTTTGTGTTGCGATCTCTTGAATTGCTCCAAACATTTTTTGATCTTTCTAAACAGGCAATCACTGGGGATGCTGTACTGTTAAAATTTGAGAAAGCAAAATCTTCACTTATCGATAGCCTTAGACGCGTGGAGGACATTGTTCCTAGCTCTATTGGGTCTCAGGTAATGTATATTTCAGTGCACACCACAATCTTTACTGAACTAAGAAATGTCCTGGGATTATATATCTCTTGCTAGTTAGTTGCTTGTCTTTCGGTTTGGTGATTATACTTCAGGATTTTCTGATTACTCAAACGTACCCTCATGTTTATTTGCTTGTTGAACTTAGAGTTGTGATTGACAAAATGTTCTCCGCTGTTTCTAGTTTAATTCTACTATTGATATTTGATTTCTTCAGATTTTGGACATTGTTGGTGAATTAGAGCACACCAAGTTCTTGCTTGATCCATCAGAGAAGGAAGTTGGTGATCGAATAATTGCACTATTACAACAAGGGAAGAAACTTGACAACTGTAGTGATAGCACCGAACTTGAAATTTTTCACCAGGCAGCTACTAGACTCAATATAACTTCTTCTACATCATCTCTGGCAGAGCGGCGTGCTTTAAAGAAACTCATTGACAGTGCTCGTGCGGAAGAAGACAAGCGGAAGGAGTCAATTGTGGCTTACCTATTGCATCTCATGAGAAAATACTCCAAATTATTCAGAAAGGAAATTTTGGATGAGAATGACTCTCAGGGCTCAACACCATGTTCCCCTGCTGGTCAAGGTTCTAATGAAGATCGTGTTTCTGCATTTGGGCGTCAACTGTCGAAGTTTGGTTCTATTAACTATAAGCCCATGAACAGTAGGAAATCAGGGCAGATGCCAATTCCACCAGAAGAACTGAGGTGTTCCATATCTTTGCAGCTTATGTATGATCCTGTCATTATTGCTTCTGGACAGACCTATGAACGGCTCTGTATCGAGAAATGGTTCAGTGAGGGACATACCTCTTGCCCTAAGACACAACAGAAGCTCCCACATCTTTCCCTGACTCCTAATTACTGTGTTAAAGGTCTGATTGCGAGCTGGTGTGAGCAAAATGGGATCACAGTCCATGGACCACCAGAATCTTTTGTCCTCAAGTTCTGGAATCTAGCCCTGTCAGACTCTAACTCCACCAATTCAAAGTGTGTTGATAGTATAGGATCGTGCACACCGAAGGGCTGTAAAGTCGTTCCTTTGGAGGAGAGTAGTACTATTGTTTCCGAACAACAACAAAAAGAAGAAGTCATTGCGTCTCCTGTTGATGATGAGGAGACTTCTGATATCAGTGTTCTAGAGAGGTATCAGGATATATTGGCAACCTTGGACAAAGAGGAGGACTTGGCTAACAAGTGCAAAGTAGTAGAAAATGTCAGGCTATTGTTAAAGGATGATGAAGAAGCCAGGATCCTCATGGGAGCCAATGGGTTTGTTGAAGCGCTTTTGCGATTTTTAGGATCAGCTGTTCATGAAAACAATGCAGCCGCACTGGAAACTGGAGTTATGGCTCTATTCAACTTAGCAGTTAACAATAACAGGTTAGATAGCTCAACCGTTAGGTTTATGGTTAAGAATCGAAGTCCTTAGCAATCTGACTTTCTAAACTTCTTTCTAATATCACCGCTCATGGACCTCGACTGTTCCTCTGTATGGGTTGTGTGTGTTACTTAGTGCTCTTCGTTTGCAAGCCTTCTCATTTTCTCCTTTGTTATGTTCGTTTTGATGGAATGTAGGAACAAAGAGTTGATGCTGACTTCAGGGGTTATCCCACTGCTGGAAAACATGATCTCTTGTTCCCACTCCCAAGGGCCAGCAACTGCATTATATTTAAACCTCTCCTGCCTTGAGGAAGCCAAACCCGTGATTGGCTCAAGTCAAGCAATTCCCATATTTGTGAATCTTCTTCTTCAGGGCAAAAAAACCATAACCCGATGCAAGCTCGACGCCTTTCACGCCTCTACAACCTTTCCACATACTCTCCCAATATTCCCACCCTCCTTTCATGTAACATAATCAAAAGCCTCCAAGTCCTTACATTAACAGGTGACCACTTGTGGATAGAGAAGTCATTAGCCGTATTACTAAATCTAGCCTCTAGCCGGGAAGGTAAAGAAGAAATTATATCAACACAAGGCATGATCAGCACTCTTGCTACAGTGCTAGACACCGGTGACACGGTCGAACAAGAGCAGGCCGTTTCTTGCCTAGTGATCCTATGCACGGGAAGCGAGTCATGTATCCAGATGGTGCTACAAGAAGGAGTGATCTCGTCTCTGGTGTCAATCTCAGTTAATGGAAGTCCCCGAGGAAGAGAAAAATCTCAAAAACTTCTGATGCTGTTCAGGGAACAAAGGCAGCGAGAGCAGCCATCCCTAAACAGAGATGAAGTCCCTAGGAAAACCTTATCGGCACCATTGTCTATATCTGCGACAGCTTGAACTCCAGACTCAGAAGTAAAACCATTGACTAAATCAATCTCCAGAAGGAAGACAATGACAAGACCCTTCAGCTTCCTCTGGAAGAAAAGCTACTCAATCCACCATTAAGAAAGAAAGACAGATTGCTGGGGTGTAACATTTTACACCTCCTATGTAAAGTTGAGTTTCTGTTTATTTTGTTCTTACAAGTAATCTGCATAGAGAAAGAAAAATATATGTACAGGCCACATTTTGATCACAGTCACACCATTTTTCTCCACGTATCCATGTAGATAGCTTACAGTTGATTGATGTATCAAGTTTAATAATGAAATCTCACTTTCTGTACAAAAACAGAAGCTTATTCACTTCTTTGTCTCTTTTCAACGACAAGGCTTGAAGCCGAACTCGATCTGTAGATTTCGTTATCAGTCTGATTTTGTATTTATTGTAGCTTAGTGGATATAACTAGCACCACGTAGAATCTATGAATGGGAGTAAGTAATTAAAAAGAGCTGGCCCCACCCAACATTTCTGCTACCATCACTTGCTCGGCGTCTGCGTCGGCTCTGTCCGCATCTCCGTCGTATATGTCGGCATCTCCGGCGTTTCTTTAACAGTATCTCCATTTTCTCTGAGCATAAATTCATCAGATTTGCCGCCGCATAATCTCCGTCTCCGTCATCATTGCCGTTGCCTCAGGAGATGATCTCTAGTTTATGAAACCCTTGTAAGAGGTGGTAAGAGATAGATTGCTGTACGCTATAGTGATCTTAGATTCTCTATCTTTCTTCATTTAATTTGCGTCTCACGGGCTGTAATTAGAGTTTCCCTTCCAATGACTTTCAGGGTTTAGGGTTTAGCTTCTTGATCATGGCGATTACAGGGCTGATCAAAAGGGTTACCCGAATAAGCAGAAACAATTCGAGGGCCAGAGTGTGCCCAGCGAGGTACTTTCAAAGCAGGGACCTTTCAAACACAAATTCTTTCAATGGCGGAGATGCTAAGCTTCCTGTTCTGATCGTCGGCGCTGGACCGGTGGGCCTCGTTTTATCCATCCTCCTCACCAAACTAGGTACGTTTACAAATTTTCATCTGAAACTCAAAATTCTTTAGCAGTGAGCTTTTACATTACTAAGCTGAGATCACGTCGCTGATTGAATTGAATTCTCATTTTATGTTAGGCGTGAAATGTACTGTTGTGGACAAAGGCACTAGCTTCTCGAAACATCCACAAGCACATTTTATCAACAATCGATCTATGGAGGTTGGTCTTTTTTGCGTTCTTTGTAGTTTATGATGTTTATGGTGATCATGGATTTTTGAATCTTAATTTCTCAGTCTTCATATACTTAGATCTTCCGTGAATTGGATGGATTAGCTGTGGAGATTGAAAGATCACAGCCTCCTGTAGATTTGTGGAGAAAATTTATATATTGTACGTCCCTCTCCGGTTCAACGCTTGGCACAGTGGACCACATGCAGCCTCAAGGTGTGTTCTTCCATACATATTTCATGTGCAAGTAGTTCTCGTAGAAAATTATTCGAGGAAGAATGCAGACCTTTCACAAATAACTTATGGTGTTATAAATAGATTTTGAGAAAGTTGTCAGCCCAGCTTCGGTTGCTCACTTTTCCCAGTACAAATTGACAAATTTACTGCTTAAGCGGTTAAAAGACCTTGGTTTTTGTGTTCGAAGTCCCAAAGAGTCGGATGGTCTTGAGATTGACTCTCTTGTTGCGAAGCAAATTCTTATGGGTCATGAGTGTGTGGCTATTGATGCTGATGAGGGAAGTGTTACTGCCAGTGTTTCTTTTCTCAAAGGAGGCAAGCATCTGAAAAGAAACATTCGATGTAGTATACTGGTTGGTGCTGATGGTGCTGGAAGTGGTGTGAGAAAGCTCACAGGAATAGAAATGCGAGGGGAAAGAGATCTACAAAAGCTTGTTAGTGTCCATTTTATGAGCAAAGAGCTTGGTGAGTACTTGATTAGTAACAAACCAGGGATGTTATTTTTCATTTTCAATACTGAAGGTATAGGAGTTCTTGTTGCCCATGATCTTCTACAAGGAGAATTTGTTTTACAGGTACTTAATCTCAGTCAATCTAATTATGTTAGTGTTATATACCACATATTGGCGTCTATTCATTTCTTTTAACTGCAGATTCCGTACTATCCACCTCAACAGAGTCTGTCTGATTTCAGTCCTGAGGTATTTACTATCGTTACCTAGAGAAGAATGAATTTTCACTTCTGAAAATTTCTTGATACACCTCTGGTTTTATTTCCATCCCAACTGTGACCAATTTCGCATGTGAATTAGTTTGTCATGTGTCCCTGAGCATTATTTTATTGTAGATGTGCAAGAAGCTGATATACAATTTGGTGGGACATCAGCTTTCGGACTTGGATGTAGCTGATATAAAGCCATGGGTCATGCATGCTGAAGTCGCCGAAAAATTCATGTGCTGTGTGAACAGAGTGATACTTGCTGGTGATGCTGCTCACCGGTTTCCGCCTGCTGGAGGTTTTGGTAAGTGTCCCAATTCTTTTCCAAAGATGAACCATATGATGCATCTTTGACAGTTTTGTCGTGTATAATGATTATAACTTACGAAGAAACTAAATCATCTCTGTAATCCTACTATTGTGATTAAAGATATGCTCGGATAAGATAAAGTGGTACCAACAAATGCCGCAAACTTGAAATTTGATCTTATGAGTTTTTTGTTGTCAGTTCCTTTTCCATGTTATATGAATTGAACAATGACTCCTTCAGGATTTAGTCTGATTTTGATGCACATCCAATCAGCAGTCTTAGGAAATATCTTGATAGAAAACATGAGTTTTGCAGGAATGAACACTGGAATTCAGGATGCTCATAATCTTGCATGGAAAATAGCAGCTGTTGTTCAAGGTTCTGCAAGACCTTCGATTCTTAATACCTATGAAACAGAACGTAGGCCGGTAGGGTATTTATGTATTCTAATTTTTTTTGTTTGCCATCGTTTTTTCTCAAGTTGATTCATTTACAAGCATCTAATTGTGACTGTTAGATTGCCCTTTTCAATACTTCACTCAGTGTTCAGAACTTCAGAGCATCTATGTCGGTTCCTTCAGCGCTAGGCCTTGACCCAACAATTGCAAACTCAGGTAAAATAGCTTGTCTTCTTGTTCAGAGCATTGTTCCGTGATAAGGTTTACAGCAGTTATAACTCTATGGTGTTGTAGTTCATAGGTTTATAAACAACACAGTTGGTTCCATCCTTCCAACGGGGCTTCAAAAGGCAATATTGGATAATGTATTTGCACTAGGTCGTGCTCAGCTTTCAGAATCTCTATTAAATAAGAGCAATCCGCTGGGAAATCAGAGACTTAGCAGTCTAAAGAGTATCTTCGAAGGAGGAAAAAGCCTTCAACTACAGTTTCCTGCAGAGGATCTTGGTTTCAGGTATCATCATCACCTCAAGATCTGTAGAATACTCACTCTAGTTTGAAAAGTTTCAAGAGTAAAAAAGAGAATACACTAAGGCTGGCTGCATTGTAGACTAATATCTACAGTTTCATGACATTTAGAATGTAACCTTCAGTGTTCGAATCATTGTGTTTCTGGATTTGTATTTCAAAAATATGTAAATTCAGATTTGAAGTAACAAAAGCTACTGTGTTAGCTGTTTAGGTATTTAGAGGGAGCTGTTGTTCCTGATAATGAGTCTGAAGCTGATGACCCCAAAGTACCGACTGGTCGTAGAAGAGACTATGTGCCTTGTGCTGAACCAGGTTCAAGACTGCCTCATATGTATGTGAGAATACTGTCAGATACTACAGGAGAGGCTGTTGTTTCTACGCTGGATCTTGTTTCGACAGATAAAGTGGAGTTTCTACTTATAATACCACCGTTACAGGAGTCCTATGAGCAAGCTCGTGCTACATATAAAGTCGCAAAAGAGTTTATGGCTAACGTAAAAGTATGCGTGGTATGGCCTAGTAGTGATGATGGTGTTAAAAGGGAGAGCAAATCAGCATTAGCTCCATGGGAAAATTACGTCGATGTTATGGAAGTTAAAAGACATAATAGTGAACAAGCTTCTTGGTGGAGTATATGTAAATTGTCAGAGAAAGGATGTATTTTAGTCCGACCCGATCAACACATTGCTTGGCGTGTGAAGTCTGGAGTTACTTTGGAAACTACACTGCATATGAGAGATGTTTTCTCCACTATACTTGGTAAACAATGAGCAATGCTGATTTATCCAAAAATTCTTTTGCATACTATTTATTTCCAAGTAAAAACAATTCTTTTTGTAATGGTGTTTCAAGTTTTCTTTACATCGTGTAGAGTATGGGGAAAAACTTAAATAAGAATAGATATTGAATCATACTTGGCTTGGATTGTGAATCTGTTACGGTTCTAGCAGTGGCTTAATTTGGCAATGAAGCAGAAGAGTTGTGTCTATGCTTGTTTGTTCACGTTAGCTAGTGGCTATCCTGAAAAACAAGTATCCAATGACCGCTGTCGCACTTCCAAGCATTCCACCAGCAACGACCTGATCTCTCAGCAGAGGAAAAACAAAATCAGATTCATGAGAACAAAAAGTCGATTTATAACAAAAGCATAATGACAAATCAAAGAGTAAGTCATATATCAATCATTGTAAACAAACCAGGGCCTTTCTAGAGTTCCATCAACACAACACAAACCTCTAGAAGCCTCAAAATCAGTCCCAATTACACGGCCCCTCTCACTGATTTTTCATTAACTCATGCTTTCCTCTAATTCACTATCTTGCTAATTGAATGTTGGCGAGGATGTATGTAACAGCTGTAAGAATCTCAAGGATTTTTCCAATTCCTAGGTGTATGAGGTAAATGTGGACTGGATCATATTGGAGTCTATAAGGATGCTCAGAAAGGTGAGATTTGTGCGTGGTCTGTGATCACAAGGATTTATAGTTGTTCAATCAACAGTATTACATACCTGGGGAGGGGTATGACCGAGGAGTTCACGCAATGGTCTGCTTTCAGCCAGCGGATGTTCTGCAGGAAGTTCATAGACAATCTGATTGAGAACCTGGAAAATGAATCAGACCTCAGAGATCAGGATAGCAGGGCTCAATTGCATCATGAAAAAAATCAAAATGGTTCTTTCACCAAAAAAAAAACAAAACCAGTCAAGCTAAAACATGAAACATATAAAAGTTGAAGCAGGAATCAAACCTCAGCTTGGCGACCCGCATGTAATCTTACACCAGTAGCATCATACATCACCTACCAACCAAAATCACTCGCATATAATTGTTGCTCGATTCCTTAATAACAAATTGATAAACAATAGAGAAGCTAAGAAAGTTTTCCACAAGATAAATGGGGTGACCAACTTACAACTGATGCCAAGACCAAAGCAATAGCAAAATGTGATCCACCAAATCCCTCTTGTAAACCAATTGCTACAGCAAGAGCTGTAACAGTTGCTGAATGTGAAGAAGGCATTCCTCCAGAGCCAATAAGCTGTTTGAGATCCCACCTTCTTTCCCTATACCTGCATAATCAAGGCAACCAACGTCTATTAAATTTTCTAAGAACCCGCAACTTCAATTGGTTCCGCCAAGATATTCTATGTTGTACCTCTTCTGATCAGGTAACGGAACAAAAACTCAAACCTTTTCTCATTCGGAAGATCACAATTTCAACTATAATAGATCATATGTATAAAAATCACTCCCTAAACTATGAATTCGAAACCAGAAATTGGGGAATACAATACAACAAAAACGTACATTTAGCATCTAATCGGAGTCTGATTCAAACCATAGTATAAGAAGATCCCACGATAGATGTAGACAAAACGTACCAGGAGGTGAAGAGTTTGATGAATTGAGCGATAGTGAAAGCAGTGACGGCGGAAATCAGAGGGTAATTAGTGAAAACGGATAAATAATGAGTCGAAGACGTAGCCGTATCGGTAGAATCCTCCATAGCCGATGATGGATCTCGTCAGGCTTCAAATTCAATCGCACGATAGCTATACTCAGCTAGAGAAAGAACAAGAAGATAAAATCGAAACGACAACAATTCATACGGATTCAATGGCGTATAAGACTACCGTTCAACTCTCTTCGTCTTCCCTTGCTTTTCTTTGCCCATTTTTTTTAATAGATCACCGTTCCACAAAACATAATATATCTACAAAATTATGAGAAAAGTATAAATAAAGGATCTAATTTTATTTCTAGTATTAGTAAATTATAAATTATGAATATAATATTAACATAGATATATATATATATATATATGTAGTATTTTCTGGATTTTTTTTTCAATAATTAAATAACGAAGTCAACTGCTTTCTTGCCATATTATTGTTTTTCTTATTTTAAAATCAACCTCATAAAATGTGAATTCAAAATCATTTGTTTATAATTGTTTGTTTTGATGATATAAAGATTGTTACCTTCCATATAAATAAATAGATGAAATGAGAAACTATCTTTATCATATGACATACCAAAAGAAATTTCTGTATTTTTATTTTAATCACAAAAACTATTATAAAATTTATTAAAATCATATACAATATTCAATTTTATATACCATGAGTAAGCAATATTCAATTTAGTCCCTTGTGACACAGATGTAACTTACATATAAAACTTAGGGAGAATTTCAAAAATGATCTTTGAACCAAATTCCTTTTTAAAAGAGTATTTGTGCTTTGATTCATTTTCAAAGAGAATGAACATTTTTGAAAATGGGCATCTTAAAAAGAACATTTGATGAAATTACTCTAAAATATTTATTAGTAGATAATGTTATAGATTTCCAGAATAAAATATATACACATTTATTGTTTAGATATTTAAGCTTAATATTTTTAATAATGTGGCCTTCTAAATTCTTTTTTTTTGTATGGTTTTGGACAAATGCATGATCCTGGCTATACGTAATTACGTACAAGTACTTCCAAGAATAGACTACTACTTTCTTATTAGCTTCAACTACTTTTTCATTTGGGCTTTTGTAACTATATTGTTGTGAACTCTGGGACCATGATCAAAACATTTTCTTCTATCTTATCCAAAAGCCCTTCATGCAAAAATGTTCTCACGAAAAACAACCGGAGAAAAAGAGAAAAACAAATAAATGAAAAATGTTTTGCTCAAATTGTTAAATATAATATATTTTTGGGTGATTTACTTATCTAATCTATTATTATTCTACCTCTTACTGTAGTGGTCCAGAAAGATTGAAATTACTAGACTAGTTTTTTAGTGTTTTTAATACTGTTTTACCCCTGTATCCTTTGTAAAAAAAAAAATAATCACGAAAGTGCCATTAATGAATAAATCCACGTCAGCATACCTAACGTAGGCTTCTCGAACGTAGGATTATATACCACGTTATGTAGAATTCATAACAATGTAACGTAGGTCATTCTTCCCCATGTAATGTAGGAATGAGTATGATGCATCGTAGGATCTGGTCTAGTAACGTAGGCTTCTCATTGAAGGTCGTAGGATTCTGGTCTAATAGAGTAGGATTCACAATGAAAGCTCGTAGAAATCTCAATGAAAGCTCGTAGGAATCTAATCTAGTTACGTAGGATTCTCAATGAAATATCGTAGGTATCTGTTCTAGTAACGTAGGTTTCACAATGAAAGCTCGTAGGCATCTGATCAAGTTAAGTCAATGAAATTTTGTAGGTATCTGGTCTAGTTACGTAGGTTTTAGTGAAAGACCGTAGGTATCTGTTCTTGTTGCGTAGGTTTCTCAATGAAATTTCGTAGGTATCTGGTCTTGTTACGTAGGCTTCTCAATGAAATTTCGTAGGTATCTGGTCTAGTTACGTAGGCTTCTCAGTGAAAGACCGTAGGTATCTGTTCTTGTTACGTAGGTTTCGCAATGAAACTTCGTAGGTATCTGGTCTAGTTACGTAGGATCCTCGGTGAAACTTCAATTCAATTAGTGCATGTTCTGCTGTTGTGGCCTGCTTTCGAACACTTTGTACAAGTGTACGATTTCCTAGGGCGTTTTGGAGGTGTCGTACTCTCCAACGCACTCTTGATTCGTGAGTTCTTTGGCCTACCTCCTTGTTTACGGATAGAAGGAGGCTTGCAAACCTTTGTGCGCACCTCTTCAGGAACAGGCGTAGCGGAATCCCTTGGTTTGACGCTTTTTGCGTACGCGTTGTATAGATAATTAGTATGGTAGAACGTACTAGTAAGAGAGACTACTGGCACACATGCATGTTCAGCTGCCGCTAGAGCGTGGACACATGGGATTTTGTCAAAGTCAAATCTTTTGCATGAACATGTTTTCTCTGTCAAATTGACAACATGGGTTGATGCGTGGTTACTCACTTGAATTTGATGTTCATCTATAGTCTGGACGTCGTAGTTTCTACCTTCCTCAATTCGTCCCTGTTCAGTCAAAACATAAACTATAAACCTACACAACGTCATCTATAAACCAATCTCAGTTGGCTCTAAACATACAACCTACCAGAGAATTACCTTTAGCACTTTCTCAACCCCGGATGTAAGAGCAGTTGTCATTAGACTAGCATTCTTCCTCCTAGTTGCGAACCACCGTGTCAACATAGACCGTATTGAATCAATAAGTCGCACAATTGGATAAGTTCTGGCTTCACTCAAAGCATGATTTATAGATTCAGCTATGTTTGTCGTGGTTAAGTTGTATCTGTTTCCAGAAAAATGTACACGACTCCACATGCTGACATCAGCCTGTAAAAAGGAAAGAAATGTATGATTATATCTAGAAAGTGAATCATACGATAAGAGGAACCTACGAAACATAACCTGAGTCCTACGAAACATAAACTGAGTCCTACGAAACATAACATGAGTCCTACGAAACATAACATGAGTCCTACGAAACATAACCTGAGTCCTACGAAACATAAACAGAGTCCTACGAAACATAAACAGAGTCCTACGAAACATAACCTGAGTCCTACGAAACATAACCTGAGTCCTACGAAACATAACCTAAGTCCTACGAAACACAACCTGAGTCCTACGAAACATAACCTGATTTCTACGAAACATAACCTGAGTCTTACGAAACATAACCTAAGTCCTACGAAACACAACCTGAGTCCTACGAAACATAACCTGATTTCTATGAAACACAACCTGAGTCCTACGAAACACAAACTGAGTCCTACGAAACACAACCTGAATCCTACGAGACATAACCTGAATCCTACGAGATGTTAACCTGATTCCTACGTTACATATTTGGAACCTACGTAACGTTACAAGAAACCAACATACGGGTTTACCTGTAGTAAATAAGAATGAAGTCGCGGATTTAATTCTTGAATCTGCGCAAAAATATCATTGAAATCTTGTATCTTATACGCCGTAGCAGCCCTCTTAAACAATTTGAAAGACTCTCTTCCCTTGAACTTCAACAGTATGTTCTTACGCAAATGGTATGTGCATATTCCCCGGGCTGAAAGAGGGAAGACTGTCTGTATTGCTTTGCTTATTGATCTATGCCTGTCGGAAATAATGGCTAGTTCCTTATCATCAGGGATTATTCGGTTGAGTTGTCTAAAAAACCATTCCCAAGACTCATCATTCTCTGTATCAACAACTCCAAAAGCTATTGGGAATATGTTGAAATTCCCATCTTGCATAGTTGCTGTTAGGAGAGTGCCTTTATATTTCCCTTGCAAAAAGGTTCCATCAACCACAACGACTTTCCTCATATATGGGAATCCTTGTATACTTGCATCGAAAGCAAGGAATAGGAACTTGAATTGGTGAGCTCCATCGACTTCTAACTTAATAAGAGTTCCGGGATTTGCTCGTCTTATCATATATAAGTAAGATGGAAGTTGTTCATAACTGCTCTCCGATGACCCCCCTACTAATTCTCGTGCAGCGATCAGAGTTCGATGAGCCTTCCAATACTTAATCTGCCATGAATAAGTGCATATCAGAGACATGTCCTACGAGGCATACCACGAATCCTACGAGACGTAACCTGAAACCTACGACTTGTAGCCTGAAACCTACGACAGAGATCAGAGAATCCTACGAAACATAACCTGAGGCCTGCGAAACACAGACTGAGTCCTACGAAACATAACCTGAGTCCTACGAAACTTAACCTGAGTCCTACGAAACACAACCTGAGTCCTACGAAACATAACCTGAGTCCTACGAAACACAACCTGAGTCCTACGAAACACAACCTGAGTCCTACGAAACACAACCTGAGTCCTACGAAACACAACCTGAGTCCTACGAAACATAACCTCAGTCCTACGAAACACAATCTGAGTCCTACGAAACACAACCTGAGTCCTACGAAACACAACCTGAGTCCTACGAAACATAACCTGAGTCCTACAAAACACAACCTGAGTCCTACGAAACACAACCTGAGTCCTACGAAACACAACTTGAGTCATACGAAACACAACCTGAGTCCTACGAAACATAACCTAAGTCCTACGAAACACAATCTGAGTCCTACGAAACATAACCTGAGTCCTACGAAACATGAACTGAATCCTACATAACTTAGCCTGAATCCTACGAAACATAAACTGAATCCTACATAACTTAGCGTTGCGGTTCAAAACATACCTTCAGTCCATAACGTTTTGCCAAAGCATCAGCAACATGAACTGGCAAAACAGACGCACCAACACCACCCATGAAATCTGTGTAAAGACGAGCTAAAATATACGGAGTTGCCTGTCTAGCACGACATGATCGCACTGTCACAGAACACGTGTGTTCGTGGACGTAAATTTTGACGTAGAAGCACGATGATTCATCGATTGTCGAGGCACGTACCTTCCATTGACATCCTGGCACCCAACATTTGACTCGCAACAATACCTTGGATGAAGCTACAACATCAAAATCAAACCTACGGAGAACCGTGAGCATTTTCAGCCTTGTAACCAACTCCTCCTTGTTTGAATAACATTGCCCAACTGCTAATTCAACAGCGCCCATTTCTATTCCAACATACGCGTCCCTGTTACTTGTCCTACCTTCATATTCCTCGCCGTTCTTCACGTAAGTAGTGCTTATGTAGTCTTCATCATCCGAACTTGCACCATCCTGATCATCACAGTAATCAAATCTATCTTCCTCACCATCAATTTCTTCAGCTACATCGTCATCACCATCAGGAGTCCTACGAGACTGGTCCTGAGTCCTACGAGACTGGTCCGGAGTCCTACGAGACTGGTCATGAGTCCTACGAGACTGGTCCGGAGTCCTACGAGTCTCGTCAGGAATCCTACGAGGATCATCAGGAGTCCTACGATACTGGTCAGTAGCCCTGCGAGGATGGTTAGGAGTCATACGAGACAATACAGGAATCCTGCGAGGCTGATCAGGAGTCCTACAAGACTGCTCAGGAGTCCTGCGAGGCTGATCAGGAGTCCTGCGAGGCTGATCAAGAGTCCTACAAGACTGCTCAGGAGTCCTGCGAGACTCGTCCCTAGCCCGACTTCCATGCGGGTCTTCTGCTCCAACCACTTCGGATTCCATGTCTGAGTCTTCGTAGACTTGAACACAGATACGTCTTGTGTCTTTCCAATACTTCTCAAGAAACAAACGCACTGAGTTGCTATCTCGCATGAAAACTGGTTGAGTATCTTGTGGTAGATTTCGCATGATGGCATCGGGGTACCTATAACTTAGTACAACATCGTAACGACGTCGAGACAGCCCATAGGCTTCGTACACCTTTGCTTCTAAATCCTCCAGATTTGATCGTTCTCCCAACATGATGATTTTACTCCCACGAGATGTACACAAATAAAAAAGCCATCGCCCATTCTCACCCCTCCATTCTCCAGAAATTAATTCAACTTCATACATCGTCAGGCTAAGCAAGTGTAAACGCGTGATTGATCTTGAATACTTGTGGACTGAATGCTTGTAACCGAATGCTAGGTCCTAGATGCGTGAATGGATATGTCTACCTCAGTTAGTTTGATAAGAAGGTAGATGCATAATGTTAGGGTAATAAGGTCTTTTCCTGATATAGGGTATAGAAAACACTAAGAGTCCTGCGAGACCTGAAAATGTCTCCTACAATACGTTTAAAGAAACCTACGAAAATCTGGAATCAAACCTGCGATATTTTATCTAGAATCCTACGTAACAAGACCATATTCCTACGGTCTTTCAATGAGAATCCTACGTAACAAGACCAGATTCCTGCGATATGTCACTGAGAATCCTACGTAACAAGACTAGATTCCTACGGCCTTTCAATGAGAATCCTACGTAACTAGACCAGATTCCTACGGTATTTCACTGAGAATCCTACGTTGGTGGACTAGATTCCTACGATCTTTCACTGAAAATCCTACGTAAGTAGACTATAGTCATCCGAACTTTCACTGAGAATCATACGTTATTATACTAGATTCCTACGAGCTTTCACTTTGAATCATACGTAATTTGTCTAGAATTCTACGAGCCTTTAGTGTTTTATGTCACGAACATAGGTTGTCATTTGTAGTTTAGTTTGAATTGAATTAGACTTACATACACTTGCATTAGAATTAATATTACTTACACTTGCATTAGAATTAGAATTGCTTACACTTGCATAGAATGACCTAGCTTATTACGTAATACATAATAACCTATGCACTATGTACAACATGTCCTACTACATACACTAACCTTACTTTGCATCACGAGGAATTAATGCAAGAGCGCTTTCGTTCTCAATCTCATCAAAGGCTTCGGCCGCGTACTTTAACCGAATGAATGGCATGTGATCATCTGTTACTCCGTCGAATTTGCAGCCGAGGGCCAAACACTCAATGAACTTCAACACATAGAGCCCACAATCTCCACCGAATGCTTGCTGCGGCACCCCTTTAACTCTGTAAAAGCTGTAAGCTTTCACTGTCGTCTTTTTACGGGAATAAACCTTGCATGTCCCTTGCGCGGTCATTCTGTCTACAAGCATTGGTATAAACCTCGCGTACACCTTTAAAAAAAATAAATTCACTGAGACTAGATTCCTGCGAGATGTCACAGAGAATCCTGCGAAACAAGACTAGATTCCTACGAGATATCACAGAGAATCCTACGATACTAGACCAGATTCCTGCGAGATGTCACAGAGAACCTGCGTAACTATATTAGATTCCTACGAGATATCACAGAGAAACCTACGAGACTAGACCAGATTCCTGCGAGATGTCACTGAGAACCTGCGTAACTATACTAGATTCCTACGAGATATCACCATAGAATCCTACGAGACTAGACCAGATTCCTGCGAGATGTCACTGAGAATCCTGCGTAACTAGACTAGATTCCTACGAGATATCACAGAGAATCCTACGAGATTTCACTGAGAGTCATATGGAACCTATTCTAAACTCCTACATAACGTTAAACCGTAATACTTAAAACATGTACCTTGCAGGACTCCTCGATTTGTTTGTCAGTGTTATAGGTCGTGTACGAGTCGTAGACCTTTAGTCTCTTGTTTATAAGTTGTACTTCCACGGCGACCCAATGGCTATTTCCAACATTATGTGCTATGTACAACGTGTCGACGTCTCTGACCCACTGCCTATGGGTTATGTACGGAAATGCTTCTCCTTTGTATTGTTCGTAATAACCCGCAGGGAATTCCCAAGAACTTTCCTTCCCCAAGAAGCCATTAACATACTCTTTACACCAATATGAGGTTATGAGCGGGTCAATGAAGGCTAATCGAGTTGTGCGGTACGGAGTAACTGGCAGCATCGATCTTTTGATAAACATCTGCATGATAGTTGACATATGCTGTGCAGAAGAAGAAGACAGTGTTACAAGCAATCCTATATAACATTACATAATATTAGACAAAAATCTACAAAACACTCACATCAGAAGTCAGCCAACCAAATTGTCTATCATTTAAAGGCCATATGGCCTTTGGCGTCATAATTCGCTGGTAGAACAGCGCACCTCCACCTTCAGTACTACCACTCCTACAGAAACATGACACAAACAGATCAGCCAACACGCAAATAAAGCAAACAAATATACATAACTCGTTAGAGGGCTTACGTCTTCTTCTTACAAAAGTCTAAGAGGTTCACGAGCTTTCTCCTATCAAACGACCCCAACGGGTCGTAAATTACTGCCCTCTTCGGTACATCAGAATGCAGACGTTGAATAACTGAACATCCTTTGAAAGGGGAAACCTATAAGGCATGAAAATTACAAAAAGTCAGAAAATAATCATACGAGCTTTCATTGAGTTTCCTACGAAACTAGACAAGATTCCTACGAGCTACTCAGAGGATCCTACGAGCCAACCCAGAGGTTCTACGAAACACAACCTGAGTCCTACATAACTTAGCCTGAGTCCTACGAAACATAAACTGAGTCCTACGAAACATAAACTGAGTCCTACGAAACATAAACTGAGTCCTACGAAACATAAACTGAGTCCTACGAAACATAAACTGAGTCCTACGAAACACAACCTGAGTCCTACGAAACAAAACCTGAGTCCTACGAAACATAAACTGAGTCCTACGAAACACAACCTGAGTCCTACGAAACACAACCTGAGTCCTACGAAACATAACCTTAGTCCTACGAAACATAAACTGAGTCCTACGAAACATAACATGAGTCCTACGAAACACAACCTGAGTCCTACGAAACAAAACCTGAGTCCTATGAAATATAACTTGAGTCCTACGAAACACAACCTGAGTCCTACGAAACACAAACTGAGTCCTACGAAACACAACCTTAATCCTACGAAACACAACCTTAATCCTACGAAACTAGACCTGATTCCTACGATCTACCCAGAGGATCCTACGAGACAATAGTAGATCCTACGAGCTTCCTACGAGTTTTGACACAAAATACCTGAGATGCAGTTAGCTGTAATTTGCGATGAGGTCGTTGTATTGGTTTTGGCGCAGACTCGGCATTTGGTTGCCCCACCAACCACGAATTATCAGCAACTTTACCATCTGTATCCTCTTCATACTCAGCATCTGGATCAGGAAGAGGAATGAGCAGTGTTTCATCCTCTCTTTCAGAAGGTATATCTAGAACCTCTTCTGGCTCTCTCCCATCTGGTTGTCTAACCAGACACGACATAGGACAGTCTGGGTCCGATGTCTCTTTAGAACTCAGCTTCCAAGACTGAAGGGAGAAACAAGAATAAACAACATTATTCAACTGTTTTGTAGTTTACAATGTCATACCAATCTATTTTGTATCCTTTATGAACAGTATAGTACTTCAATCACTAATACAACACTCGGGTATACAATCATGTGTGAAAGTTCCTTAAAAAAGCTCAATACGTTTACGTACCGGAGACGTGCTCCCCTCATCTCCATCGGCCTCCTTTTCTTTTTCTTCACCTTTCACACCCGCCTCGGTGGCCTTGGTTTGCTCTCCCTCCACCCAACAAATCTTGGAGTCAAAGCCACCTACTTTTGCTTCAAAGCAACCGATTTGAGCTTCAAAGGCAACCAACTTTGCCTCCAGGCCTGTGAATTTTGTTTCAAATCCACCGAGATGGGTTTCAACATCTCGGATTTTGGTTCCCATGTCAGAAAATCGGGAAACCACTTCATTTTTGAATCCTAGCATTTCACCAACCATCTCAGTTTTCAATGCGTGGTAACGCTCAACGTGCTTCGTCTCAACAACATCTATCTTCGAAGACAGCTCAGTCAACACCCGCAAAATAGTTGCAGTGTCGCCAGTTGTGGTGGTTTGTGTTGCAGGTTTCTCGATGTGCTGATTATTTTTGGCAGCTGGCGCGTCGGCCTTCACATCACCTTCCACTGAATCTTCTGCATGGAAATGAAAAGTTAAAACATACGAAACTATACTAGATTCCTACGAGCTTAAAAGGAGAATCCTACGAAACTATATGAGAAGCCTACGAAACTAAACGAGATTTCTACGGTCTTTCATCGAGAATCCTACGAAACTATATGAGATTCCTACGAACTTTCACAAAGAAGCCTACGAAACTATATGAGATTCCTACGACATAGAAAGAGAAGCCTACGAAACTAAACGAGATTCCTACGAGTTTTCATCGAGAATCCTACGAAACTATATGAGATTCCTACGAACTTCCACAAAGAAGCCTACGAAACTATACGAGATTCCTACGAGTTTTTATCGAGAATCCTACGAAATTATATGAGATTCCTACGACATAGAAAGAGAAGCCTACGAAACTAAACGAGATTCCTACGAGCTTTCATCGAGAATCCTATGAAACTATATGAGATTCCTACGAACTTTCACAAAGAAGCCTACGAAACTATATGAGATTCCTACGACATAGAAAGAGAAGCCTACGAAACTAAACGAGATTCCTACGAGTTTTCATCGAGAATCCTACGAAACTATATGAGATTCCTACGACTTAAAAGGAGAATCCTACGAACCTTCTGTCGTCACCACCTTTCGGCGCTTAATCCTCGGAGCAGAAGCTTTACTTGGTTTCTCCTTAGGCTGTGGTGGCTCTCTTACAGCAGCCCAAAATGATTCATCTAGACAACCGTCAAGAATATCTCGGATCATGTTGTCCAACTTCCTATCCCCTTTCTGACCAAGCCCAAGTGGATATATATCTTCATATGGCTTAGCCACCATGTTTTTCTCCACTCGTACCTGCAAACATCAGATATTAAAACTCTGACTAATGAACAAACTCTAAACACAAAACCTACAAAACATACATACCTTTTTGTCACGTGATTTTATAATATCCTTGTCTAGTACATCCTCAAGATTGGCGTGAGTCCTGCGTGTCTCCCATCGAATGAGAGGAATTTCTACATCTTTCTTCAGATTAGCCAGCTCCCTGAAAGCAGGAATGTACTCGAATGCCCAAATCAGCAACACATGTACAGGGCCGTGAAGGGTGTACGTCGTTCCATGTAATGAGGCTGCCTTGATTGAATGGATCAGAACTGTAAAGGCCTGCGTGCCCCAAGGGTACCTCTCGAAAGCCTCTGAATCTAGCACCAACTTAGCTTGGGCTAGGGGGAGCTTGGCTTCCCGGTGCTTAGCATACACACCGACGTGCAGAATGAATAGGAGACCTAGCATCCTCTTCTTGTCGTTTGACCAAGTGCTGTACATATTAAACCGTAAACATAAGAGCCCTACGAGACATAACATTAATCCTACGAGATATGACAAGAATCCTACGAGACATGCATGAAGCCTACGAGGCACACCATGAAACCTACGAGGCATGACATGAAACCTACGAGACATGGCATGAATCTTACGAGAAATGTTATGAAACCTACGAGGCATGACATGAAACCTACGAGACATGACGTGAAACCTACGAGGCATGAGATGAAACCTACGAAACATGAGATGAAACCTACGAGACATGGGATGAAACCTACGAGACTTGACATGAAACCTACGAGACATGAGATGAAACCTACGAGACATGAGATGAAACCTACGAGACGTGAGATGAAACCTACGAGACATGACATGAAACCTACGAGACATGACATGTCAAGTTTCGTAGGTTTCATGTACATCAAAACAAAAGAAAAGCGTAGGTTCCGAGACAAACCTGCATTTACTTAAGGCATTTTTTAACTCGGCAAAGTCAGGGCCCAAACCAGGATGTGTCCCAATATCCTGCCAGAATTCTTCGTGTGAGGGTCCATCTTCCAAACCATCTCCGATTACGTCACAGTTCATGTGAGTAATCTCCTGAAACTCATGAAGAGAGAACCTGATTGGCCTACAACCAACCAAGACCCACAGCTCATCGCGACTACTCACATCTAGTTGGTTCATCAGCAACCAATCAACAACCTTAGAGTGCCATTGATACTTCATGGTCGCAAGTTTGAGGAGCACTCCGACGGATGAATTGTCTCTAATGTCGTCGAAGACTTCTGACCCAATTGCAACCCTCAACATTTGAAACTCTAGGAGTTTACAACTATGATTGATGGACTTTCGTTTTCCTGGACCAACCCCTGGACCAAATAATCTCGTCGGATATTCCTTCTTCTCTGCCATTGATCTACAAGACATAACAGAACTCATTATAAGACAAACCAACAAACCATGAATCCTACGACAAATATCAGAGAATCCTACGTAATGTCAACCAAGAATCCTACGTAACGTCAAATATGAATCCTACGAGATGTATCAGAAACCTACATAACAATAACTCAGAAACCTACGACACAGCACCAGTTTCCTACTAAACAGTATGTAAGACCTACGACACAGCACCAGTTTCCTACGAAACAGTAGGTAAAACCTACGACACAACACCAATTTCCTACGAAACAGTAGGTAAAACCTACGACACAGCACCATGTGCCTACGAAACTTAGCCAGAATCCTACAGAACGACAACCTGAAAGTAAACTAACATACATAACGTTAACGAGAACCGTACGAAACATCGAGGGAAAGCCTACAAGAAAACGAGAAGAAGAAGACGAAGTAGGCCGAGACCTAGGTCACTTACTAACTACGAGACGGCGGAATAGCAGGTGGAAATGTAGAAGAAAAAGCCGCAATGGCAGTGAAGAAGAAAACGAAGTAAAGAAAGAAAAGGAAAGATGCGACGGCGAGAGCAAAACGGGAAGTTACGACTGCTTGAGGAAGACGAAGAAGAACTCCTAGAGGACGACGAAGCAACAACGGTTCGGAAAAAAGAGTTAGGTTTTTGAGTAACAATATTTTTTTTTCTCGATGGCATTATTGTAATTAATGGATCATTGTGGAAAATTATGGACATTTCCACACTTTGGCAGTTTTGAATGATCAAAAGAAACTATTCTAGTAATTAAAGGATCATATTGAACTATTACAGTAATTCTCTCTATATTTTTTGTCATTCTACTTGTCTTAAACAAACGCATATGTTTTCAATGGGATTCTCCTACGATTAGGAGCTCAGTTCTGGTGATATTAGCGATTTTCCTACGATTAGGGTTCTCCTACGATTAAGGTTCTCCTACGATTAGGGTTCTCCTACAATGGGGTTCTCCTACGATTAGGAGCTTAGTCCTCCAATGACATCCTTCATCTCTATTCTAGCGATTTTCGGTGGAAAAGTATGCTCAGTTCGATTAATTCTGCTCTAGAGAACATGTTAATGGAGGACAATAAACCTTTTAAGCTGAAACGCGTTCCAAAGGTCTATGCGGCTGAAAGGAACAAGTGTAGCATCATGGGGAGGCTTATACATTTAGCGGTACAGAAGATGACAAATTTCATCCATGATATGTCGAGACTATGAAAGGTGTCGTGGTTATGCCCTGTCAGATGATAAATTTTTATTTATCTTTGATCACGAAACGGACCTAAAAGCTGTTCTAGATGCTAGAGCTTAGACCTATGAGGATTGGTCTTTGGTTCTAGAACGATGGTGTGAGAAACCGGATGACGACTACCTTACGCACTTACCTATTTGGGTCCATATGAGGGATATCCCTCTGGACTGCTATGATGTCGATGTCTTGTTGGAGATAGCTGGCTTTTTAGGTCATGTGATTGAACTCGCTTTCGATCCTAAAAAACCACAAAGCAAGGGCTTTATCTCAGTGCATATCAGTTATGATGTGACTTGTCCCTTGAAGAAATCTAAAATTTTTTTGAGTTACCTTCTGGTGAAGTAATCGTTATTAGCTTTGTTATCAATGTCAACGACTTACACATGATAAAACTCGATGTCCACTTAACTCTGGTAATCGACACTCGGGTACAACGGTAGAGAAAGCATCGGTCAAAAAAATGTTAAGTTGAGACTCAAGGAAGATGACCCACTGTTTGGTGTATTGACACAAGACAATGTGGGAATTGATGCATGCACTAGAAAATTTAAGATAACTGATGATGTTTTAGATATTATACGCATTTACATCTCTGTTGAAGACAAGGATGAGAAAATGGCAAGAACAATTTGTCTTCGCCGGTATATGTGGAAGCTAGATGGTGATCAGCAAGACCTTCATCGTTATCTTAGCCTTGAAGCCCCGCCAATGATAACTTCTGATCTGGAAAAAGGCAAATGTCTGGTTTTTGACTTTTTGACCTAGACCAACAAAGATAACAGTCAAGTTAAGTTGCTTGCGGATTCTTTTAAAGCGGCGCATAATAGAGCATCTTACATTCTCTCGGGTGATGCTAGAAGCTATGACGACAGTACTTACCCACGAGAGGAAACGACGGTCATTAAGGTTGGCTCAGTTGGAGCTAGCTTTTCCGGTTTTACTCCTCAAGGGTTAAAAAATCGTAGACGCCCAAGCAAATGGGGACGACAACAATCCAAGAAAAAGTTTGTCCAGGTTTATAGAGAAAAACACCATGACAAGGAAGAGGTTGATACAAACACTAAGAGGAAATCGGTGGATGATCTTGAATCTACAACTCCAAAAGCTCCAAAAAGAAGCAACGTCGAGGCTATTCCGAGTAAGGAACGGCCGTCGCAGCAATGAGCATAGCTACCTAGAATTGTCAAGGGTTGGGGAACCCCTTGACAATTCAGATTCTAAGGGAGATGAGAAGAAATCATTTCCCTAATTTTTTGTTCCTCATGGAGACCAAAAACTCCATTTGTTTGTTTCAAATTTACAGAAATCACTTGGGTATGATAATGCGTGTATTGTAGATCCAGTTGGCTTGTGCGGTGAACTCACCTTACTATGGAAATCATCATACAATGTTACTGTTCTCCAAGCAAATAAGAACCTCATTGATGTTAATGTCAGATTTGGTTCTTTTTCAATTTATCTTTCCTTGGTGTATGAAGAACCTTCAAGGCCTTTTAGACACGTTGTATATGATATGCTATCTGACATAGGTGGCCGTCGAATAGAACCATAGCTTTTGGTGGGAGATTTTAATGAAATATGCTCTAACTCTACGAAGCTAGGTGGTCCACGTAGAGAGGAATCTTCCTTTCTTCCATTTTGAAGCATGATATTGGTTGTGGTATACGTGAGATAACATGTACGAGTGATCAGTTCTCGTGGGTTGGAGTACGTCATGGTTTATATATTCAGGCCAAGCTTGATCGAGCTTTTGGGAACTTAAAATGGTCTCAAACTTTTCCAACGGTTAAGGGATCTTTCCTAGACCTAGATCTATTGGAAACAGAAATGTCGAGAAAATTGGTTAAAAGAAGGGGACCAAATCATGAAGTTTTTTCACAGAAGTGTTAAACGTCGCCATATTCAAAACTCGATTCTTATGCTTCTCAATGATGACGGCTTAGAACATTTCTCGGAGGGTTCTAATGGTGATATTGCTATTAAGTATTTCAAGAAGTTATTCTTTTCCACGCAGCCTGGTTTTGCGGCTGAGCTCCTTGATGGTCTATCCCCTCGAGTGACTCGAGAAATGAATACACATCTCACCCGACCAGTCTCTAATGATAAGATAAATGCTGCAACGTTTGGTATTAAAAGTTGTAAAGCATCAAGAACCGACGGTATGACTGGGCTTTTCTTTTAATCTCAATGGGATGTAGTTGGTGACCAAGTGATACGTGAGGTTCGTAGTTTCTTTGATACCGGTACAATGCCTTCCGATTGGAACTATACTCAAACAGTTCTTATTCCAAAGGTTACCAATCCTAGTAAAATGACAGATTTGAGACCTATAAGCCTCTGCTCGATTGTATACAAAGTCATTTCCACGATTCTAAGCTCTCAGTTAAAAAGATGGCTCCCGCAGATTGTGTTTAATACGCAAGGTGCCTTTGTTGCCGGTAAGCTAATTTCTAAAAATATACTTGTGGCTCACGAGATGATTCATGCGTTGAAGACGAACCCGAGGTGTAACGAAAAGTTCATGGTGATTAAAACGGACATGTTTAAAGCCTATGACATGGTTGAATGGTGCTTCTTGAGGGATTTATTTCGAAAACTTGGGTTCTGTGAGCTATGGTGCAACTGGCTTATGGAGTGTATAACTTCGGTTTCATACTTTGTAGTCTTGAACGGTCGATCCCATGATATGTTTAGACTAGGGAGAGGTATTAGACAAGGTGACCCTATCTACCTGTTCTTGTTTATTCTTTGTGCTGAGGCACTTATCCACACCATGAGGAAGTCTGAATTGGAAAACAGGATTTCGGGTATCTGCGTATCTCGAAACGGCCCTTCAGTGCAACAGTTACTCTTTGTTGATGACAATATATTTATGTGCAAAGCCACTTTTTCGGAAGCTACAGAAGTATTGCGATGCCTGAAACTTTATGGTGATGCATCAGGGCAGGAAATTAATTTCCAAAAATGGGCTATCACTTTTGGTTCAAAGATAGACCCAGTTATGAAACGGATCCTTGGCTTATTTATGGGAATCACATCGGAACGTGGTGACGGTAAATACATTGGTCTGCCAGAATGCTTAAGTGGATCCAAGCGTGAGGTTTTAAACTCTCGCTCTTACAGTCTACGCTATGTCATGTTTTAAGCTCACCAAACATCAAGGTCAGAAACTCACGAGTGTAATCTCTAGTTTTTGGTGGAACAGTCAATATGAGAAGAAGAAATTGACTAGGTTTCATGGGAGTAACTTTGCAAATCTAGGAAATAAGGTGGGCTCGACTTTAGAGATATAAGGGCTTTTAACCAAGTGTTGTTGCCAAAACAAGCTTGGCATCTCCTAGACTCTCTGATTTCTCTTGTAAGTCGACTATTGTTGATTATATGGATGAGATCCTTTGATGCATTGAGGCTGGACAAACAAATAGCTTATATTGCAAAGCGTTTCCTTGTATGGTGTGGCATATCTCGCTGCAATGGAATGCTAAAGTGTTTGTAGATAAAACGCAAAATGTGGACATTTTGATTGCTCAAGCTCTGGCAGAAACAGAGGAATTCTTTAAGATCACATCAGAACCTGTTGAGCCATCGCCGCCCTCTAGATTGAGGAGCATATATGTGTGGTCTAAACCTCCTGCAGGTGTCCTTAAATGTAATGTTGCAGTGCCCTGGAAATGTTCCCTTTGATTGGCATGTTCGACATGGATTCTCTGCAACAGCAATGGAGATGTTCTTTTCCATAGTCGCGATGCTCTGATTTCATCTCAATCCAAGATCACAACCGAGTTTTAATGCCTTTTGTGGCCAGTACGAAGTTGTTTGGACCTTTGTTGTGCTAATGTGGAGTTTTGGACCAAAAATGCCAGTATTTCAGGCCATAAATAACCCAAAAGATTGGCTGAGATATCGATCCTACTCGAACCGATGGTCTCATATGCTACAGCCCCAATATAGCTTTAAAGTTATGCTCTCTGGTGGTAAAGCAAATCAAGCTGCAAGACGTATTGCTACAAGTGTCATACGCAATGGAAGATATAACTTTTATCTTGCTGCAGGTGAACCCCTTTGGCTTCGATCATGTATCGACGCAGACAGAGTGTCTACATAGCTCTATTCATTAGCTCTCTTGGAGCTTCTTCCTTTTGTGTTTTGTTTGTTTTGATTACGATTGACTGTAATCCAGTGAACCCTCTATCACTCGTTTCTAAGTGATGCATTAATAATATTCTTAATGATAAAAAATATATATATATTTTTTGTCGATAATTAATCAGCAAGCCAAACTCCCAAATGACAAATAGTATAGATGAACGCAATCCTCTCAAATCGAACTATAAACATTTAACCAAGTAAACATTAGGTCAATCCAACTGTTTTTTTTTTCTTTTTTTGTCAACATTAGATCGAAAAGGCTCGATCCTATTTAATGTACCAATTTGTAGAGGAGAGTACTCAAATCCTAGATGCCATAATTATTAGTTGAATTATATTAATATAAAAAATGTTTGTCTACAAATATTATATTGCAGTTCTCATGTGTTACCAAATAACATCTCTTCCAATCAGGTCTCCCTCTATAGTGTAAATTCTTCAACAGTTCCAACTACACAACCTCCTCGTTTGTATCGCTTTTTTCTTAAATTTATATTCTTAAACAAACAAAAAAGACCGGACTTTTCTTCTCTCCCTCTCTCCTTCACTGAGTCGATCGATCATTACGAGGTTTTCTACTACGGCAGCTTTTCCAATATCCAACCAATTCGCCAAGATTCTTCGTGCCATGGCTACCACAGTCGCTGGACCCAACCTTATCTCCTTCAAAGCCGCCGGGAAGCTCGGTTACCGTGAGGTCTCTCAGGTCCGACAATGGGCTCCACTTCAGTCTGCGATGCCTCATTCCCGAATGCTGCGATGTGAATCGCACCGGCCATTTTCAACCACTGGTACTCATTCCTCTTTTCTACTCTCTGCGCCTTTTTCCTCTGACTTGATCTCTCCCATTTTCTCATCATCTCTTATGGTAACGCAGTTGTGAAGGCTCAAGCGGTTGCGACTGAGCAATCAACAGCGGAGGCAGCTCAAAAAGTGGAATCTCCAGTGGTTGTTGTGACTGGTGCCTCAAGAGGGATTGGTAAAGCAATTGCTCTTGCCTTGGGTAAAGCGGGATGCAAGGTTAGTACTAACACTATCAGTCATAGTTTTTTAAGATTTCTTCAAGCATTCATTTTTACGATAGTGGACTTCAATTTGTGAGTTAAAGTGTTAGTTCTTTGTCTATTTGAGCTTGGGTTATAGTGTTTTAGCTCTACAGAAAGAAAACCAATGGAGGTACGGTCTAGTGCAGTTTTGGAAGCTAACATTGTTCTTTTTGCTGCAGGTCTTGGTGAATTATGCTAGGTCATCAAAAGAGGCTGAAGAAGTTTCTAAACAGGTGATTGTTTCCCTGAATTGTAGTGCAATTTTTTCAAAACTCCCCATCATTTTGTTGTCTGCTTGAGTTTGGAACAGTTTCTTTGTTTTTTCTGTTTCGGATATGGTTTTGGACCAATCATAGGCATGGAAGGATGTTGTAATTGATACAGGAAAAAATGAGGCACCTTTCGAGTTTAGATTTTTTGAAACAATTTTGCTTCTGGCCTGGGAAAATGTTTCATCAATCTGTTCTTGTTGCGATATGCTTTTAAGATGCGTTTGTGTTTGTGCTCTCCTTCCACACTGCCATATGAAACCCGATCTTTTAGCTAACAAATAACATCTGCAATCAATAATAGTGTTTCCTTCTACAATGTCACCTTATTTCATGTTGTCTCTTGACGTATTCTCTCTGAAACTGTAGATTGAAGAATATGGTGGCCAGGCTATTACTTTTGGGGGTGATGTCTCTAAAGCAGCTGATGTGGACGCGATGATGAAAACCGTGAGTGATCAACGCTATACCATCTTATATCTTAATTCGACATCTTATCATTTTCCTTTATATTTTTATGTCTGCAGGCTGTTGATAAATGGGGAACCATCGATGTTGTGGTTAACAATGCAGGTGAATGAGAACCCTGGTTCCTGTTGATTTTTAGTGAGTACCTTACTGACATGGCTGCATGTTTTCAGGGATTACTCGCGATACCTTATTAATACGAATGAAGCAATCCCAATGGCAGGAAGTGATTGATTTGAATCTCACTGGAGTATTTCTTTGTACCCAGGTTTGTGTTCCTGCAACCTGCTGAAAGTATTAAATTCACGGAATCTCAGGTACTAATACTCAATGACTCTCTGTAGGCAGCAATAAAGATCATGATGAAGAAGCGAAAGGTACTAGATCTCTTCACTTCTACAATTTCTAGCAACTGTCTGCACTTGTTTTATTACTTTTCATAATATGCTGTGTCACCGTCTATAACCTCACACATTTGTTATTGTCTTTATGATATGAAAATACTTCCTTTCAGCATAACGAGAATTGATATATAAGAAGACAAATCTGTTTGATTTGAGCTCTTCTATAAGATTAAGAATGAAGTAAATATGAACCTAGGTTATGGTTTAATATTTGCATATGATCTTGCAGGGAAGAATCATCAATATATCGTCAGTTGTTGGCCTCATTGGTAATATTGGCCAAGCAAATTACGCTGCTGCTAAAGGTGGAGTTATTTCGTTTTCCAAGACTGCTGCCAGAGAGGGTGCGAGCAGGAATATAAATGTATGTGACCTATCTTCCTCATCAAATTCCTGTCTTTCCCTTTTGTGGTTCCTTAAACAATATATTGAATTTGGTCAGCCGGCAATTTTTTCTATTCCAGGTCAATGTGGTCTGCCCTGGATTCATTGCATCTGACATGACTGCCGAGCTTGGAGAAGACATGGAAAAGAAGATATTGGGAACAATCCCATTAGGTAATGGGGAGTTTAAATTTATTCATTTGTTTCTGGTAATTTACGTGGGTTAGGATGTATCTGAGATATCAAAAGATTTGTTAGATGGAAGTATTTCTGATGCAAAACAAACTGGTTTGATTTTCAGGACGATATGGAAAGCCAGAAGAAGTAGCTGGCTTGGTAGAATTTTTGGCTCTCAGTCCTGCAGCCAGTTACATCACCGGACAGGTTAATAACTCATACTCCTATCCACTGAAGTGGTTAACTTGGTTTCTGATTATGTTACTGACCTAACCATAAATAAAATCACTGGTTTGCAGGAATTCACCATCGATGGAGGTATTGCTATCTAGATATTTGGTACGATTCGACTTTTGTTTAGTTAAAACCATTTGGTAAACAGATAAAGTTGAGTTCTTCCTCACACTTTGTGGCATTTCTAGTTTGCGGTATCTAAAACTTAATGCTTGAACTACGTTATAATATATGAATCAAAGAGCTTTGTAGCCACAATTGCTGGTTTTGATCGTTGGTGTGCCGTATGGAAGTAGCATAAGCTCCACAAAGCTACAACTTTAGTATTAAGTAAACAGAAGGTTTATAATTAAGCCGTGTTCTTAAGAAGGTCGCTGCGACAGCGACAAATAAAGAAAATATGGTCTTGCTTAAAGACAAAAATAATTAAAATGATGTCTAAAAGTAGACGCCGATGTTGCCGATTGTGTATTATATGATCGCTGTTAAATCTAGCGATCTATTTTACACACAATATGATCGCTGTTAAATCTAGCGATCTATTTTATAACTCAGCGATCAACTGATCATCAACATCATAGGCATAACTACTCACAGTCGCAGCGACTTGTAGGAGAACAGGGCCTTACTTTGCCAGCCCCTGAAGCCATGAAAAGTTAGATCACATGCGAATATTTCGACTGTAATTCCAACCGTTATTGAACACTTATAAAAAGTGATGAAGAAATTATAATTCGTTTGAATTCAAGTTGTTATAAAACCGGGGAATTTGGCTATATTAACCTAAAATTTGGGTGCAAATACAAAAGTATACCTCAATTTGAGTCAAATACAAAAGTAACCCAAAAGATTAGTGAAATTACAATATTCTCTTACATGACCAAACAAAAAACAGAGATAACAATTACAATTATAACCTTGTGTAGTCTACAATAGAAATCTACTCTTAAGTAGACTACATATAAAGTCTACTTTATGATTTTAGTTTATTTTTAACGTTTAAAAATAATAAAAAATAATTTGATGAAACATAACTAAAATATATGCAATTAATAAGTATTGAAATTAAAATTTATGAAATTAAACTAACAAATATCATATTAATTAGATTTTGGCATTTTGAGTGTAGGATTTGATATTATGTAATCTTAGGGTTTGACATTATGAATTGATAATTATGCAATACTTATACTTTTTCAAATTTTTGAATGAAATCTTTAATTTTTGAATATATTAACAATAAGTTTTGTTTAATGTTTTGACCATTAAATATAAAATAATCAATATTTGGTTTAGAAATTATGTTTAGGGTTTAGGGTATATGGTTTAGTGTAAACTTTATATGAAATCTATAGTGAGATTTCTTGTGAAGTCTACAACAATAAAGTAGATTACATATGAAGTCTATTTTGTGATTTTAGTTTACTTTAAATTTCAAAAATAATAAAAAATATTTTGGGAAAATATTCTCTCCTTTAGAGTCAATACAAAGATTAGCAAATGTGCTTTCACACTCATAGAACCTTAAGTAGAAAGATCTTGAAATTACTGAAATAATTCGATAAGATCTTGAAATTACTAAACTAGTTCAATCTCATCATAAGGTTTAAGGATTTTGGGAATGTTTGATCATTTTATTACATAATAGAATTCATATGAAGTCTTTTTTTTTGTGCAACGCATATGAAGTCTATTCTCAATAAACTTAGGTATGTAAAAATATACAGAAAAAAGCCATTATACATATGCTATAAATTTCTTTTTAACAAAATTGTCATTGTAGACTTCACATGAAACCTACTCAGTGTACATTTCAAATGAAGTCTACTCAGAATGAGATAACTATCCAAATTATTTCAAAAATTTATAAAACCATAAATATAACACATAAATATGTAAATTATATAAAGAGGCAGACAACTAGAGTAACACACATGGGAAAAATACAAGAAAATAAAATAACATTATGCATATGCTATAAATTCGTTTTTAACAAAATTATCATAGTAGACTTCACATGAAACCTACTTAGTGTACATTTCAAATGAAGTCTACTCAGAATAAGCTAACTATCCAAATTACTTCAAAAATTTATAAAACCATAAATATAACACATAAATATGTAAATTATATACAGAGGCAGACAACTAGAGAAACACACATGGGAAAAATACAAAAAAATAAAATAACATTATGCATATGCTATAAATTCGTTTTTAACAAAATTGTCATAGTAGACTTCACATGAAGACTACTCAGTATAGATTTTAAATGAAGTCTACTCAGAATGAGCTAACCACCCAAATTATTTCAAAATTTTACAAAACCATAAATATAACATATAAACATGTAAATTTTATACAGAGGCAAACAACTAGAGAAACACACATAGGAAAAATACAAAAAAAAAATAACATTATACATATACTATAAATTAATTTTTAACAAAATTGTCATAGTAGACTTTAATTAGTGTAGATTTCAAATGAAGTCTACTCAGAATGAGCTAACTACCCAAATTATTTCAAAAATTTACAAAACCACAAATATAACACATAAATATGTAAATTTTATACAAAGGCAGACAACTAGAGAAACACACATAGGAAAAATACAAAAAAAAAATTATACATATGCTATAAATTCGTTTTTAACAAAATTTTCATAGTAGACTTCACTTGAAATTTACTTAGTGTAGATTTCAAATGAAGACTACTCAAAATGAGCTAACTATTCAAATGATTTCAAAATTTTACAAAACCACAAATATAACACTATAAATTTCATATAGAGGCAAATAACTAGAGAGACACACATATGAAAAAAACAAAAAAAAAAACATTATGCATATGCTATAAATTCGGTTTTAACAAAAGTGTTATAGTAGACTTCACATGAAATATACTCAGTGTAAATTTTAAACGAAGTATACTTAGAATGAGCTAACTACCCAAACTATTTCAAAAATTTACAAAAACCACAAATATAACACATAAACATGTAATTTTTATATAGAGGTAGACAACTAGAGAAACATACATGGAAAAAATACAATAAAAAATAACATTATACATATGCTATAAATTCATTTTTAACAAAATTGTCATAGTAGACTTCATGTGAAGTCTACAATGTACGTAGTCTACATATGAAGTATACTCTCTATGTAATCTACATATGAAGTCTACTTCTAGGTTAGTTTCGTAATTGACCAATGTGTTGACTATCAAAGTAAACTTCATGTAAAGTTTACACGAACAGTCTACAAACAAGGTCAAATGGTAGACTTCATATGAAGTCTACTGAGATTATTTTTTGCAATTGACTAAGTTTGACTTTTTTGTATGAAATCTACTTGGGAAGTCTACACAGTGTAGACTTCATATGAAATCTAGTTTACAAATTAGTAGATTTCTTATGAAGTATACTTTCTGTACTTGATTACGTCATATATCAAATTACGTAAGCAATTTATAAATAGACTTCATTTGAAGTTTACTTTATAAATGGTAGACTTCATATGAAGTCTACATGGTGTAGACTTCCCAAGTAGATTTCACATACAAAAGTCAAAGTTAGTCAAATGCAAACTAACCTCAGTAGACTTAATGTGCAGTATGTTATTTGAAATTGTCTGTAGACTTCAATTTCGATAGTCAACACATTGGTCAATTGCAAAACTAACCCTTTTTAACGTGGACTTAATATAAAGTTTACATAAGAATTTTTTTTTCTCCAAAGAGAAATATGTAGACTTCAAGTTAAGTTTACAACATATTGGTCAAATGCAAAACTAACTCATCTGTTGACTTGTAGACTTCACATTAAATCTACATTGCAAGTAGACTTCACATGAAATTTACTATCTGTAAAAAAAACGAAAAAGTAGTAAGAATTTAGATTGAGCTTGTGTTTACCTTCAATTACTGCCTAGAACTTTGATTCAAGCTAATAACTAAGAAGCCCAATCGTTTTTGATGCAAGAAACTTGAAAACAACAGGATCTAAAAAAATTGAAAATTTTGAAATGCATATAAAAGAGTTTTTGGATGGAATTGGAGAGAAAGTAAAAGAATATGAAGTTATGAACTTCATTTCGGGTTCATAATGGCCGGATTTGGTAGGTAGAAGAGCATTTAGAGCTCAATTTTGGTTGTTAATAGTGGTTGGAAAAATTGATGAAGATGATATTTTTGTAAATAAGTGGTATAGATTAGATATTTGTGTCTTTTTGGGTTTTATTTGTTATTTAAAAAAAATGGCATAATTGAAATTCTTAAAAGGATAAAATGATAAAAAAATTTGGGAAGAGAAAAATGTGAGTTATATTTGCAATTAATTCAAGAAATTGAGTCATTTTTGAAAAAAATCCCTATAAAACCCGTGATTAAATTAAATAAAAGATTACAGATACATATCATATCAACTTGTAAGTTGTAACCATAAACCATAAATATTTTGTTTGAGGAGACGAAAAGCATTGTCGTGTGCATTGCATCTAGATGACACAGTCACCAAATCCCCGTGTACATTCTCACATAAATTACGAAATATCACAAGAAAGAACCAAGAAATGTAGATTAATAATTGTATTAAATTATAGTAGTAATAACAAAAGATGCCAAAGATCATAAAATTACGGATCTTAACTAAGGACTTGAAATAACTTGAACGGACAAGTCAAATAAAATTAGACAAGTCCGTGATCTTATTTTATGTTTTTCTTGTATAGCCAACATATGA
This sequence comes from Lepidium didymum, assembly GCA_963920545.1. NCBI lineage: Eukaryota > Viridiplantae > Streptophyta > Magnoliopsida > Brassicales > Brassicaceae > Lepidium > Lepidium didymum. The sequence goes on along the minus strand of OY986992.1, from coordinate 17,927,645 downwards.
TCGATCTAAGAGAAGAACTTGTAGGTCGAGGCATTGACAATGATGGTTCTGAGGCCACCAATTGGGGCTAGGATCGTCAAAATAACTCCTACTACGATGCAGAACTGCACAACACCAAACCAAAACACAAAAGTTAGTTGTGTACGGGAAAACAAAAGCCTATAGATCATTGATTAGTACAAGGAAACATACCCAGTTCATTGTCCAAGATAGACTAAACTTCTTTGGTTTCTTGAGAATGAGCCAAATAATGCATGGAAGCTGCAGTTGCAGAGTATAGTTAGTGATTATAAAACTCTATATTTATGGGAAAATCAATGAGCAAATGAATAGATTGGTTGGTACTATACGTAGTAAGTTGTTGGGGCGAAGGCAAATCCTCCAAAGAAACCGAGTAGTCCACCGAAAAACGGGACACATATCGCAACAATCATCGTGAAAGCTGCATAAGGACAATCAGATGAATATATATAGAGTAGGAGAATGAGGTTCAATGTAATAATAAGGAGAAGTGGCTTCTTACCGACGTAAAGGCTGCGAGTGATGAAACGGAGCATGAAGGAAGGATTGAAATTCATCTTTTTGACCAAAAAGGTTTCGAGCATGTCAAATACCGGCATTGCAAAGATCTGAGTCCACAGAGATAGTCATTATTGAATGAATGTTTCTAAATTTTCAATGTTAAAAAAGATGGATGTAGAAGAAGACCTGATAGCTTCCAATGACGTGGACGACCACAAACAAGTTAGCCATGGCGATAAGCCAGACAGGCTTCTCCAAAGTAATGAGAATGTTGTCATCAACGTTGTTTCCAAAGATATAATATCCAATGAATGCTACAGGGAAGTAGCAGATGGCTACAACAATGTAAGCTACAACGACTCCTCTCCACATTGGAACCTTAGAAGGCATCTCCGGAGTAGAAGGGATCGTGGCCTGAATCTCCAAGACGACATTGTGACCTGCATAAGCAAAAGCCACATCTCCCATTGCATTCAAGAAGTTAAATACGTTTCCTGCACTTGTCGAGGCTCTAGGCGTGTAGGCTACATCTGATTGAACCCCTTTGTGCACTGATGCAGCCCAAGCGATAGTTGAGTACCTGTAAATACATATCACAACGAGATTATAAACCATATGGTAATGGTTAGAACCAGAACAAAATCACTGGATCACACACTCTTGATTGATTAAGGTTAAGAGGTTTACGTTAAGGACATAACAGCAGCAGCGAGTGAGATAATGGAGATGGAATTGAAATTGGGAAGGTGAGAGAGAACGAAGTGAATGGAAGCAAAGATCATGATCCAATATGTAGTTCTGATGTCTTTGCAATCGGAACAGAGTAATTGATGGACTTTTTTGAGGGATGCTCCTCCAGTGACCATATAAACAATGTCTACACCGACCTCAACAATAAGCTGTTGAGGCACGATGATCCAAAGTCCAAGCTTTTCACCAAAAGCGTGTTGGCCTAGCTCGTGATATCTGTCAAGCCTCTTACCAGGAACGATCTCATGCATCTCCACCATTTGCCACAGTGTGTACAAAGTAATCACCCATGACAACACCATTAACGTCACTCCAGGTCCCCTGCACATATACACATAACTCAGATCAAATCAGATCTCATGGATTGATACAGAAAGTGAGAATTAGATATCAAAAACGGGTACCATCCGAGATTAGACATGGCGTAAGGCAAGCTGAGAACACCGGCACCAACCATGGCTGTTACATTGTGAAAAGCAGAGTACCACCACTTGGCGTTTCTGGAGGATGTGATCGGTAACCAATCGTCGACGTTCTTCTGCTTCGCCGCCGCAACCTCGCTCGCTGACATGTCATTATTCCCCATATTTTGACCTAATTTTCGAGAGATATTGTTTGTCTGTGAGAAAAGAAGAGGAGATAACTATAAAGATTTTAGGAGAATGAAGATGAGAATATGTAGACAGATATTATTTAAGGGAGGAGAGGATCAAGGTTTTAGAGTTTATCTACTCAAATCTGTTTGTATCTTTTGTTATAAATAGATTTGATATTATAATATTCCCAAATATGTAGGAGCGTTTTTTTGTTAGTTAGTTAAGGTTGTTTTGTTCAAGACAGCTCCAACTGGAATCCTTTCATGCCAAGCTTGTGTGTTTGCATACATTTAATGACTAATATACCCACCAATTCTTCTAGATTCTTTCCACTCTTGCACAACTTTTCTGTAATTTTTTTTCTTTTGAATCTCCATGAGATATCATATTTATTTTTATATAAAGGTGAATCTTTTTCTTTCCTATAATCACCTGATTTAACGTGTCAAATTTATATGAGGTATATTTTTTTGTTTAAATTTCATATGTATATCAATTTTTCATTATTGTGAGATATTTTTTCCAAAATCCGAAAAAAAATTGTTTCGAAAATGTTATTTTGAATGTTAATATATTAATAAATAGCCAAGGACAAGTGGCGCAGTGGTAGTGATCACTTTACAAATCTTCCGGCACCGGGTTCGATTCCTCCAGATACAAAGAGAAGGAAGAAAAAAATAAATATGAGTTTTGGCTATGAATTGGTCTTGTAAATCGAATTATTGAAAAAAATAAAATTAACAAAAAAAATAATTATTATATATTAATAAATAATATATATAACAACTGTTTCAAATATTGACCCAATATGAAATTTAAATTATTTTTATCTATTCTATAAATTTAAAGTCTAAATTATTTGAAGTATTATTTGAATTTTAAATTCTCATTTTATAGTAAAAAATCATAATGAAAGTTTTGGTAGGATTAAGATCCGTTAAAAATTTATATATTAACATTTGCAAACCTTAAAGGTTCTGCGAATTGTTTTAATTTGTTTCTAAGTGATATAAGTCTGACCAAGTGTGTTTACTCGTCTTAGATGTCTGCTAACGATCAAGAGACGCCGAGACCGATCCAAGACACACAAATGACTGACCAACAAGCCGTTGATGCAACGAGTTTTCATGTTGACAATCACGCTGATGAGACGACTCGTCGAATCCTGTTCTGAAGTGGTCCTCTTCAACGACTGGTCAAAATGTTGCAGTACAATGACAACATGTAGTTGTGCCTACACCCGTGATTCACAGAGCTTCAACGATGGGACAATGTCCTGAAAAATTTGAGGGCAAAGGTTTCAAATAGTGGCAGTTAAAGATGATATTTTTTCTGACAAATTTTAAGTTTGAGAAGTTTGTTAAGGAGGATAAACCAGACCCATTGATGCTTGCTACTATGGAAGCATGAGTTCATTCGGACTACATGTGTAAAAGCTGGATCTTAAACCGCCTTGATGACATACTTTTCAAAGTCTATTGTGACTACAAGATATTTAAGATGTTATGGACAACCCTAGAAAATAAGTACATGGTTGAAGATGCTGGTTAAAAGTACGTTGTGGCAAAGTTTTTGAATTTCCAAACCGGTAATGCAACAAGTGGAAGCATTTCAACTGATCTGTCAAGAGATCGAATCTGAAGGAATATCAATCCGCGAACCTTGAATAGGGAACAACGTGATTGCAAGGCTTCCACCAACCTGGCTTGACTTCAAGAATTATCTATGACTTTAGAAGATGTTTGATAAAAACCTACATGACTGGAGATCCCAAGAAGTAGGTTCAAAGGGACAACTAAAGTAGGCTATATATGCATAGTGCACTGTGAACATTATGACTCTATCCAGTTCTAAAGATGATTAACAGTGCAACTTTCTTGGTTGAAACATGAAGTATTACATGTTACTTCTGTACACCCAAATGTTTGGCAAATTACCTAGTGAGTGTGAAATAAAGGTCATTTCTAAGAGAATGAAGGTAAGGCTATACTCTCTGAGTTCACTCATGAAATACCAGACAAAGTTCAAGACTAAAATAAACTCAATAGAGAACTTAGTTCTACTAGAGAATGAACTGGGTTATACATGTTGTCTAGGTTTACACAATCTTCCGGGTGGTTCAAGATATCATGTTCACTTCCTAGTCCAGTAAACCCGCCATATATTAATAATGAGTGGTTCAAAGTTGAAAGATGCTACTCTCTCAGACATAGTACATGTTCGTCTACACTCTCGAAAGTCTGTATGTATGTCTAGTCCATATGATACGTCTAGTTAGTAGAGTTTATCAAGTCTTTTGTCATATGTTTAGAGTCATATTTATTCATGTGGGAGATTGTTGGACCAGCTATTTACTTAAAGCATTTGGGCTATGTGTAATTGAGATGGTTGAGTGAATGAGAAATGAGATGAGTCTTATTAACTTAAAACACTTGTAAAAAGTCTCACATTGCTAAGGAAAAATGTTTTCCTTGTATATATATAGAAACATTTGTATCCTTGTTTAAAGAGTATGAAGGAGAGAAGAGAATAAGGCCCACACACGCACCACTGTCGCCATCGTGTCGTGCTGATGTGTAGGGTTTTGGGGAGTGTACGCACGTTATTCTTTCTGGGCCAAATTTTTATTAAAGCCTTTTAAAAAAATTAAACCTAAATTGACTAAGTGCAGCCCCTAATCTTGTGCTGCAAGACTTCAACATGACTCATTCTCTAAAATTTTTGGAACCAATTAAGACTACGTTCAAAAAAGATGTTCAGCATCTTCTTAACTTCTTCTCCATGTCTTTGTCTTTATAAAAGCGAGTCTCAGACTCTTCTCAAAATACACTTCTAAAAGCACTAAAATGATGTCAGATTATTCCCGCACAAAGTTTTATCTTCCCGGGAGTGTAGCAGTAGACGCAATTCGTTGATTTCGTTCATCGGGTGTAATATCAACGGTCTATGCGCAGTTTTATCTTGGGACTTAAAAACGCATCATTCTAATACATCATAAGCGTTTGTTAAGTTAAGGTAACAAAATTTTCGTCTCAGCTTTGTGTTTTGATTACCTTAACCGTTTGTTGAATTTATTTATTGTGCTTATAAAATCATTAAACTATTGTCCGAGTTTATAGATCGTTATAAACATATCTATCATTCTTCGATCTTCAAAATTTTGCTAATGGCACAGATGTAATTAGTATCATAATAAAGATTGTTCTTTCAAGAAAATGTTACGGTTTTATTATACAAAAAAAATCACAAACGAAACCATACTTACATAATTTTGATAAAATCTCATAATTGAATTTGGGAAATCCCATAAAAAATTCTTCAAAACTAGAGTCACTGAAAATTTAAATTTTGAATGTTTTCACTCCTAAAACAAAATTTTAATTTAAACTATATAAATTGCTATTTGTAATCCTAAAAGTTAGAATACTTAACAATTTAAACTTTAAATATTTTTTCAACTCACAAATTAAACTTTGAAACTAAATAAAAAGTGTTAAACTCAAACAGAATTATCTATTTAATTATTTGAGATTGAAAAACATTAAAAGAAAAAGAAAACATATAACTTCTAATGTTTTTGACTAAAATTAACAGATAATTCTGTTTGAGTTTAACACTGTTTAATTTTGGCTAAAATTATATGTTTTGACGTTAAGATAAAAAGAATCAAATGGAAAAGAAACAAAAAAAAGAAGCTAAAAGAATCTCTTACCTTGAAAACTTGGATAATTATTAGTTACGATCATATATTAGCGGATCTATATCTATATATGTCATATTTTCTATCTTATACATAAAATATCAAAATGTTTCCAACCCAACCTCCCATGAAATTTGTGGGTTGCGGAAATTAGGCTACAATGAACCACTCGTCTCTATTTATGCTTAGAAAAAGTCACTTGCTTTCCGTGAGTTTTATTGCAAAGAATTAAATTTTTTTTTTTTGATAAAAAAACATTGTAAATTTGATTGATTCTTTCTCCAACCACAAGGACAACTAAAAACAGAGAAACCCCAAAAGTAAGCAACCAAGAAACTTAATAAACATAGTTGATTTCAAACCAATAATGTCTAAAATAAGTAAAACAAGATTCTTCTTTTACCTCCCTCATATTTGTGTCTAAACCTTTTCATTTAACAAAAATCTTGGAAGATGGATTCAGGACTATCATGGGCTGATCAATGGGATTACAACTCTTGACCCTCCTCCAAATCCAAATAGCGAAGATAACAAAAAGAAAAAGAAGAAGGAAGATGGAAGCAAAAGCAGTCTTGTGAAGGCCTTACTTGGTTTCAAATGGATGAAACTTGGCAAGAAATCTGATAAGTAAAATTCATCAATAGGTTTTTAGTTACAAAAGAATTATTGATTCAATTTGTTCCTTTGTAATTAATCCATTGAGTTCTCTCCTTCTTATGTTTACTCATTCTTTTTATCTTAATTGTTAAACCCATTAGATTTTAAAAAAAATTTGTTGGTTGGGGATGATTGTGTCGAGCCATCTATCGATCACTTTGGTTCTTTCTCAAACTAGATGCTTGAACTCCAAGAATAATTTTTTTTTATCAACCTTACTCAATTAATAAGATGTTGAAGCCTCTGAGGTAAATTATCCAAAAAATACGAACATGAAACCCATTTAGTTGTATGGTATATATACACAAAATTTATTAGTTTTTCCCAACGAATTCCAAACACCACCATATCTGAAGAACCCTAAAATATGATGAATAGCTCATTTTGGGACCATTCTAATTAACTTCTAATATATAAGGATCATTGACGATAACGGTTGTCTATAAAATTGTTTTTAAAATAATTATACTTGTAACCCCCACTTGATTAATATATAATCTTGTTTTGACCAAAAATAATAATGATACTAATATAATGGCTGGTCTTTTGTGATGAAGTCTGAAGGAATCTTTACCTATTCTTCACTAAGAATCTTCATAGAAGTGATTTAAAGAGCGTTTGTCTAGTTATACCAGAAAGTTAAGAACTATTTTGTATGTAACCCATGGAGAAGAAAGTTAAGATTTTATCAAGAGAAATAATAAAACCATCTTCTCCAACTCCAAATGATAAGAGAATTCTCAATCTATCTCTTCTTGATCTCCTCAGCTCATCCATGTACACAGGTGCGCTTCTCTTTTACGCAGCCGATCTTCAGAACCTTCTCTGTTTTTCATCAGAGGAGACATCCTTGAGGCTGAAGAAATCTCTGTCTGAAACTTTATCAATCTTCTATCCTCTTGCTGGAAGAATCACTGGAAGTGTTGTTGAATGTAATGATGAAGGAGCTGTGTTTATGGAAGCTAAAGTTGACCAACTTCTCTCGGAGTTTCTTAATTGCCCTGTTCCTGAATCATTGGAATCACTCATTCCTATTGAAGCTATGTCAAGAGAAGCTGTTACATGGCCTGTGTTGTTAATCCAGGCCAATTTCTTCAGCTGTGGAGGTTTGGCGTTCACAATCTGTTTGTCTCATAAGATCACTGATGCAACCTCTTTAGCAATATTCATCAGAGGATGGGCTGAGTCCTCAAGAGGTTTAGGGATTACAATGATTCCTAGTTACACCGGTTCGGAGTTCTTTCCTCCACCTGTTGTTGAGCTTCCCTCAAAACAGATGGATCATAAAGTCAAGGTTGAAGAGATAAGTTGTGTGACAAAGAGGTTTGTGTTCGATGCTTCAAAGATTAAGGAACTCAGAGCTAAAGCTTCAAGCAACCTTGTTAAGAATCCAACCCGTGTTGAAGCAGTCACAGCTCTTTTCTGGAGATGTGCTACTAAGGCTTCAAGATCTTGTTCTCCAACACCTAGAACTTCGTTTCTGCAGATACCTGTGAGTTTACGAGGAAAGGTAAACTCTTTGTCTGTAAACTCAATTGGAAATATGCTTTCAATCATGATTCTCAGAAATGAAGAAGCTACGATGAAAAATATTCAAAATGTGGTTGATGAGTTAAGGAGGACAAAGGAAGTCTTCAGCTTAAAATGCAAGGAGATACCAAAATCCTCTTCGAAAATTCTTAAGTTTTATGAAGAGGTTGGGAAAGCATATGGAAGAGGAAATGATGTGGACTTGTGGATGAGTAATAGCTGGTGTAATCTCGGTATGTACGAGGCTGATTTCGGATGGGGAAAGCCGGTTTGGGTGACAGGAAGAGGCACTTCCAATTACAAGAACTTAATGTTGTTGATTGATGCTAAGTATGGAGATGGAATTGAAGCTTGGGTTACTCTTACAGAAGAACACATGTCACTGTTCGAATGTGATGAAGAGCTTCTTGAATCAGCTTCCCTGAATCCTCCTGTTCTAATCTAGACTAGAACAGAACTCTTTGTTTACATTGAATTTTAAGTTATGTTACTTCTTAAATAAGTAAAGAAGTCTCAGTCCATATTTCTGTAGCTTCTCACAATAAAAGACTAGCACTGGAACTCAGGTTCCCAAGCCACCCAAACATACATCTAGAGGCATTTTCATTGCAAGAGTACAAAGACGAATTATGTATTACATGTTTCTCAAGATGCAGAGACAGTTACACTTGAGTTGGGAGAGACATATCTTAGTAACTCCTCATCGGCTTCAAATCTAGACATATCATTCTGGTCAATGTTGATCCAAGCTTCTATACCATCACCTTCCTTAGTATCAATGAAAGTTACTAAATTTTTGTAACTCATCCTTGCAGAGCCAACCCACAAAGGTTTCCCCCATCCAAAATCTGCTTCATACACAGGAAATTTGCAGAGGCTTGTGAAACTGAACGACACAATCTCTCCATTAACAAAACCTGAAGCCTGTTTGTTTAAAAACACTAGGTGTCCTTTGGTATCTTCTTGAAGTTTCTTAACGTACACTGCATCCATATTTCTAATCTTCTCTTTCATCTGCTCCACAAGAGAAAGTTTTGCTCCATCATCTTCACTGATTATCCTCTTAGTCTTAGCGACAGTAACTGAGAATCTCATGATGTTCCCAAACATGTTGTCTGGTATATATGGATCTGCTTGTCTACGCAAGTTCACCGGATGAATCAATGTATAGATCTTTCCGGTTTTATCATCTTGGCTTGTTGAAGCATGAAACGCTTCCATATGAATACTGATAAGGCCTCAACACGTGATGCACGAATCTCTTCGTTTCTGCCGTATCTCTCTCTTAAAGACTCAATGGATGATTTCGAAAAGACAAAGCGTCTGGTTACTATGTTCTCTTTAGTGATACCTGTAGCCATGTTTAGATCTTCCATGTCACATGGAGGGAACATCTTAGCAAGATCGAAAGGAGTAACGATTTGATCAATATCTCCACGAGAAAAAGCTGCCCAACTTTTGATGAAAATGAGACCGGAAAAGGCATCACAGAGTTTGTGAGAAAGGCCTACACCAAGTGCTAAACCACCGCATTCAAAGAAAGTGAGCTGTACCGTGAGAGGCACGTCACTCACTTCATGAGATTCAAATGGGAGTAATTTATTGAGTTCATTGGGATTAGGGTTTTCTAGAATCTGTGACATGTCGCAATTAGATTTGGTTTCGAAGAAAAAACACCCACATCATTGCACACAACAACATCACCAGAGTTCTTGATGCGTCCCGGTAAGGGATAAAACAGATTCAATAGTTCAGACAAAGAACTTATTTGATCACTTCGTTCTCTGTCTGAGAGACTGGTCTTGTCGTAAAAGAAAAGGAAAGGCATGAAAATAGGAGGAGAAAGCTGATCAAGGAAAGAGAGTTGATGGAAAGGAAGATGATTAAGGTTTTGCGAAGAGGGCTTGACTAGTTCCTGAGAAGTCACCGTAATCTCAAGATCCATCTTATTCTGAGATAACTTATAATGAGGTATGAGAAAGACTCATGATTTGACATTAAGATTATATAAGCAAAATGTAAGGTGATTAGACCCAAGTGAACAAGAAACTTACAAACTTTGATTTGTACAAAGATTTGGTTTTGGAGTTTTAAGCTAAATTGCTTTGTCAACATTATGAAACGTAATGTGGGGTTTTGCTTTAATCCAATTTTATACTAGCGTTAGGTACCTTTTATTCAGATCTGAACATGTGAAATTGCTGCAAGTGAGCTAATTAAGCAGTTTCACAAGATACCTTTTCCCGCAAGTAACTCTTTTGTTTTTGTCTCTCTTATAACACAATCATCTACACGAAATGACTTCAGGGCTTTCACGGTTAGGTAAAACAACTTCTATTCATTTAACACATGCCATTTCAAACAAGAACCTGAATTTCTTTAGTGAACATTTATCTTAATTGCTTGAAGACCTGATCTACCTGAGGATAAAGACATCTGATGCCGTCAATAATACTCTATCATTTGGTCGTGGATGGATTCCTTCGGAAAGCTTGATGATCTGGTTGGAACATATGCAATAGTAGTCTCTCACAAAAATCTTTTATCAAGAAAAATAATAATAGAATATTAAATAATAATATTTTATCAAGAGAATCTCTAAATAAAGCTAAAAGAATCTGTCATTTAAGAGACTATGATTAATCTGTATTTAGCTCTGGTTAACCAAAAATTTTGTCAATTTCTCAAATTTTGTTCATTTTTTTCTACTTATAACAAAATAGAACAATTTCTCAAATGTTTACAGGGTTCATATTTGATCAATTTTTTGGTTCTGTTGTTAATAACAACTTATAGAATTTTAGATACAAATTGATATAAAAGAAAAGCCCTTCAAAAGTCACTGGAGCTACCAATCAAATTCCAACATTACCATTAACTAGTTGGGGTTGGTGGTCCATTGTCCCCAACATCTCCTTACCGTAAACATTTGACTATTCCTTTTACATAAATTTATCTATTCGGCTCGTCAAAACTAAGCAAGTTTATACTATTTTGTTATTGCATTTTTAACATTATTTGTTTGTATGTTTGTACTAGCTATATTCCTCTTTTACAAGTCAAAGGAACAATTAGGTGCAACTTTAAATCTATAAATGCTACTATTAAAAAACTAGGGTAAGAATTATTCAAAAGTCTTATTAAAAATAGGCTGTTCAGCTACTTTTAATTTATTTGATCATTATATACAACCAATAACAATTATTAACAACTACCACAACAATAATACTACTTGTATTCTGTAGAATCGGTTTTATTGTTTTTTTCTAATAATTAGTGACAATAATTTATTCATTAAAAGATATATTGTATATATATATGATCTATGATTTTCATACATAGTTAGAAATCATTGTAGCAATATTTGAAACGTATTTTTTAATGTTAACTTCAGACTTAAATTATGGAGTGAATCCGTGGAGTTGAAGATTGCCAATAAAACACTAAATTTAAGTTCCTTAAATTTTATTTAAAATTCAGCAGATGTTTTTTTGATAAAGTATTCATTTGAATTGTGAAAGCATAGTTAACGAAAACTTATGGTTTTGTGTTGGGTTACCTATCTCTGTACTCAACAGGATCAACGTCACCTTCAAAGGATTACATCTGAAATTGATTATTTAAAGGGATTAATTAATAAGGGATTATCCACTATACACAATAGAAAACGTATAAACTTTTGAATGTTAAAAGGACATTTACTATTATTTAATGTAATTAAATGATTGTTACGTTGATTGGGTGACTTCTGAAATTCGTCCGTGGACTTTGCACAAGGGGTACTTTTTTTTTTTCAACTTTACTCATAACGTCATACAAAACTAAGTTCAAAACATTCTGTTCATAAAAGCATGATACCAGAAATACTCTCTTGCTATGCGGGCTAAAAAATCAGTTTTGTGGTTAAGTGCATGGGAGACCTGAAAGACAGAACATGATCGGAAAGCTCTTCGAAATCTTGAAAAGTCGTCTAGGTAAAGTAGGAAAGCGGGCCAAACATGAGGATCCTCAATAATTTAAAGAAGCTCGGAACAATCAACGAAGAACTTTACCTCCCCGATCTGCATATAGGAAAGGCATGTCATGGTTTAGAGAAGTGCCTCAAATTCTGAATGCAGGGCAGACAAACTACGTCTAATGCGTTGTGTTCCATAATTGATTCATTCATTGCTGTCAGGGAAAGAGTATAATCCCAAACCAGAAAACAGATCTGATTCATTCCAAGAGGTGTCAACCATGCACATGTATCCTGAGAATGTTGGGTTAATGTCAATGGTCTAGAGATAGATCTCGAAGAAAGCTGAGGTACCATAGTATTGCACCATGTCACAACCGTACTATCTTTATGTGCCTCTTCCTATGCTTTTGCCTCGGTTTCTGTGATTTGGATAATATCATGGGCACTCCTATCTTTATTTGAGAAAGCTTTATCATTATGTGCTTTCCATAAATATCATAAAATCCATGGATAACTATTGGTTTCCTCCTTGCAAGGTAATCGCCAAATTAGATGATTTATATTGGAAACAATAGATTCTCCCGGAAAGTTCAGTCCTGCCGGAATCTTAGACATAGTTCATGCCTGAAGGGCTGGCGGACATTCAAACAATACATGATTTATTTTCCGTATCGGCTCCACATGAGTCACACTGTACATCACAGTGAATACCACGTCTGACGAGATTAGATTTAACCGCCAGTTGTCCTGAAACCGCTTGCCACATAAAATGTTTGAGCTTATGTGGTGCCTTCACTTTTCATACCTGAGCTTGTAACTCATGTATATTATGACCATATTGTTTAAACGAGCATAAAGATAGGTTTCTTTCTGCCCAATATCCTGATTTTACTGAATAGATACCAATCTTGTTGTAGTGTCATCCAAGCCTATCCGGACCTTGTTGTTGTGGGATGTAAATTCCTAGAATGATGATCACATCATGTGGGAGGAATAATTGGTTAATTAAAGTCTCGCACCATAAGCGTATATGTGGGTTGATCAACTCCGATACCCCCAAATTCGGGTATAAATTGGAAGTGTAACCCCTGGCCGAGCGTGGCTGAAGATCAGGAATCCAAGGGTCTAACCAAACCCGAATATTTTCTCCATTTTCCACTCTCTTAATTAAGCCCTTCATTACTAACCCTCGATCGGAAATAATAGTCTGCCAACAATATGAGGGAGAGTATAACCGATGAGGGTCTAGTGGATTAGTACCACAGTAATTCCGGCTTTGTAAGATCTTCGAGATGAAGGATTCTGGGTGATCTAAAAGGCGCCAAAGTTGTTTGGCGAGCATAGCCGAATTGAATTCTTCGATCGCTCTAAAGCCCAGGCCCCCTTCAAATTTGGGTTTACAGAGTTTATCCCACCTGGCCCAATGAATACCTTTCGAGATTTTAGAATTATGCCATCGGAAATTTGCAACAGCGGCAAAAATCTTCGAGGTTATCTTCTTTCGGAGATGGTAGCATGACATAACATAGGATGTATAGCGGTAAGAACCGATTTGATTAAAACCTCTTTACCCCCTTTGGAGAGAAACTTTGCCGTCCAAAAATTAATCCTTGAGTTTATTTTTTCAGTGACAAAGGCAAAAAGCTTTGTTTTGGGACCTTCTAAACCTTCTAGGAGTCCCAGATAAGTACACATCCCTCTTAGAGTGTGGATACCCAATCGGTTTTGAATATCCAATTTCTTCACCAAATCAACGTCTTTTCCAAATTGTATTGATGATTTAGAAAAATTAATTTGTTGTCCAGATATCTTTTCGTAGTCTGTCAGAATAGGGAGGATAGTATCAGCCTCTTCTCAATTAGCCTTACAGCAAAACAGATTATCATCCGCAATAGAAGATGAGAGACTGCAAGGCTTGATTGTGCAATTGAAATCTCGGACAAGTGTTGTAAAGACTCTTCCTTCTTTAAAAGATAAATAAGTACTTCAGTACAGAGAATAAACAGATATGGGGATAGAGGGTCTCCTTGACGAAGGCCTCTTTTAGGGATGATACAGCCTCGCGAAATTCCGTTTAACAGAACATAATATCTTACGGGGCTCACACAATGCATTATACCTTTAACCCATCTTTCATGAGATCTGAGCTTGAGGAGAATGTGTCGCAAGAAGTCTCAATCAATGCGGTCATATGCTTAACTCATATCAGTTTTTATCGCCATATAATTACTCTTGATCCGTTTATTCGTTTTGAGTGCGTGAAACATCTCCTATGCTATCAAGATATTGTCCGAGATAAGACGCCCTACCACGAAAGCAGACTAAGTATCCGATATTAGCTTGGGGAGAACCTTTCGCAGTCTTAGATACATCACTTTGGAAAGGATCTTGTAAATAACATTACACAAACTGATAGAAAGAAAAGCTGCCATAGTTGTTGGTCATGTTATTTTTGGGATCAGGAAAATGTTCGTCTCATTAAGTTCATTTTCGAAAACTCCGGTTGTTATAAAATTATTAACAACACGTACAATGTTGTGCTTTATTACCGGCCATGATTGTTGGAAGAAAAGAGCTGTCATTCCATCTGGTCCTGGCACTTTCCCAGGATCCATCGTGAAAATAGCTCTTCTGACTTCCTCCATTGTCGTTGGTCCATTTAATAAGCGATTTTGTTCATCGAAGACTATACAGTGAATCCGTTCTAGAGACTCCGCAAGGTCATTGTTTTCCATGTTTGTAAACAGCTTTTCAAAGTACTTGACAACCTATGCTTCCATACTCCCTTCTTGGTCCACCCATTGTCCTTGGTCATCGAATAAACCGATGATTCTGTTTTTCACTCTTTGTTGTTTTGTTTGGGCATGAAAGAATTTAGTATTTCTATCCCCTTCTACAAGTCATCTGTTTCGACTCTTTTGTTTCCAATATGTTTCTTATTCTTTGTATGTCAAGCTTAAGTCCAAGGCAACTTTCTGAATCTCTAATTTAGCTTTGAGTTTTTCAATTCTTTGTTTTCCAAAAGGGATATATTTTTTCCGCCACCTCGAGATTTCTCTCCTGCAGTTTCAGATCTTGTCAGAAACGCGATCCCCTCTCAAATTCGCGTATCAAGACCAGCCTTTTGTGACGGTTCTATCGAAACCCGGTCTGCCCAACCAGCGTTTATCGAAATGAAATCTGGTCCACTGAATGGTCTCTGAGTACTTTATTTCTGTAAAAATTGGTATATGGTTCGACCCGATCATTTGAAGGTATTCGGTTTTAGACTGTGGGAATAGTGCGTGTCACTCCTCATTCCCAAAAGCTTTGTCTAATTTACATCGGATAATCTCGTTCTGTCAAAGACTCCTCCAGGACCATGTGTCGCTTATACATGAGAATTCAATAAATTTGCAGTTTTGTAGCATAGTATTAAATAATACAAAAGAATTTTCATGATATCTGGAGAGTTTATTTAAATCCCCTATAATGAACCAAGGTTCTAATCTTTGAACCCCAATTTATGTTAGTCTTTCCCACACTTGATCTCTTAGATTATAGACTGGTTCGCCGTAGACAACAAAGATGTACGTCTTTTTTTCCGTAAATCTAAGCATACGTCTATAATGTTTTTATCCTTATGAGATAAACTGACATTATAGTAATGTTTATAGAATATGGACAAACCCCCACTTGATCTGATAGGTGCAACTGTGATCAAATTGTCAAATTTTAAATCACTCATTATTTCTTCCAAGTAGTTATCGTGTTTCTTAGTTTCCATCAAAAAATAAGAAATCAAAACAATACTTTTTATTAAGATCCTTTAAATAATTAAGAAAAATTGGGCTTCCAATACCCTGATAATTTAAAGATAAAACTTTCACCATTTAAAAATGAAAAACAAATTAAACAGACGATGCCGATTTGCGGGACATGACGCTCTCGTTGGAGCCCTGTGGAGGCTTGCCACCCTTGTTGTTCGTCTCTGGCCTCTTTTACGAAGCAACAACACCGAGAAGGTTTTGTTTCTTAGAACTCATTCATTTAAGCCCACTTGCTGTTTTTAAAAACTTCTTGTTGATTTCCAATGAAGTGTCTCACAATAGCTTTGTAGTTACTGCTTTACAAGGTGGAAGTGGAGGCTTCCTTTGTCTTCAGCATTTCCAAGCATTCATCTTCGGTAATTGTACTGTAGGACTGTAATTTGTCCAGGTCCTCAACTCACAACGTCTCCAGTGTTTTATCTGCACCTTCGGACTTACTTTCCAGCAATATATCAAAGTTCATGGGGTCTGAATCTTCCCCCTAAGATGTAGACATTGTTGTTCTTGCAATCAGTGAAGGCGACTTGTGTTCATGCTTAAAGGATACCTCATCACCCGCAGCCCTTATTGGTGACCTCTTCGATTTCTTTGATGATGACAGGGTTTCATCAGTGCGATCCAGCTCTCTGTTTTCATGCGGGATATCTGTCAGTTTATCACCCGCACCTATTGTCTTTCGTTTTTGCTTTCGCATATTTGGATCCTTATTTCCAGTAAGGAGGTCATCAAGTTCGACAATAGGGAGTACCTTTTCTTGCCTCTGGAATGCATCTGGCTGTAGTGTAGATTTATTTTCCAGCTAAGGTTGAGGGAAATTGGATCCATACTGATCCAAGTGCCTCTGTGGAGCCTCCTTGGTCGCATTCTTCCACCAGTTTCCTTTTTCTCGTTATTAACCAAAGCTCCTTTGAAGTTTTAATTACGGTTTGATTGTTTTTCCACACGTTTAGTTCTCTCTTTATCCGCTTTCCTATTCTCGTACTCCATCAGCCTCTTGTAATGAGATACATCATAATTGATGTAGTTGCAGTAGCTGCAGATGCCTTGATAGCGGTCATACCGAATCTTTACGAGTGTTTCTTCTCCATCTTCAAACTCTACCATTGTTTTGATCACCAAGGCTTTCATGACATTGATAACCACACCTTAACACTATCTGCATCTACTCGTATAACCTGGCCGAGTTGTTTTCCAATCTCTTGGAAGATAATTTCAGTTGCGAATTTTGGAGGGACATTGGAGATGTGAGCCCACAGGGTCAGAGTTGAGGGGTATTCCTCTGGCGCCTTTGCTTTCCATCTATCGAGGGTGATCATCCACCCGTCGAAATGTGTTGGTCCAGCTTCAGAACCTCCTCTATGTCATCTTTATTTTTGAAAAAGATCTAGAACAGTCCAGCACCTAGGTTTGTGCCGATGACACGGTCTTCCATTTGCTAGATGCACGAGAAGCGTTGAAGGAGGGCCCTTACGTCCTGTTTTGCCGGATTGAGGCACCTACTCAAAAGGACCTTAGAGCACTTTGCAAGAAGTGCGCTATTGTCAAATTTCGGTATCTTGATTCACGGTAATGGTGCTGGCGAGGTCCCTAGATTCACCTTCTTTTTGACGTTGAGTTGAGCCATGATCACACAACTGCAGATAACACGAGACAGAAGAAATGCCTCAATAAGTAGGGAGATTGTGATATGATGTAGCAAGCGGAGCAGAATATATTGAGCTTACATAAAGGAGACATTATTGAGCCATTGCTATAAGCGAGAAAAGATATCAATAACTTTCCAAAATAACGATACTGATAACTCAACACAAAGAGGAAACTTCCTTAATTGGTTGTTTAGTTGCAACCTTCGACTCGGTAAATCTCTCAAAATACTAAGAATATCTTGAGTTTCCTTTCCATAGGAATGCCCTTGAAATCCTACGAGATCACCAAAGAGAAATTGGAAAGTCGCAATAAATTGGGACACATCAATTTTATTGTTGGAATTTAGAAACTGAATAAGCAAATTAACTCTATAATCTTTGAAAATGGTGATTTTACATGACCTTTCCATCCATGGACTTGCAGCTGGTTCCATGAGTTGGCCGGAAACTGTCTCGACATACAGGGAGGCAATTAAACCAAGAGCCATATGCCCGCGTTTGATGGTCATGTACACCTTAGATGCAGGGTTGTTGCTTCGATGTGCTTGCAACCCAGGGGAGATACTGAGTCGCCGTAGTCGTACTGTCTGCAGATGTCCGAGAGATACCTCTATTAAGAGAATTTGAAATGATACCCCAAAGCATCCTGACTGTCTCGTCTTAGAGATAATAACAATCCGATGATATGATTCTTCGATCGCCGTGAGGATGGGGGTTTGGGATAATACATCCAAATGGTTAGTATTATCCCAGTCGCTTGATCTGATCTAGGAAAAATGATATACCGTTAATGAAAAGCCTTCAACCTTGTCGTTAGATCGAAACCCTATCTGACAAGTATGTGAGTCAGATCGGGAACTTCAAAAATCTGGAAATTATCTTCTCGTATTCTGAGAACCAACGAATTGCCGAACCTTCCCCTTTTGGGACTCTAATTCCATTTGTACGGTGACGCCTCAATTATCGCCTTCACCCTTCGTTTTCGTCTATGGAATCTTTCATCACATTTATTCTCTCCTTGTTGTCGTGCTTTGGTGAGGGTTCGTACCTCCTGATTGACATAGGGCCGTCGCCGAAGATACCAAAAACACTAATCAGTAATCACCATTGCTAAACGCCGGTAATTGCCTCTCTCAGCACATCTATTTTGTCCTTGTTGTCGTGCTTTGGCGAGGAATCGCATCCCCAGATTGTCATGGGGCCGCTGCCGAAGAGATCTAAATCTTAAATTGGAAATCGCCATTACTAAACGCCAAAAATCGTCTTATCAACAAGTGGTTTTTTTAATCTTCTTTGTTGTTCTCTTTGAAACTCTGACAAGGGGTACTTATTCTAGATGAAGTAATTGATTTTAGAATTTAGAATTTATATTCAAGTTATGTTTTGGAATTTATTTGCTGCAATCTAGCCAGTTAGATTTTAAATTATATCTTAAATTTGGTCACGATAACAACATCCGATATATAGCCTAAAATTTTCAAATAGAGTAGACAGAGATTCGAACTCATTATCTCGTGTCTACCTAAATCAGAAGTAAACCAACTGGACTACTTATTTCTTGGAAAAATTCTAGTGATCTTTTTATTTAAGTTCGATTATATGAAATTATGTAATCTTGTATAGTATAATTTAAGATTTTTTTATTTAATTGTTTAGAAGAAAGTGAATGGTCAGCTTATTACTCCTCTATGATTTTTAAAAAAAGTTAAATTACCAACTTTTGCAAAAAAAAAGTTTTGCAACTTAGTTAATAAAAATGGAAAATCGTAGTGACTAATGCCAATCGAAAGCTCTTTATATTTTGTGTGGAAGAAATAGATATTCACATCTAATTTTCAATATCATAATCACAAATTAATATTTTGTGAAACAAAATGTTAGCCTAAAATGGTATTTTAAATGAAAATAAGAGAATCATGATTTAATAATAGGATTAGATGTTCAACAAAAACTATAGAAAAACGATTTTTTTAGCATAGTATAAAATCGGTAATGGAAGAAAGTTCTCAAATTGTTTCTAAATAAACATAACAGAACTGGAAATAATGCATTGACAGGTCACAGATAATGAAAAAAAAACATTATTATAAGAAGTTTGAAAAATAAAAAAATAGAAAAGGTAACGTAGACCTACTAACAGAAAACATATAATGTATATAGATAAGGACAAAAGCTATTTCCTTACATTATTACAATAACACACACACTCATTATCGCATCATCCATTCCACATTTCAATTTCTCGTAATTATGATCCTTTGAAACAGACTACCAAAATTAATGTTTGGAGGAGAAAAAAAGAGATAAGATTCTTCTCTGTGTTTAGTTCCTTTTAAGAAATATAAATTCTTTTAAATTTTTCCTTGGGTTTCACGAAGTCTCTCTCTTTCTCTGGCCGCATAATATCTACCAGAACAAAAAAGTTGATTTTTTGTTTTGTTTTCTGGAACCGAAGAGATATAGAGAGACGTGGAGAAAAGCAGACGTCTCTGTGTCAATTTGGTTTGATTCATCGGGTTCTAAGGGTTTGTCTGTTTCGAGACCCAAACTTTGGATTCTCTTCTCTTCTATTTCTGTTCGTCTTCTTTGTTTTGATCATTTTCTAATTCATATCGAGAGAGAGTAGAGTGACGGGACTAGGGATTTAAGGAAAAGGAGATGTATTATCAGTTGACAAAGTCTTCTTACAGAGACTCTTTGAAGATTCTGGAGGCTGATATTGAGCACGCCAATGGACTGTGAGTCATCTGATTCTATCTGGGTTTCGTTTTTTTTTTTCAATTGGGTTCTCTGATTTTCTGGGTTTAGGGTTTTTGATGATCAATTTCAACATGATTGATGTCCAGTGTGTTCTCGAGGCTATGTTTTCTGAAGAGTGAATTTATGATTATAAGTATTAATAACTGATTAGTCTCAAAATTGGTATCTATGTGGTGTGGTCTCGATGTACATGTTCTCTGAAGAAATGGGGTTATGTAATTTGAAAGATTAGTAACTGATTAATCTCAAATTTGATTCAGTGCTGCTGAGATTCCAATGGGAAAGAGCGGTGTGCGTCTTCAAATGAAATTGGTGTGCAGCAATTTGGCTCCATTCTTCATATTCCTGCTTCAATGGATGGATTTCTCATGTTTGCTTCCAAGATATTTTGATTTCTTCCATATACTCATATACAAGGTTTTTACAGAATACATATCTCTCATTGCACGGCTTGCTTGTAAATTAGTAGATGCCCTGATTGTTTCTCTCCTTGAATTTCTGGCTTGGTTGTTTTATAGGCGTCTTCTTTGTCTTGTACAGGTACGTCCTGATGGGCGATGGAATCTATCTAGGTACGGAAGGAAAGCTACAATTAGGGAATTTTATGGTAAGTCCAAGCTTTCTTAATGAGTTTGTGTGTGTTTTACCATTGGCTTAATCTTGAAACAAGGCTTTGGCTAAGTGCAGGTGTTATATTACCGTCACTGGAGCGACTTCACGTCAACTTTGCTGACATAAAAGAAGAAAAGTTGTGGTATTCAAATCCAAAAGCCATGGCTAAGAAGAAGTATGATATTGAAGGCAACAGATTCATGAATGGCATTGACTTAGAAAGAGAAGACGAATGTGGTATTTGCTTAGAGCCTTGCACCAAAGTGGTGTTACCTAACTGCTGCCATGCCATGTGCATCAAATGTTACAGGAACTGGAACACAAAGTCGGAGTCTTGCCCGTTTTGTCGGGGCAACATCAAGAGAGTGAACTCAGAGGATTTGTGGGTGCTGACATGCGATGAAGATGTGGTGGATCCAGAGACAGTCACCAAAGAAGATCTTCTTCGGTTCTACCTTCACATTAATAGCCTCCCAAAGGATTATCCAGAAGCAGTCTTCTTAGTCTACAACGAGTACTTGATTTGATTTTATCCCCAAACACAAAACGGATGTACAGAAGGAGAATGACCCAGAACTATAACAACAAATTGTATATAAGAATCTGGTGGTCAACAATGCTCCTTCAGGTTAGATTACGCTATAAGAAGATTTATCATAATGTGTACCCTTTGTTATGAAAGATAAAGAGAAAGATGATCTCGGCTACATACTTCATTGTGAAGTTTTGAGATTTCGAATAAAAAATAGTCTTTCTTTAGTATCTGGATTCTGGGTATGTGCTAATAAAGTAAATTAGAACCAGTTCCACTAATCGCTAAATTGGACCAAACCGTATTGAACCGTATCTAAATAAAATAACTTTACAGTACTCAATAATCGGAACAAATACATGTTCACTTGTTATAATCGTGAAGTCGCCGGTTTTACAGTCAGTGTGAGAAACTGAAATCCAGTGAATAAACAACTAAGAAGTGCAACAATGGTGATTCATCGATTCGCTCTACTCCTTGTCTTTGTCATCGGGATCTTCTTTTCTTTCTCTTCTTCTCAGGTAATTACTTCTCCTTTCTACTTTAAAAACCCTAATTACTCTTATTTCCGGGGTATCTAAATCGGAAAACGAATCGTTTCTTTTTTCTTCTGTGCATCTCTAGCAGGTTCATGCAACCACTGAAACCAATATTAGGATTAAATCATTCTCCTCTTCGTTCGCGACGGATCTTGCAACGCTTCAAACACAAATTGGGTACAGTAACTTAACTCACTTCTTTCTCAGTCGGATGATATCGATTTTTTGCTTATTTGTTACTAAACATATGTATTCAATGATCAGAATTAAGGAATTTTCTAAGGCCATTTGTGTAAGATTATATACACTCTTTCATGTAATGATCAAATTGAATCACTGAGTATTGCGATGATGATTTTTGGTCCAAATTTAATAGGCATATGAATATTTAATTTTAAAAGTTGTGTCCTTTTCTCTTTTTGGGTGTAGCTACAAGTTTAACAACATCAATCTTCTTCGTCGTGCAATGACTCATGTGTCTTTCTCACAAGAGAACAACAAAGCCCTGAGTATCTTTGGAACACATATCATTGAAACCTCAGTTTCTCTTCACTATATCGCTAAAGACATCGATATTTCCTCCAAAGTATTGAACCAGTTAATAGCACAGGTTTCAAATGTGGATTCCTCATGTGCTCTTGACGGAGACAGATTGGGTTTGGGGAAGATAATAAGGGTTTCTCCCAAGACAGATTCTTCAAACTCGGCTATTCTTTGTGCTGGTTTTAGGGCAATCTTTGGAGCTATTGCTTCCGATGCCGGGACGGTTGATGAGGCC
Source organism: Lepidium didymum (assembly GCA_963920545.1). Lineage (NCBI taxonomy): Eukaryota > Viridiplantae > Streptophyta > Magnoliopsida > Brassicales > Brassicaceae > Lepidium > Lepidium didymum. The sequence continues at coordinate 17,905,256 of OY986992.1, read as the reverse complement.
ATTAATGTATTCTGGAAAGTACATGGAGATCGAGCTGGGAAACTAGTGTCCACTGCGTAAATTAGAGCTTCTAAAAGTCTCTGTTTTTCGGATGTTTTTCGGATGCTAAGGCTTAAGAAACTATATGGTAACCACTTGGTTGGAGTTAATAATTAAATTACTTTATATGAGAATGGAAACGGTCAATTTAATACTGAATTTATGCGTTTTTGCCATTTTAAACTCGAAATTCTTTTCTCTCCAAAAAAACCACGAACTTTGAGTTGACCACGCCAAATTAGTATCACCGTTAGTCAAAATTAACCGATGTTAAGCATCGTCAATTTAATTAAACGGGTCGTTTGTTTGGCTTAATAAAATCATCAAAATGTTGCCGTTTTGATCTTCTCCGCCGATGAACAATTTTTCCCCTTTCGAAATTGTGTCTTCAATTTCCAAATCCAACATATTGATTGTCTGAGAATCTCAAATCGACGATGAGAACAAAGAAAGAAGCGATACGAAGTCCCGTTAGGTACCTTAATATGCTTAAATCTTTGAGTAAAAGTAGAAATCCGAGTTCGAATTCGAGTGGAGCTCATGAAGATCCGAGTCAGGTGAATTTAAGTGAAGAGATATAGAAGAGAGATTTGGATGGTGACGACAAATTGGATGTCTCGGTTATTAACCATCTTAAAGGTATTCAATTTTGCAGGTTTAGATCACCCAAATTCGTCTAATTTATGTCTATGTTTCTGATTTGTGCTTGAATCTGGATTCTAGAATGAGTCACATTGTTGTGTACTTACTGTGGTGTTGCTGCAGAGTTTGGATTTGTTGTGATTGAGAAAGGATTTGATCAGTATCTAAAGAGTCGGATGCGTGACATAAAGCAATGGAAATGGTTTTTAGAAGATTTGACTAACAGAAATAGCAATGATGAAGATGAAGATGAGAAGAGAAGAAAGAGATTAAGCAAAAAGAGAAGAAGAAAGAAGATTAAACGAAACAGCTTGGAAGAGTAGATGTTGAAAAAGATTAAGATGATGAAACCTTGGGTAGTTTCATTGTTAGTGATGAAGAAGCCAAGTTAGAAGAAGAGGACGAATCAGATGTAGATGATGAAGAAGATCTTGATGAAGATGAAGACGAGGAATAGCATGAGATTGTACTAAGCCGGAAACCTAACGAAAGCTAATCTTCTTTTTGTTTTTAGGAACTCCAATCTTTTGTTCAATTGTATAATGTGTGTTTAAATTGATTCCTTCACTGATCAAAAGAATATCCTCTATCTACCTAGTCAAAATTACAGCTTTTGTAAATAAATAAAAAATTGCAGACCCAAAGTCAAGCCAAGAACAACTTTTTTTAAAAAAATTTGTTATCTATTTTCTTTCTTTCTGGCTCGTGAACAAATGAAAAAAAATAGTGAAAATAAGAGAATGATATCAAAACAACAACGTTTTGATGATTTCATTAAGCCAAACAAACGATCCGTTTAATTAAACTGACGACACTTAACATCGGTTAATTTTGACTAACGGTGATACTAATTTGGTGTAGTCAACTCAAAGTTCGTGGTTTTTCTGGAAAGAGAAAAAGTTCGAGTTTAAAATGGCAAAAACGTGTAAGTTCAATATTAAATTGACCGTTTTCCCGTTATGAGAATGTAAGAGATCAACTGCAATTGAATGTTTCATGTTTTAGCTATAAAGGCTAATGTTAAACGAGCAAATTTTGGCTCTTACTCTGGATTCGCTAGCCGCTCTAGTCTTCTGCATTGTGGTGGTTTAACTCGACCAACTTGAGTTAACATTTTATCGAATTCTAGTCTGGTTTTTGATTTTTCTGTTCTAGATTCTATTTTTATTTCAATGATTTCTCTTATTTGGATTTAGTTTCCGGGGATATCTTATTTTGTTCCGGTTTTACTATATTCTCGATGTAGTATTTTGTTATTTTTTAATCAATCAGACGAAAGAAAAAAAAAAACAAGCAAATTTCGGTTAAGGTTGTAATAACAAGATATTTGGCAAATTTTGAAAATCTGAAATATGAAAAATTCCTAAATGTTCCGAATTGTGCATGCTGGCCTCTGGATCAACAGTTGTAAAAGATTTTATGAAACCAGAATGTACAAATGATACAATGACGACACATAGTAATTCTAAGTGTTACATGTGTTGCACTGAGAAAGTCATAGGAAACTGTAAATCACATCATCCTAAGACTACTTATATTATTGTGTTAATTTTAAGGATTTAATTTAATTATGAAACATAGGATTAGATGCACAAAAAACTCAAAAAAATTGGTGTATGTGTAGAAGAAAATTGTATCAGAAGTTGTGATCGCATTCTAATTTTGTCTTGCATTAAATATATATTCTTTTGACTAATTTGTGATCCTTGAATTCGAATTGCACACATAGTCACGTGAACAGAAACAAACGTTTCTAATTGGATGAAACACATCACCCACTTCAATGTCACGACACAATTATACAAACACAAAAAACTTATGCCAAATTAACGACAGTATATAAAGAAAAACAAAACGCATCGCGTCGCGTCGGTCGTGCAGCAACGCTTCTTCTTCTAGCTGTAGCCTCCTCCTCCCTCGCTAATTTATTACTCACGGATTTCTCCGCCAAACACTTCTTTCCTCCATTTCACGACTCTTTAGGTCTCCTTGTGTTTAATTGATTACCAATATCGCTAATCTATCCTTGATAGTTTTCTGGTTCTTCGAATTTGTGGTAGATCTGTTTGTAAACTGGGGAAAAGGGTTGGGTTCTATTTAGATAATGCCCGAGAATGATGATCTTCCGCAGGATTCCGTTGATAGAATTGAGAATGATGACGAGTCAAATGGGCAGGAAGAGCCTGATTCTGACCAGGTGAGATTTGTAATTTAATCCATGCTTGAGTTATTTTGTGTCTTTGTGGTTCGTTTCTATTGCTGAAAATGGGGAGGGGGTGGGTTGCCATTTTCAGGGAACAGCTTTCGTTGATAGTAAGGAAGATATGTTTGTTGATGCTCCGGAAGAGCTGAATTTTGATACACCAAGTAAGGAAGCTCCGAGGACAGATGACGATGACAATGGAGAAACTGAAAATCAATTCAATGTCTGTGATTTTAATCGTACTCTCTAAGTTTGACTTGAATTTTTCCCAATGATTAATTGAAAAGATGTTTGCTTTGTTCATTTTATTGTTTATTTTTTAATGCACAGAATGGAAATGAGGATTGGGAGAAGGAACTTTCAGAGCTGCAGGAGCAGTTTAAGCTTTTGACTGGTGAGAATGATTTGAAAGGTGACGAGCCGAACAATACTGTGGAAATTGTTAGTCGGTTTTCAAAGTTCCTAAAAACTTCTAAGAAAGAACGAATTCAGCATGAGGATGCACTCAGGGAGCTTCACGGGATTATCAGTGCGAAGGACGACCAGATTGCTGATCTCACCACAAAAATTTCAGAACTTTCTTCGTCACAGTCAGTTTCCCAAGCACAGGGCGAAGAGCAAGTTGAGGCTGCAACAAATAGGATTTTGGTTACTCTTAGTAATCTATTTGGGCAGGAGGAGCTGCAATATGGTTCTTCTGTCTCTGAAAAGCTTGCTCATCTGGAGAATCGAGTTTCCTTTTTAGGTGCAAAGTATACTGAATTTTACTACGGTGCTGATCAATTGAGGAAGTGTTTGTCAAGTGATGGGTCGGATCTTAGTTTCCAAGAGGATTTTGGTTCAGCTCTTGGTGCTGCTTGTTCTGAGTTACTTGAGCTCAAACAGAAGGAAGCTGGTCTTTTTGAAAGGCTTGGCCATCTAGAAGATGAAAATAGAAAATTTGTTGAACAAGTGAGCAGAGATAAAGAAACGATTGACTCAATGAATACAGAATTTAGAAAAATGAAGGCAGAGCTTGAGCAAGAAAAAACAAAGTGTACTAACACAAAAGAAAAGCTCAGCATGGCTGTAACAAAGGGGAAGGCCTTAGTTCAGAACCGGGATGCTCTAAAGCATCAATTATCTGAAAAAACGACGGAGCTTGCAAATAGGTTGGCTGAATTACAAGAGAAGGAAACTGCCCTTGAAAATTCTGAAATAGCTAAGGGGCAGCTCGAACAATCTTTAGCAGAAAAGACGGATGAACTTGAGAAATGCTACGCTGAATTGCATGATAAGTCCGTATCCCTGGACGCATATGAGCTTACAAAGAAAGAGTTGAAACATTCTCTGGCTGAGAAAGCTAAAGAACATGAAGAGTGTTTGATGAAATTACAAGAGATGTCAACTGCATTGGATCAATCTGAACTCGACAAAGGTGAGTTAATAAAATCTGATGCTATGGTTGCATCATATCAGGAAATGTTATCGGAAAGGAGTTCTATCATTGAAAACATTGAAACCATCCTTTCACACATATATACACCTGAAGAAGGTCAGTCTTTTGATATCATTGAAAAAGTTAGGGCACTTGCAGAAGAGAGGATAGAGCTCACAAATGTTTCCCAGGAATTCAGCAGACTAAAAGATTTGATCTTTTCCATTGACTTACCCGAGGAGATGGTCCAATCCAGCTTAGAAACTCGCATAACTTGGCTTAGAGAATCTTTTTTCCAGGCAAAAGATGAAGTTATTGCCTTGCAAAACCAGATTGAAAGTGTAAGCATGTCTCTTTCAGCAGAAATGGAGGAGAAAAATAACATTAGGAAAGAAATGGATGATCTAACTTTCAGTTTGAAAAAACTGGAGGAAACTGCAGAGCGAGAGAGAGAAGATATTGTGAGGAGACTTGTGGAAATCTCTGGCTTGATGACTGAAGAGGTCAAACATTATACTTCTTCAACTACCAATTTGCTTGTTGATAGATCTTTCGACAAGATAGAAAAGCAAATCAGGGATTCTAGCGACAGTTCTTATGGCAACCCAGAAGAATTTGAAAGCTTCCAAAGTCTTCTTTATGTGAGAGATCAGGAGTTGTCTCTTTGTAAGGAAATGCTAAGAGAGGAAGTGCTCGCTAGTTTTCAGGTATGCAATCTCTCAAATGAGCTAAAAGTCGCATCTCAAGAACTTGCTTTGGTGAAAGAAGAAAAAATTACTTTGGAGACAGATCTTGAGCGATCAGAGGAGAAATCTGCTCTACTCAGAGAAAAACTATCAATGGCTATCAAGAAAGGCAAGGGACTAGTCCAAGATAAGGAAAAATTTAAAACTCAGTTGGATGAGAAAAATTCTGAAATTGAGAAGCTGATGCTTGAGTTGCAGCAGCTCAGTGGTACGGTTGATGGTTACAAGAATCAAACAGATATGTTATCGAGAGACGTAGAGCGCACAAAAGAGCTAGAGACTGAGCTTATTGGTATCAAAGAGGAAAGAGATCAATTCAAGCAATCCTTATCTCTAAATGATACGTTGTTGCAGAAAGTGATGAAATCACTTGATATTATGGCTATCCCTGTTGATTTAGCATCTGAGGATCCTTCAGAAAAGATTGAACGACTGACTGAGTACTTCAAAGAAGTGCAGATGGCTAGAGTAGAGGAACAAGAAGAACTAGAAAAAGTAAAAACAGGAGCTGACACATTAGCCAGTAAATTAGCAGAAACCCACACAGCCCTGAAATTGGTTGAGGAGGCCTTGTCATCTGCTGAGGGTAACGTTGATCGACTTGCAGAGGAGAATAGACAAGTACAAGCTGCTAAGGAAACTGTTGAACATGAGCTGCAAAAGGCAGTTGCGGATGCCTCTTCTGTAGCTAGCGAATTGGATGAAGTTCTTGCAACTAGGAACACACTTGAAGCTGCACTCATCCAGGCTGAAAAGAATATATCTGATATTATCAGTGAAAAGGAAGAGGCTCAAAGTAAAACTACTACTGCAGAGATGGAGCTAGAGGTCATGCAAAAAGAATTTTCGATTCAGAAGAACAAATTAGAGGAAGCACATAGCACCATAAAGTCACTTGAAGAAACACTCACTCAGTCAGAAAGCAACATGGATTTGTTGTCCAAACAAATTGAAGATGAAAAAGTTTTGACTACGAGTTTGAAAAATGACTTAGAGAAGCTTAAAAATGAGGCAGAGATTGAGCGTAGCAAGATGGCTGACGCTTCCTTGACAATAGGATCCCTTGAGGAGGCACTAATGAAGGCGGAGAATAGTCTTTCTGGTTTACAAGGAGAAATGGTCAAAGCTGAAGTCGAAATATCAACTCTCAGTAGTAAGCTTAATTTATGCATGGAAGAGTTAGCTGGATCAAATGGTAACTCACAAAGCAAGTCTTTGGAGATTATTGCTCATATGGATCATCTCCAGTTGCTACTGAAGGATGGAGGTCTAATTTCTAAGGTAAATGAATTCCTTGAAGGGAAATTTAAGAGCCTTAGAGATGTGGATGTCATTGCTAAAGATATCATAAGAAATTCTGCTGAGAAGGGATTATTGGCAGGAGAAATGGACAACGTTGAGGTAAAAATATTTTCTAACCTTAGTATAGCAATTTTTCTTCTTTTTGTTGACTTTATCTTTATATCAAATTTTCCGTTGCCCTTCATCGTTCCTGTTTGCATATTGGTTTGTTACAAAGATTCCTTACCCTATAGGGATCTTCAGATCATTTTTGCCCGGGACGCAACTTTAGTTAGAATATGTTCTAAGTAGGTAAGTAGAAGTTGATTAACTGGACATATCATGAGAATTATTTTCCTGTGAAAGATTTATTGATAGTACATACATTAATCGTATCAATATAAATGGGTCAGACTTTATGAGTTTTCTCTGCGGCAATGATTTATTAGGCTGTTCTCCTGATAACGCTGTTTATATTTCCAGGATGATTCGACTGTGGCAAAATCTTTGTTGAATGGCCTTGATGATTCAGTGAATACAGAGATGGAGAATAATCATGGGAGTCCACCTGGTGAAGACGAAATTTGTTCATCGCTTAGGAAGATGGCAGAGGGGGTTAGGTTGAGAAACAAAATTCTCGAGACCAACTTTGAGGATTTCTCAACTTCCATTGATACTCTCATTGCGGTGTTAATGCAAAACATGACGGCAGCTAGGAGTGATGTGATAAATGTGATGACTCGTAATGAGACCCTGAAAGAACAGGCGAGGAGTGCGGGAGATCTTGTTCGCAAACAGGAGAACACTATATCTGCTTTACAAAAAGATTTGTCATCTTTGATGTCTGCATGCGGTGTGGCTGCCAGAGAACTACAGTTGGAAGTGAAAAATGACCTCTTAGAGTTAGTTCAGTTCCAAGAAAATGAAACCGGTGGTGAGATTGAATCAACTGAAGACCCAGAGGAACTTCATGGAAGTGAATGCGCCCAGAAAGTAAAAGAATTATCTTCGGCCGCTGAGAAGGTGTGTACTACTCTTAAGCTGTTTGAAACAACAAATAATGCAGCTGCCGTTGTAATCCGGGAAATGGAGAACAGACTAAAAGAAGCATCTGTTGCTCTTGAAAATGTTGTGTTAGAAAGAGACCTAAACCAAACTAAGGTTTCAACTTCTGAGGCCAAGGTGGAATCTATGGAAGAGCTTTGCGGAGATCTGAAACTTCAGTTGGAAAATCTCAGGGAGAAGGAAAAGAAATGGCATGAAAAAGAGATGGAACTGTCGACATTATATAAGAAACTATCAATGCAAGAGCAAGGTAATTTTTTTCTTTTGTTGTCTCTCGTTTCTTTAACTCTTTTTAACATGTTTACCACTTTACTTAAATGTCACGTACTGTTGCTTCGGTGTTGCAGAAGCAAAGGAAAATTTAGTACCAGCTTCTGATATGCGTGCCCTATTTGACAAAATAAATGATATTGAGGTGCCCACAGTTGATCCAGTCAATGGATTTGACCCACAGAGTCCATATGATGTAAAGAAGCTGTTCGCGATCGTTGATAGTGTTACTGAGATGCGGCGTCAGATAGACATCTTAACATCTGGACAAAAAGAGCTCAATTCGACCTTGGCAGAAAAGGATCTTATTATTCAAGGTTTGAAGGACTCTGCTGAAGCAGAGAGTACGACCGAGCTAGAGTTAGTGGAGGCAAAGGCTGAATTATCCAAGCTAATTTCTGGCTTGAAAAAACTGCTGGGTATATTGGCAGGCAATGATCCCATTGTAGACGCAAACTTGTCCGAATCATGGACACTCGTACAAGTACTGGAGAGAAAGATAACTTCACTTCTCCTAGAAGCAGAGAGTTCAAATTCAAGGGCCCAAGAACTTGGTTTAAAGTTGGCCAGCAGCGAAAAACATGTTGATAAATTATCACTAAAAGTGGAAGAATTAGAAGATAAACTTCAAAGCAAAGCGCTTCAGCCCGATATTGTTCACGAAAGAAGCATATTCGAAGCACCGAGTGCACCTTCTACCTCAGAGATATCTGAGATTGAGGACAAGGTAATATCTTATCTTGTGCTATATCAGCTTATTCCTTGACCCTTACCTTGTTTACTCTATCTCGGCTAAGTTATGACCGTATAAGTATAAAAAATGTATCTGCTATTATATTGGAGATATCTTAGAAGCAATCATATAGCTTCAGTCAGTCTCTTGCTATATTATGATCGCCAAGTTTGCACTGAATTCATTTTGTGCTCAGGGAGCCTTGGGAAAAAGTTCAATCTCACCTGTGCCTACAGCAGCCCAAGTGAGAACAGTTAGGAAGGGATCAACGGATCATCTTTCAATCAACATAGATTCAGAATCCGAGCATCTGATGAACCACAACGAAACAGATGAAGATAAAGGTAAGGACTCAGGCGTCTATATTATCTATCTCGATCATTGCCCAAAGTATAAATGAACCTTTCAGTTGACTCATCTTAAACACGAATATATTATTTGTAGGACATGTTTTCAAGTCACTCAACATGTCTGGCCTTATTCCAACCCAAGGAAAGATGATAGCAGATCGGGTTGATGGAATATGGTAAATACTCACTTATATCAAAATGATCTGAAAGGGCTCCCCAAATTGTTTATGTTATTGAGCGCTGGGTTTGGTTTCTGCAATGCAGGGTTTCAGGTGGAAGAGTATTAATGAGCCGTCCTCAAGCAAGGCTTGGTGTTATTGTATACAGTCTCTTATTGCATCTGTGGCTCGTAGCTTCTATCTTGTAACAAGACAGGTAAACTCTTTAGGTCTCTCACATGAAACTACATAACAATAGAAATACACACATATCTCTCTCCCTCTCTTCTATATTCTTCCGATTATTTGTTGACCCGTAAGCAGAGGATGATAGGCTCCGTCTTGTATATATATATCCTGAATAATGTCTCGATTAACCTGCGAGCTTTTTCCATATTAGTTCTTCAGTTTCATTAGTCATAGAACGATTGATTAGGACTCCGAAATGGAGCAGTACGATATTAAGGTTGAGTTTGTTTGTATCTCAAACTTTTTCGGAAAAATTAAACAATTTAAGTTCCATGACTCTGACTTTACTTTGATTTAAACAAGTTTTGTGTTTGCAATTACTTTTTAAGTTTTAAAAAGTCAGTCTTTCGAAAAAACTTCGAATGTGATAGTATCATCTAGGCCTCATAACGGGAAACGGGACAAGAAAACACAGGTACGGATCAGGAACGATTAGTTCGGGAAAATAGATTTATTTTCCAAACGATTCCCGCTGCATAACGAGATGAGAATTTTGTGAATCAGGAACGGTACGGGAATTTAATTCTAAATTTATTTCCCGAACTATTTCCAAAATCCTAGTAAATTGAGAAATTGTGGTACATGTAGGGGAAATAGTTTGGAAAATACGAGTAATAGAAAATCTAAGAGTATTATTATAAATTATATAATCACTATAACAAAAATAACTATTTTCAAAATACACCAATGTTTAATATACAAAAAATACAAAATTACAATATTAGAATTTGTAATTAAATGACCAACATTACCATTTTTTATCAAAAATACTAATATATTTATATTGAATAGTTTGTGTATTGTAAAATTGTGAAAATTTAAGCCAAATATTGTTATGGACTTGATTTTAATTATTTGAAACATCTAATATTTGAATCTAATATATTTTAACATTTTGTTAACATAAATAAATACTTAACGGAAATTTAGGGAATTCTCAGATCTATTCCTGATCTTTTACCTTACTCTTTTGGATATTATTTTTAGACCCGAACGGAAATTTAGAAATTCTCATTACCAAAAAGTACAGAAAATACGGAACAGAAACGAGAGAGGACGGGGGCCTCGATATGGACAGGCTAGTATCATCTAATGAAACCAAACATTTTGCGTCTTTAATATAGCCGTTTACTTCGAGACTGCCACTTTAGAGTCTCATACCTACCGCTCATTAATTATTGTCTCCATTTCCCAACAATTGAGCTTTGAAATTAATGCATAAAAACTTTTACTTAATAAAAAGCGAGTCTTTCACCAAAAAAGCTTGTATTTGAATGTTTCCTAACCAGAAAAAGTTCGTCTTTAAACAATATAAGAGACAGGTAAAAATGCATTTTTTTTTTCAACTGAAATATGTGCAGAAGGAGGATATGGAGCAATAGAGGAAGGGATCAAAAGATTGAAGTTGGGATTCTTATAAACAACGTTGGAATAACTTATCCACGAGCCATATTCTTCCACGAGGTTGATCAAAACACGTGGACCAAGATCATAAGGGTTAATCTTGAAGCCATGACTTGGGTCGCACGATCTCTCATCAGCCCAATGCTTCACCGCCGTCGAGGAGACATCGTCAATATTAGTTCTGGTGCAGCCGTTGTAGTCCCTTCTCATCCTCTTTACGCCATTTATGGAGCTACCAAAGCGTAAGGATTCACCACTTTCACTTCTCATTTTTACAGAAAATTGTGATTGGATATTAATGAATAAAATGTCAACTCTATATGTTATTAATTCATTTTTTACAGAAAATTGTCTATAACTAAGATAATACAAAAAAAAATTTGTATATTTTATCCAAAAAATAATGATCTTCAAAAACATTTATTTTGGCAAGGAATAATAAGGCGTCTACATAAACATTTTAAATAAATATTTTGACTTTCAGCTATATTTACCTTAGTTTTATTCTGTGTACTTTGATGTTCCCAATTAATAAAGGGTCCCCTACAAAATTGAATATGGGAAAATGTCAATTAAACATGCTTTAATGAAACGCAGAGTTTCATTTCCAAAATAGTTTCTCCTTCACTTTTTTCTTTGACCCCAATGATGAAGAAATTAAAAAAATATCAAAAACCCTAACTCTCTCAAATCTCTCTTCGATCCCAATTTCTTAACCTTTCTTCTCCTTCACACCTTCTCTTTCGACCCCAAATAGATACCTCTTTTCGTAACCCTAAAATTGTTGTCCGATTTCTCTAAAATCATTTTCCGATATCTCGCAGAAATGTCCCAACTTTCACACCTTTCACGTTAAGCAGAATTATGGGAAGAGGTGTATCAGAATTCAGACAAAACAAAACCAAAAAAGATACAATTTTTCAAAGCTTCGAAGGAAGATCTCGTCCGAGTAACAAATAAATGTTGAAGTTTCTGTGAAGATCTAATAAGAAGTATCGGAAGAAAGTTTATCGAGTTCTAAGAAGCTGTACACTTGCGGTGATGGATCCAAGTCACACTCACAATTCACCACACTCCTTTAAAGGATAAGCGCCAGGCCTCGTCTTTACCTCTTTCATCTTCTTTTTCACATTTGTTTTCATAAATTGCCAAACTGTATATTTATTATTAAAATATTTATATGTTAAGGAATCAATTACAGTATATCATAGCCAAAGCCTCATCGCTCAAGCTAACAGACTTCCGATCACATCGAAGAGCAAGTTTAGTCACCGAATCAATTTCCAAAGTTTTGTTAAAAAAAGAAGAAAATGAAGAGAGAAGAGGAAGAAAGGAGACTTAAAGAGAGAAAATGAAACGCGGAATGTTTAATTGGCCAAGTCAACTGTAAGTTCGATGTTTTTAAAGAAGTCAACAATAAATTACATGTTTAATCGAGGTAATCCGGAGTTCACTATTTAACCATCCGTTTTTTCCCGAAATAATGTTTAATTGACAGTTTTCCCAATTGAATATTGGTAAGTATTGTAAAATTAAGGTTTCGTTTTCTTGGTAGTTGTTGTATAATAAATATGAATCAGCTTATGCGTACTTCTCTGTAGCTTGAGTATCCAAACATTGTCGAATATATTCCATACACTCCCAATCAAGGCACGTGAGTTCCTATTTAGGTGTATAAATTAGACTAATTACTCAAGTATAGTCCACTCGAGAGTAGAGTGTTGTAAAAATGTCAACTAACGTCTGGAAAGCAATAAATACTATTCACCTAATCAGGCTCTATTGTTATTATATCATCTACTAGATTATCCAATCTCTAAATGCATGAAAGGACACGTGTATTGCAGTTATGTTGAGGCATTATCAAGATCTCTACATGTAGAATATAAACAGTTTGGTATTGATGTCCAGTGTCAGGTACTTTCTCTTTATTTCACTAAAGACTATTGTAACATAATGTTATATAACATACTTACTTGTGAATTATTAAACAATTTTGGAGCAGGTTCCTTTATACGTGGCAACTAGGATGGGGTCAGAAGTAGCAGCTATAGATAAACCAAGCTTCTTTGTACCCTCGCCGGAAGTTTATGCAAAACCGGCTGTGAAGAAGATCGGAATTGGATCACGATGCTCACCGTTTGGGCTCATTCCCTTCAGTGGTTTCTTTGCGGGCTTTTGCCGAATTACCTCCTCAATACTTGGCGTCTCTTTATCGGGTTTCGTAGAAGATCTTTATCTTAATTTATGGCCCACTGGGCCTGGAGAAACAATAGATATGTTATAAACTCTTCTTGTTGTCACTGAGTTTGTTTCACAGCCTGGCAATAGTTAGGCCTGACATTCGGGTACCCGTTCGGATTCGGGTTGGATTTTTTTGGATTTTGGATATTTAGGTTTATACATATAAAATCTGTTCGGCTATTTTAGAATTTCGGGTCTGATTCGGTTCGGTATATTTTGGATTCAGGTCGGGTTCGATTCTTATAAAATATCCTATTTTGGATCGGGTTCGGTTCGGTTCGGATTCGAGTATTTTTATTTAAATTTTTTAAAAAAATTGAAAATTTTTTTAAAGAAATCATAATTTAATTTTAAAAATTGAATATTTTAGTTTTTTTTTATTTGTTTAATTTAAATTTAAATTGTAATATATTTAGATTTATAATATAATTTGAATATTTAGATAACTAAAAGTTTATATATATATATAATTATTTTTAAACTATATAATATATTTCGGATACCCATTCAAGTTTTGTTTTTTACCCGTTCGGGTTTGGGTATCCAAATTTTCATGATGTAAAATCTGTTCGGATATTTTGTCGGATTCGGTTCTTTTTATTTTGGATCGAGTTCGGATGTATTTTTAGGTTTCGGGTAATATGTCCAGGCCTAGCAATAGTATTATTACAGCCGGTGAGTGAGTGATTCACAGCTATTGTCCACATCCATGCTGTTGTTGAGGAATGTGAGATTAGTGAATTGATAAGGTAAATCTATCCCAAAACATTAGATACCATGCTGTAATAAGAAGTTTGGTTTATGAAGAATTGTGATCGCAAAAATTTTGCCGTAATAAGAAAGTTTGGTTTATGAAGCATATCCCAAAACATGATATGTGCTTTATTTGTATTGTTAATTTTGCGTTCACTTTAATTTACATCAAATGTCTAGTACCTCCCTTTTGGCTGATGATCACACTTCGTTCTAGGGACGTGAACATGAGCTAGTAGCTCATGAACTCACTCTGATGATCAGCTTGGTTTTATACGAGCATGAGTTATATTTCTACGTGAATCTTTGCACGTAGAATTATAGTTGGATAATTTTTAATATTTTCAAATTTTACAATGTTATTACTATTTCATCTGAATAATCGCTTCTTATAGTATTTAATCTCAGCTTCCGATGCAACAGAGCCAAAATTTGCGACTAGTAAGCATGGTTTTCTCCACTAGTATTTGAACTCTAGATTTGTGTTAATGTCATGCAATTCTAACACAAACAAAATTTTACCATTTAAAAAACAAAAAAATATAATTTATTTTTTTCAATCAACATTACGTATGAGATTCAAACTCACTCCATAGTGGCTAACTAGATTAAGAACAAACAAGTCTGCTTTTTGGCAAAAAAAAACAAAATAACAAAGTTAGGCACGAAAATATATTATTTTTACAAAATAAAACTCAAGATCAGACTATTATTGATGATCTCTTTTCTTCCTGAATACGACCTCCGTATCCAACCCAAAGCCATCGACATTTCGGACGTGCAACACCTCCAATCGTCGGAATAGCTTCACCAATGCCTCTACACTATACAAATCATTAGCTGAATACTTATCAGAGCGTGTAGAGAGAGCCACGTGTAACACACATACACCTCCTGGTCTCAATGTCCGTTCAATCTCCCCAACGAACTTCTCCGGGTAAAGCGCATGATCAAACACGTTAGAGAATTCAAAGTCGAAAGTCTCATCATCGAACGGCTGATGATGAAAGTCTCCTTTGACAACTAACGGTGGATACGGCACTAGATCCATTCCCACCGCATCGGTTACACCTACACGTTTCAACGCTTCGACTTCTTGCCCGACTCTAGCTCCAATGCAGAGACACTTTGAGGTATTGGATAAAAGACCTTGAAGCTTTAGATCTTGGAAGAATCTGGAGAATACTTTGATCTTCCGGTCCCAATCTCGTGTCATCCATATTGTACGGAGTCTAGGGTTTAGCGTCTTGTTGAGTTGTCGTTGGATGTAGTATTCGTAGGATGTGTAACCGGGTCGGATCCTGATGAGATCTTTTTCGGGTTTACGTAGTTGTATGGAGAAGAAAAGAATGAGAGTGAGAATGAGAAAGATTGTATAGACTAAGAGATGTTTCAGAAATGTCTTTGTTAGCTTCATTGTCTTTTTTTTATCACCTCTAAGAATTCGTTAACATAAAACCGAGGGAAGAGAAAGTTGAAGTTGAAGGCAAGACAAGTTGAGATTATTTTCAGCTAATATGTATACGACACGTGTTGAATGCTAATGATTGGTTATGTAAAGATTGGAGTATTGGTTAAGAGAGAATAATTGATGAATAATAAGGATGTTGTAGGATTTAGAAAGTGCGTGTAAAGACAGCTTCGAATATCAACCGTCGTTTTCTTATGTCATTTACTAGATTCTACCAGATTAGTGTGACTGTGAAATAGGAAAGTGGATAACATTCGATTTCACCATTTTCATTATTTTAACGAAATCAATCCGTTTTGTAATCTCTTTCGTATATCAACCCTATGTGTAGGTGTGATTAGTACTAACTTTCTTTTTATTTTTTTGTTGAAATGTGAAATTTATTGATTCAAAAAAAAATTATTTACAAATAGAGTCAATGGTTTGTAAGTTAATCAAATCTTAAAGAATAAAAAAACTAGTTAGAAAAAACTTCAAGCCAAGGACGTCTTAAGCCCTCAAGCTTATGCTGACCCGTATAATGTAAAGAAGAGATTTTGTTTCTCAAAACCTTATCAATAATCATCTTCAAAGTAGCAAGATCTGAACCACAATTGTCATGACTCCTTTGATTACGATCCCTCCAAATGTAATAGATCGAAGATTGGAAGACCTTTCGAAGGAGGACTCTGTCAAGGAAGCAACGATTTGGGTCCAGGATAGAGTCAATAGTATCCGGCCAATCTGGGCTTATAGCAGAGCCAAGAAGATTGCTGCACAATAATTATGTTCCAAGACATGTCATTACATGCATTCCCCATAACCATCATGCATCCCCAATTTTTGATGAAATTGATGGAAAACATTGCATTGCAAGGAGAATATATTAGTCCAATTCATTCATTATTAGGAAGTTCAGGTCTCAACAAGGACAAAATACTCAGAAATTTTAGGCATGTTAGTTTCGTGATTACTGGCAACTGCGACTAGCGACTGCAATCAGTGACCACGATCAAAAATTTGATTTTTTGTTTGTTTGACAATCGCTGCAATTAATCATTGTGTTGTTCATTTCATAATCGCAGCGACTAGCGACTCTTTTTTTTTGTCAACACTTCTATTTTTAATATAACATTTATTATAAAAATGTATATTTATAAAAATAAACAAAATTGTATATTAATTTAATAGTAATTAAGCTGAATATACAAAAAATTTATAGTAATTAGGCATCTGCCTTAGCTACAATTCGTAGCTTCTTTTATGCTGATTAGGTTGATTTTTAGTAATTAGGCATTTGCCCTAGTTAGCGTATAGAATGAATCGTTGGATTAAAAAATAATAAAAATTTTGGGTATTGGGAAAAGTGTCCATATGATTGTTTGTGGTTATGTGGAGAGACTACTTTCTATTTTCTCTTCTTCACTACGCCATTAACGCTGCTAGTATGTGGTTTTGGAAAAGTCATCCCCCATAACAAAAAATTCTCATACATCAATACACATAGAAAACAAAATCGTTGTTGTACTCATCTTCAAAAGCGGAATTTCGAGCATCGAATCAGTAGGTAATTTTGCTTCTTTGTTTCTGATTTATGTTAGGCTTTGTAAATTTTCATTGATTAAATAAATTCTTTAACGGTTAACATGGTTGTTATCTAGTGTTTCGGCGTAGTGATAAGACATGGCATGTAGTGTTTTCAGTTTAGGTTGAAATAAGAAGGGGAAAAAAGTAATTGAAAAACGATACCATGTGTGAGCGTTTTAGCGGGTAATGACTGATTTTGGATGCTAAGTTGTAGAATATGTGAAAAATGTTAGTATGTTAATTAGTAAGTGGTAGCGTTAAGAACCTGAGGTAAATCGTGCGTGATGGGATGGTTGTTACCTGAATGACATTCGAGCCCCTGCTTATGTTATAATGTGACAAGTAGCACTTTGCTTGAGTTAATAGTGGATAAACACTGTTAGCTACATAAATATTTGAATGATAAAACTGTACGCATAGTATCTATAGGGGTAATTGCTTCAGAAATTTGTGACCAGTCCCCTACAATTTGTTAAACGTCCTCTTTCTTAATTATGGTTATTGAAGGGTATATTGAGTGAATTTACCCTAAATTTTTTATATTTATTTAATTATTCTATTTTATATAATTTTATTATTATTTTTAAATTTAAATCTTATTTATTTAAATTTGTTTTAAATTACTTTTTCAATTAATTAATTTTTTGGTCGCTAGTGTTGTTTATTTAGCATACGCTAGTTGTTAGCAACTAATTACAGCGACTAATCGCTGAATTGTTTAACGACTCAAAATTGCAGTTAGTAGTCATTAGTAACTGGTCGCTACGACCGATTGCTGAATCAGCAACCACGAAACAAATAATTTTTTATCGCGATCATTAGTTGCAGTCGCCAACAATCATCAAACGAAACAACCATCAAACGAACAGGACCTTACTTGCACAGACTCAAAAATACCACAATTAGTAATTCATAATTTTACACAAAAACTCATTTTGGTGAATAGACTATTACGCTATAAGTATATAAACAATAATAAATACGTAACTTATACATAACTTGAGCAATCATCTAATTGCATTAAATAGAAACCGGTTAATGTTTTCGACCCTTCATGTTTTAATAGTCAAACGGTTAATTACTTTTAGGAACATAATTTTGTTGAAAGTGGACAAGTCTTTTAGTCAACCATAGATTTTAAGTGAAAAGTGTGGTACATCATTTGTTATTTAAACATGGCATAATTGCATTATTGGAAACAGTGTACCCATATGATTTTAAGTGATTTCAATATTTAAGTATTTTAGAAAATTTCTTTAACTAAGAACATGAAAATTCAAATATTATAGTTTCAAGCGGATTTTTTGAATGTTGTATAACAAATTATAAAATTTCTCTAAATTCATCTACAATCATCTAAATCTTAATAAAACTAAATCATTTATAATTCATCGTTTAATACAACATCCTACATCTGCTATATGATGTCTTTTTCATTGAAATTTGATTTTATAGCATTGTGTTGCCCATATAATATTTTTAAGCGTTTGAATAATGGATGTTTTATTACAAAATAGTCGCCGGCTTTTCATATATTGGATGATAGATTATTTTTTTTTTGATAAAAATTTCATATATTGGATGATAGTTGAGGGCTTTTTCATGTAAATCCCTTTATTTTTATATTTGCAAACACAAATTAAAGTAATTAATTAGTACAACGTTGTTGGTTTAGTCGTCAATCATCACGTATGATTGATAACTTCAACGAAGGACGATCCTATCGAACTTCAATGGTCTCCTAGTGAAGTCAACCAACCCAAAAAAATGTCAAGGACGATATTATATATTTGTAAATTTCCTTAACACTCCAATTGAATTTAAAACGTGTATATATTTGTAATATATACACGTTCTTATATTGATTTTTATATGCCATCGTCAAATTTTGTCATATTTATAAATACCATTTTCTGTCATTACATCGATCCACGTTAACTACACATCAAATGTAGACAAGGTGTGTTAAGAAAAGGCTTACATGATAATGAAGTTTAATGGGCGAAGTCATCGACCAGACCTCCGGAGTACACCACCACGTATCCTCTCCGTTAATGGCCAAAAGCCTCTGCCTCAGAAGAGCGGTGGAGGAAGCGAGCGAGCGCGGAATCCAAAGCATCAAGTTCCAATCGGATTGCATCAATCTCATCAAGGCTGTCAACGATCGAGTCTTTACTCCTGAAATTCATGGAATCGCATCTGACATCATCCATCTCTCTATGAGTTTTGAACGAGTTTCCTTTGTTTACATTAGCAGATCCAAAAATGTAGAAGCCGATAGATTGGCAAAGAGGGCAATTACTGTGCTCTCACCTAACTCTGTTTGGTTTTTAAGTTTTAATGAAATAGTTGCACACAAAAAAAAGGTTATACATTATAAAAGGAATTAATTGCCCAAAACAGTCCAAACAGATTTTAAATCCACTCATATGCCATCAAACTAATTTGTCGTCAAAAATGCCACTTTCTGTGGTATAGGTGGCAATGCCTTTTACCTTGTTACCCTTCACATTTTTTAACACAAATATATAATTGGTCGGCTACGTCATGATATTAGCGTGGTCTATCATTACTTCCTTTAACCGAATCATCTCAATAACCAGTAATGTTTCGTTCTTATATTTCCTTCCCATACAACGTCTTTTCCGAGGTCCGTACACTGTTCAACTCTTAATCAACCAAAATTCTGTATTTAAGTCCCTACTTCTTAAGTAAAGTGCATGTTATAACCCTATTTGTTTCCCTTTCTTAGAATTGTTAGTTTCTCACCATTTCACAGCTAAAATATTAACAAATACTTAGATATTCCCGCTCCCCCTACCTTTTAGATCAACATCAATAACAATACTTTTTTAATTGTGATTTGATGTTATTTAAATGTCCGTACAATGTTTAATCTTTAATCAACCAAAATAACTTCAACAGTTCATAACTAAAGTCCATGTTCATAAGTAAAGTTCAGGTTATAACTATATTTCTTCCCCTTTCTTGGAATTCTTATCTTCTCACTTTTTCACATGAAAATTATCTAAGTTTCTAACCTATAAAGTACTCACAAAGACATCGATAATCCCGCTACCCCTACTCTTTTTAGATCATCATCATTACAAATGGCTTTTTTTTCTGATTTGATGTTCATTAGTTTTCTGTCACCTCAAAACTTTGCGTCTCTCAGACATGTTTAAGTTATTTCTCTCTTGTCAAGTAAAGACTTCTGAATTTAACAATAAAGACTTTTCCGGTACTTAATGATATACATGATTATTGCATAGGTTTTGCATAACATTTACATGTAGTTTTGCATCATTTTTAGTAGTTTATCTTTCATTTTAGTTTAACTTTGCTTCATATTGCATTTTAGAGTCCTAGGTAGATAGAGTCGCATATCTTTCGTTTTTGAGTCTGTTTCAGGTGAATTTGGATGCAATTCGAAGCTTGGAAGGTTAAGGAAGTTGGGCACTATCAAACTATGGACAAATTGGAGCAAAGCAATGAAAGGAGAAGGAAGAACACATTCTGGTGCATGAAAAGTCGACCCTTGCTCCGATGTTCTTGGAGGGTCGACGTTTTGAACACTCAAGAGGCAACATTCTAGAAAACAAAAAACGTCGACCACCTCTTCGAGGTTTCTGCAGGTCGACGTTTTCAGCAACCAAAAGACCACATTCTGGAAAACAAAAAACGTCGACCACCTCTCCGAGGTTTCTGGGGGTCGACGTTTTCAACAAGAAAAGACCAAGATTCTGTATGCAAGAAACGTTGACCTCACCTCCGATGTTTTCAGTAGGTCGACGTTTTATGCAAAACGCGGAGTTTCTTTTATTCCGAATTTTTTCTTTTACTATAAATACCAAACTTTAGGGTTCATTTAAGATTAAGCTTTTAATGTTATAAACTTTGGAGGCTAAAAGACCAAGGGTTTGGATTTTCTTTTGGATGATCTCTAAATCAATTGAAGAATCTTTGGCTAAATCTCATATCTCTATTCTACTCTTTCATTATGTTTCATTTTATTTGCATTTTATTTTGTTTTTCCATGATCATGAGTGAGTAGTCATTAGGATGGTTTAGGGATTGGTAGACTAGGGGTTTCAATGTTTGATGTTTGATGCTTAGGTGGTTAGATCCTTCTTAATGAGTGTGTTTAATGCTAGATTTGACTTGGCCAATTAAAATCTAGATGTTAGGAAATTTATCGCCCGAGAGGTGTTTGATGAAATTCCCGAGTGACTCATTTAAGAGCTTTTCTTCCCTAGCCATTGAGAGATGATGTTAGGGTGATTAGTGAACTAATTGGACCTGTTTATAATGCTTGTTATTGATTGAATCTTGCAAATGAGAGTTTAGTAAGGTTGGTCTTTGACAAAGTGGTCAATGCCATGAGAGTGGGTTGATCAAGTTATGTCCATGTTCTAGGAGGTGCTTAGTGAAGTCCTTATTGCATCATTTGTCAGTTGTTGATCCCTTAATCAATTGCCTTCTCCCTAATCCGTTCGCTTTAGTATAATTGTCGTTGTTCCTTTATTTTCTCGTAATCGTTTGAGTATCTGTTTTTGTTTCAACTTTGTTCTATTTTATTTTTGTGTGTGATTGTTAAGATTAGTTTGGTAGTTCACTTCCCTTATTGATCCGCTTTAGCTTAAGGAAAATCTTGCGGTTCTACTGTGTTAATTCTAGGTTCTCTGTGGATTCGATCCTCGAGTATTACATTGACTTGTCGCACTTGTTGATTAACTGATATCGAAAAGTACTAGTATCAATTTGGCGCCGTTGCCAGGGAACCTATTGCAATTAGCCATTAGGATTTGGATTCGAATTAAGACTAGAGTATTTGTTTTATTTTGTTACTAAACGTTTTTGGTTTGTTTATTTCTTGTTTCTCTTGAAGGTGCATGCAACGAAGGAGTCAACAAGGAGAAATTCTTGAGTGTATTCCGAAATTAGGGGCAGTCGAGAGAGCTAACAAGAGAGCAGCGAACGAGAGACGAGCTAAAGAGCGAGAAGATCATTTAAGCCGCCTAGGTATGGAAAACCAAGGCAATGACCCACCAGGGGTAGGCAATGATCAACGCCCACATGAAGATGTTCATGGAGTTGGGGTTCAATACCAAGTTTCGGGTTTTGGACAGCCAGCTACTAGACCGATAGGGGCTTTCGATGAGCCGAATTTGAGAGAGGTTAGACGTGGTATTCCTACCCCGGTTATAATTGCCAACAACTTCGAGGTGAAGTCGAGTTTGATCAACATGGCTCAAAATCAGCGATATAATGGACTCCCCTTGGAAGATCCATTGGACCACCTTGATCAATTTGAGAGACTTTGTAGAACGGTAAAGATGAATGGTGTTCATGAAGATGCAATCAAGATGATCTTGTTTCCTTTCTCTCTTGGGAACAAAGCCACACAATGGGAAAAGAATGTGCCTTCGGATTCAGTCTCTACTTGGGATAAGGTGAATAAGGAATTCATTACTAAGTTCTATCCAAAACAAAAGACGGCTAAGCTTAGAAACGACATCACTAGTTTCAAGCAAGGAGGCCATGAGAATCTTTATGAAGCATGGGAAAGGCTTAAGGAGTATACAAGACAATGCCCTCACCATGGTGTATCCAAAGAAAATCTTTTGGGAATTTTCTATAGAGGAGTTCTTGAACAATACCGACGTGCTTTGGATACCGCTAGCTATGGATGTTTTGTCAACTTAACGGTGGAACAAGGTGACCAATTGATTGAGAATTTAGCTCAAAGTGAAGCTTGTTATGGAGGAGAGTACGATAGAAGCATGAGGGATCAAGACTTGGATAGTCAAAGGTACAAGGAGCTTAATGATAAGATTGACAAGTTGAGTAAGGTCTTCCTTGTAAATCAAAAGTCAATCAACTATGTGGGAGAGATTGATGGGGACCAACAAGTGTATCAAGAGGGAGTTTGTGATGGTATTGAGGGTGTCCAAGAAGAGGTTAACTATTTGGGAAACCAAAACAACTACCAAGGGAATTACCAAAACCGTCCTTACAACCAAAACTATAGGAACAACAACCTTTCGTATAGAAGCAACAATGTTGAGAATCCTCAAGACCAATACTATCCACCAAAAGCTCCTCAAGGAAACCAATTTCAGCCAAGGCCTTATGCAAATTCTTCTCAACCGCAAAATGCACCATGGAGATTCCAAGGAGGGGTTCCAAGTCAAAGTCCTTTGAATTTGTACTCTACGGAAATGAAAATTAGGCCGCTTGGACAGCCAAAAGTGAGTAACTTTCCGCAAGTTCAAATCAGCGAGCAAGATGACATGAGAAATATGATGAGACAAATTATAGAGGGGCAAGCAAGAGCACAGTTGGAATTGACACAAAAGATCGAAAAATTCGAACGTAAGTTTGACGTTAGCAACAGTGAGTCCCAAGCGAAATTTGAAGAAGCAAATTTTGGCTAAACAACTGGAGAAATTCTTAGAACTAATGGATGGTGTGAAAATTACAATGCCATTGATGGATGTGATCAAGACCAACCCGACATACTTAAGGTTTTTCAAAGACATGGTCACTAATAAGACAAGTATGAAAGAGGGTATGGTTATGGTTGGCTATGAGTGTAGTGCTATCATCAAGCGATCTTTGCCAACGAAACTCACGGATCCGGGTAGTTTCACTCTACCTTGTGCTTTAGGACCATTGAGATTTCCTAAGAGCTTGTGTGATCTTGGGTCTAGTGTGAATCTAATGCCTCTCACTGTTGCTAAGAAGATTGGTATTACAAAGTTTCAAAAATACCGGATTTCGTTGATTCTTGCGGACCGCTCAGTTCTTATCCCGGTTGGAATAGTCGAGGATTTGCCCTTGAGAGTAGGTGATTATGACGTGCCTACCAATTTTGTTGTGTTAGAGATGAATGAGGAACTGGTAGATCCACTTATTCTCGGGAGACCATTCCTTGCTACAGCGGGTGCTCTTATCGATTGTAGGAGAGGCCGAATCGGTTTGCAACTGGGAGATTCAATTGTTAACTTTGACATAAAGCGGCTAATGGACAAACCGGATGTCGGTAACCAATGTTTTCTCATAGAGACATTGGACCTTTTTGAAGGGGATATGGTAGAGGAATTGAGCATAGATGACCCGTTACAAGTGGCTCTTACGGTCAAGAAGAATGAGTTTGGGTATGTGAATGAGGAGAGCAAGGGGTATGAGCAACTAATGGACTCTAGTGAAGTGGTTCATAAAGGGGTTAAGGTTTTGGGACTAAAGGAAGGTTTGAGTTCCAATGAGAAGCTTGATGGACAAGAGTTGACCAACGATGACCCGTGGAGTGAACTTAAAGCCCCAAAGGTTGAGCTCAAACAATTACCGAAAGGACTAAGGTACGCTTTTCTTGGTCCAAATACTACTTACCCTGTTATCATAAATGATGAATTAGGTAGTGAAGAAACCGCCTTGCTTTTGTGTGAATTGAGAAAGTTTAGAAAAGCAATAGGCTATTCATTAGATGATATTAAGGGAATCTCTTCATCACTTTGTGTACATAGAATCCATTTGGAAGATGAATCTATGAGCTCAATTGAACACCAATGTAGGCTAAATCCGAATTTGAAAGATGTTGTTAGGAAAGAGATTTTAAAGTTGCTTGATGCGGACATAATCTATCCGATTTCCGATAGTCGATGGGTTTCACCGATTCATGTAGTTCCTAAGAAAGGAGGTGTGACTGTCATTAAGAACGATAGAAATGAATTGATTCCTACTAGAACTGTTACCGGACATGGGATGTGCACCGATTATCGTAGGTTTAACTCATGTACTAGGAAGGATCATTTCCCTTTGTCGTTTATTGATCAAATGCTTGAACGCTTGTCGAATCATTCTTTCTATTGCTTTTTGGATGGATATTCGGGATTCTTCCAAATCCCCATACATCCTAATGATCAGGAGAAGACGACATTTACATGTCCTTATGGCACATTCGCTTATCGGCGAATGCCATTCGGATTATGTAACGCACCTGCGACATTTCAAAGGTGTATGTTGTCTATCTTCTCCGATTTGATCGAAGATGTAATGGAGGTTTTCATGGATGATTTCTCGGTATATGGTGCTTGTTTTCGTTCTTGTCTTTCCAATTTGTGCATGGTTTTACAGAGATGTGAAGATACCAACTTGGTCTTGAATTGGGAGAAATGCCATTTTATGGTTCGGAATGGTATTGTGCTTGGTCATCGAATTTCCGAGGATGGGATAGAAGTTGATAAAGCAAAGATCGAAGTCATGGTTCATTTGCAACCTCCAAAAACGGTTAAGGATATTCGAAGCTTTTTGGGACACGCTGGGTTTTATAGAAGATTCATCAAGGACTTTTCGAAGATGGCTAGGCCACTCACTCGTTTGTTATGCAAGGAAACCGATTTTGTGTTTGATGATGAGTGTCTAGATGCATTTTTAAAGATCAAAGAAGCCTTAGTGTCGGCTTCGATAAGGCAACCACCAGATTGGGATTTGCCTTTTGAGATAATGTGTGATGCTAGTGATTATGCGGTTGGGGCTATATTGGGGCAAAGGAAAGATAAGAAGTTTCATGTCATATACTATGCAAGTCGGACCGTTGATGACGCTCAAGTCAAGTATGCTACAACCGAGAAAGAGTTTCTTGCCGTGGTTTTCGCTTTTGAGAAATTCTGATCCTATCTTGTTGGTTCTAAGGTGATTGTGTATACCGATCATGCGGCCTTGAGATATTTGATCAAGAAGAAAGACGCTAAACCAAGATTGTTAAGGTGGATTTTGCTACTTCAAGAATTTGATGTTGAGATACTCGACAAGAAAGGCATTGAGAATGGAGTTGCGGATCATCTCTCAAGAATGCGGATTGATGAGTGTATACCAATTGATGATTCTTTACCCGAGGAACACATTATGTTCATTCAAGTAGCTCAAGAAGCCGATTTGATCATAAAGGAAGTTTGCGCCACAGAAAAATTAAAAGAGGATGGCCCTTGGTATGCGGATTTTGTGAATTACCTCTCTTGTGGAGTGGAACCAATTGATCTTGATGGATATGATAGAAAGAAATTCTTTAAGGAAGTGACCCGATATTTTTGGGATGAGCCTTATTTGTATAGGCAAGGTAAAGACCGATTATTCCGACGTTGCATCCCGGAAGAGGAAGTTCAAGGAGTTCTTTTTCATTGTCATGGTTCTAGTTATGGAGGACATCTTGCTACTTTCAAGACTGTCACAAGGGTCTTACAAGCTGGATTTTGGTGGCCTTCAATGTTTAAGGACGCCTATGAGTTTATCTCAAAGTGTGATGTGTGTCAACGCCAAGGGAACATAGGGAAACGTCAAGAAATGCCACAAAATTTCATGTTAGAGTCGAAGTTTTTGATGTATGGGGGATCGATTTCATGGGACTGTTTCCTTCATCTTATGGGAATCTCTATATCTTGGTTGCTGTTGATTATGTGTCTAAGTGGGTGGAAGCAATTGCTAGTCCTACAAATGATGCTAAAGTGGTGATTAAGTTGTTTAAATCCATCATTTTCCCAAGGTTTGGTGTTCCACGGATTGTGATTAGTGACGGAGGAAGCCATTTTATCAATAAGGTTTTTGAAAACCTCATGAAGAAGTATGGTGTGAAACACAAAGTGGCTACCCCTTATCATCCGCAAACTTCAGGGCAAGTAGAGGTATCAAATCGTCAAATCAAGGAGATATTGAGAAAAACTGCGCAAAAGGCTCTGAAAGATTGGTCTCGGAAGTTAGATGATGCTTTGTGGGCTTATCGGACAGCTTTTAAAACGCCATTGGGAACAACGCCTTTTAATATGCTATACGGGAAAACTTGTCATCTTCCAGTTGAACTTGAGTATAAAGCCATTTGGGCTACTAAGTTTTTGAACTTTGATCTCAAACCCGCATCTGAACGACGGCTAATACAGTTGGAGGAACTTGATGAGATTCGTCGTGATGCTTATGAGAGCTCCAAAATCTATAAAGAGAGAGCCAAGGCCTTTCATGACAAGAAAATAGTGCAGAGAGAGTTCAAAGAGGGAGACAAAGTGCTACTGTTTAATTCTCGATTGAGACTCTTCCCGGGAAAGCTCAAATCTTGATGGTCCGGACCTTTTGATGTGAAAGAAGTTCGACCTTATGGTGTTGTGGTACTTGTGAATGATTCGGGTGAAGAATTCACGGTTAATGGCCAACGCATTAAGGCATATCACGCTGATTTTCAGGATGCGTTAGTGGAGAAGATTCCACTTTCTGATCCTACAACCGCATAAAAAGCGGTGCACTACGTCGAGCTTGAGACATAAAACAAGCGCACTTGGGAGGCAATCCCATGGTATCCTTGTATATAAAAAATTTCTTTCTTTCGTTTGTTTGTTTTTGTGTCTTTTTGCTTGATCTTGGTGGTAGCTCAGTTTGAAAAGGATTGGATCGAAGGTTGATGTGGAAAACATGAAAAAGTGCCTCTGTGGTTAAAAAAGTCGACACCAGCTCCGATGAAATGAACAGGTCGACGTTTTTGTGCAACAAAACCATCAGTTCTGGAAACAAAAAACGTCGACCACCTCTCCGAGGTTTCTGCAGGTCGACATTTTTTGCAAAAATCTCCCAAACTTTGTGGAAACAAAAAACGTCGACCACCTCTCCGAGGTTTCTGCAGGTTGACGTTTTTTACAAAACCGCGGAACACTTTCTGTGGTTAAAAACGTCGACTCTTGCTTCGATGTTTTATGTAGGTCGACGTTTTTAACCCGAGCAAAGGAACAATGCCACTAAAAACACGAAGCTCCACTTCCCAAGCTCAAAAACCCGCCTCTAAAGGGAAAGAAAAAGCAACCGAGACTTCCAAGAGAGCTGGGAAACGACCACAAACACAACCTCCAAGATCAAACCGAACGAGAGAAGAGGATCAACCCGAAGATATTCCGATATCCGACCCTCGTCTAGCTCCGTTTACTGAGCAAGAAACGGAGGACTATAAGCGCTTGGAGAGAATGCGGATTGATCCCACAAGATATATCTCCGACGAATGTATGGAATTTTTGGAAATCAAAGACGACATCAACCTTATGCTCGATAATATGGGTCTTGCCAAGTTTAGAACTCTTCAACACCATTCTCAAGTTCCACCGAAGAGTAACAAAAATTACGAAGAGGAAATTTGATTGGTTGGAGCGCAAGATAAGATCAATTCCAGGGTATGTCTCCGACGAAGAATAAGAGGCCAATGTTCCAAACACATCGAGTGATGATGATGACGGAGGGGATGATCAAGACGATGGCTTCTATAAACGTTCCGATAGAGATCCCCATGATTACGAACAATATGATGCCGCGAACTTTTCGGGTCCTTCCACAAGCTAGAAGGTACCAATTCACCTTTGTAAATATTTTTATTTTTATTTTTGCATTTTTCTTTTGGTTCTTGCGGTCTTCTTCTTTGTTTTTACTTTCTCACCGAGACGGTGAGAAGTAAGTCCGGGGGAAGAGACCGGTTTACTAATTAGCATTTGAGTTGTTTTGTTTTTCTTATTTGAGTCTTTGCATTGCACAAAAATCATAAAATCGAACAAAAAAAAAAAATTACAAAACCACAAAAACCTAAAAATATTTTTTTCTTTCTGCTTGCATTTGTTTAAGTGTTTAAGGTTAGATTCATGTAGGATTGCATTGCATTTGCATAGGGAACAATGATTAGAATGCCTTAATTTAGCCGATTGCTCAACTTGTTAAGTTCAATGCCAATGCATAAATTGCTTGTTGAAAGGTAAAATTGATCCATGCTTGGAATTCTTGATTTTAGGTTCACCTTAGTTGAAGCATGCTTTGATTTGATGTCATCTCTTATCTATTGGAACCTAATATTGACTTATAATTATCATGCTATGCATTGAATTTGAACTCATGGATTTACATATACATACTTGGATTTCTTTCACCACTTTACCACTCTTTGTGATCCAAGTAGCCGGTTTAAATCGGTTTCCCTACCCTTAGCCTAACTTTCTTTTAAGCCATTCGATTGTTGCGTGTGTGTGAGGCCTTATTTCGGAATGAGCTTGGTAGAAAGTGTTAGGTTTGAGCTGACAAGAATAGTTTCTCATGTAATTTCGGTTCACGCTTTTTGAGCCGAATAGGACTAGGTGGGAACTTGCTTATAGGTATGGGAATGTATATGTTTGGACTTGGAAAAATTGATTGGGGAGGTTATGAAAGGAGAAGGAAAAGAACTAAAAGAAGTGATTGTTCAAAAGAAATCCTATGAGAGAAAGGGAATGTGAATGAAAAGAAAGTAGTCTAGTAAAGGGTTTTGGAAGTATTAAAGTTTGAAAAGGGTTCTTTGAAGTAAAAAAGAAAAGAAAGAAAACCAAAAGAAATCAAATGAAAATAGAACCAAATTGCAAGTGAATCCAAACCCGCTAGACTTGTATAAGTTTTAACCCCTCTCTTAAGAAAAGAAAGAAATGTAAGGAAGGAATGGTGGAAGTTGTTGAGTTGATCTAAGCTTGGAAAAGAAGTGGCAAAGCCTTGAAAATGGTAGAAATAAGATCATTCTTGGGTTTAGATATAGCTTGGGTTTGAGAATAATATGTGTATTTGGGTAGATGAGAATCTAGTCTTGTATGCATCTATTGGAGCTTACCTTTAGCATTCTACTAAAGTTTCATTCCATTCATAGAGAGATCCTTACATTGAGCATATTGAACCTATGGATGAAGAGATCACTTTTATCTCTTAACTTTTCCCTTGACCAAATGAGTTCATTGAATGTGCATAGTATGATTCATGGTTTGAAAATTAATGAATGTTAAAAGAGATGGTGGATTTGAATGCATTGTGTAGATTGAGGTTGAGCTTCAATCGAGTTGCTATGTGTATGGCTAAGATTTTTGAGTAGGCTTGCTTACCTTGCATCATAGAACTACAAACTTGGACAATGAGGTTAACATTTGAGCAATTAGGTTGTAGCTATGAGTTCCTGAATTCATCTACTTCTTCGATTTGCTATATTTGCTTGAGGACAAGCAAAAGGAAAGTCTGGGGGAGTTGATATACATGATTATTGCATAGGTTTTGCATAGCATTTACATGTAGTTTTGCATCATTTTTAGTAATTTATCTTTCATTTTAGTTTAACTTTGCTTCATATTGCATTTTAGAGTCCTAGGTAGATAGAGTCGCATATCTTTCGTTTTTGAGTCAGTTTCAGGTGAATTTGAATGCAATTCGAAGCTTGGAAGGTTAAGGAGGTTGGGCGCTATCAAACTATGGACAAATTAGAGCAAAGCAATGAAAGGAGAAGGAAGAACACATTCTGGTGCATGAAAAGTCGACCCTTGCTCCGACGTTCTTGGAGGGTCGACGTTTTGAACACTCAAGAGGCAACATTCTGGAAAACAAAAAACGTCGACCACCTCTCCAAGGTTTCTGCAGGTCGACGTTTTCAGCAACCAAAAGACCACATTCTGGAAAACAAAAAACGTCGACCACCTCTCCGAGGTTTCTGCGGGTAGACGTTTTCAACAAGAAAAGACCAAGATTCTGTATGCAAGAAACGTCGACCTCACCTCCGATGTTTTCAGCAGGTCGATGTTTTATGCAAAACGCGGAGTTTCTTTTATTCCGAATTTTTTTTTTACTATAAATACCAAACTTTAGGGTTCATTTAAGATTAAGCTTTTAATGTTATAAACTTTGGAGGCTAAAAGACCAAGGGTTTGGGTTTTCTTTTGGATGATCTCTGAATCAATTGAAGAATCTTTGGCTAAATCTCTTATCTCTATTCTACTCTTTCATTATGTTTCATTTTATTTGCATTTTATTTTGTTTTTCCATGATCATGAGTGAGTAGTCATTAGGATGGTTTAGGGATTGGTAGACTAGGGGTTTCAATGTTTGATGTTTGATGCTTAGGTGGTTAAATCCTTCTTAATGAGTGTGTTTAATGCTAGATTTGACTTGGCCAATTAAAATCTAGATGTTAGGAAATTTATCGCCCGAGAGGTGTTTGATGAAATTCCCGAGTGACTCATTTAAGAGCTTTTCTTCCCTAGCCATTGAGAGATAATGTTAGGGTGATTAGTGAACTAATTAGACCTGTTTATAATGCTTGTTATTGATTGAATCTTGCAAATGAGAGTTAAGGTTGGTCTTTGACAAAGTGGTCAATGCCATGAGAGTGGGTTGATCAAGTTATGTCCATGTTCTAGGAGGTGCTTAGTGAAGTCCTTATTGCATCATTTGTCAGTTGTTGATCCCTTAATCAATTGCCTTCTCCCTAATCCGTTCGCTTTAGTATAATTGTCGTTGTTCCTTTATTTTCTCGTAATCGTTTGAGTATCTGTTTTTGTTTCAACTTTGTTCTATTTTATTTTTGTGTGTGATTGTTAAGATTAATTTGGTAGTTCACTTCCCTTATTGATCCGTTTTAGCTTAAGAAAAATATTGCGGTTCTACTGTGTTAATTCTAGATTCTCTGTGGATTCGATCCTCAAGTATTACATTGACTTGTCGCATTAATTGATATCGAAAAGTATTAGTATCACTTAACTAATATTGTCAACATACATTTGTTGTACACGCACTTGGAAAACATAGTTAATTAAACCAGTCGATCAAATACATCAAAATACATCATGTAGGAATTGAAATATTAATTCGTTCGTTCCATATCCGATGTAATTAATACAAAATGTGGCCAATGTATGATGCCATTTCACATTTCCAAAAAAAATATTATCCGAGGAAGTAATGATAGTGGTTTTACGTCCCCACATTCTACGATCATCTTCTGTCTCTTAGATCGGGATTTTACACATCACACCGTTATGTCCTGTTCTTATGCACCGTCCACATTTCTGGTTACGTGCCTGCATTGTCAACCCCTATGTTGTTAGTCATTTCATTATTTCGAATCATACCATTATAACATATCATGTAATTAGCCATCAATCTTAGCAACTTACAGGCATTTCTCCTCTTGATTGTATTCTTATCTTCCTTGGCCTTCCAGCTGGTCTTTTTGTCTTTGGCGGGTGTAGAGTCATGTCTTTTTTAGACTCTGGTATCTCACTTTCTTGGTCATTTGGAACTGGATGGATTATTCCAGCATATACCTGTTTCCAGTTTTCCTCAGTTTGTCCATCTTAATCCTTGCTATTACAGCCGGTTAGTACGTTATTCAACTAATTATGTTATACATTATTACTAGGGTTTTATAAAACATATGCAACTCAATATCATGAAATCTTAAGTCAATGTAGTATAATTCTTATACATATTTTTAAAAGATTTTTATGATCACATATATATGATTTTTTCAAAATTTTATAGTAATTTTGAATTCTTTTATCATCAAGATTTCGATTTGATTTATAATATATCATAATTTTTAGAACCTGATTATGATGACAAAAGATTATATTGCATTGATTTTAGAATTCACATATTAGGGTTAAATTGTTTTTTCTACATAAAACTCTTATTAATATATAACTTTTATGTAAGTGGATCATATAGACTGAATTTGGGTTTGGTGGGGATTGGTTTCAGACATAAGCATAGACTGTGGATCATCTAGTTCACATACTGACGCGGAGAACAGAAAGTGGGTGGGAGACACGGACTATGTAACCACTGGTTCATCGTCCAAAATTGAAACAATCAAAGTCACTGATGATCTAACCACACTCTGGTATTTTCCAACCGGGGACAACAATTGTTACAACAACATTCCGGTGGATAAAGGTAAGAAGATACTAGTTAGGACGAGATTCTACTACGGTGATTATGATGGAGTTAATAAGCCTCCCAAATTTGATGTCGTGTACGACGGAAAACATCGAGACTCGATTATCGCAACAAGGTCCACACGTAAGGTACCTTACTCGGAGGTGATCTTTGTTGCCGAAAAAGGGAGTATAAGTGTGTGCGTTGTCCGTACGTTTCTGAGCCAACACCCATTTGTGTCTAGCATTGAAGTAAGAAGCTTGGACGCGTCCATGTACTCCGATCTTGGCCCTAAAGAAGGTTACATTCTCCAGCGACGAACTGCCTACGGTAGGAAGGAATTAGTAAGGTAACTATTCATTCATAAATACCTACATAGAGTCAGAGCCGGACCTTTAATATTTGGGCACATACGAAATATAAAATTTTCTAATATTTATATCATAGTAATTTAAAATCCACATGTATATATCTTTTACTTCAATTTTACCTATACTTTTATATCAAATATTGCCATATATTAATACACATATAGTTACATAATTAAACTTTTATTAATCGGAACCCTTAAAAATTCGGGGCCAGACACAAATGAAGTGAAATCCGACCCTGCATACAATATTTTATCAATTGACTTCTAGGAGATTGATTAATACTTTTCTTTCAAAAAAATTTGAATTAGTCCCTGAATACTAAAAATTTTATATGTCGCCACAAAATAGGTATGAACGAAATTGTGGCTAAGTCGTAGCAGTTATGTAAAAATCAGCAAAATTACTTAATAATTACAAAAAATCTCAAAATAGCCATGAGTTTAAGATTGTGTCTATAGTCACAGATTTAAAATCGTGGCAAACTACAACAAAATCTTTAAATCTTCTATGGTTATTTAGAGATTTGTATAGTTTTATAAGTTTTCAGTAAATCAAAAAATTCCAATTATGGATCAGTTTAGTATACATTTTCAATTAATAATAAATCATTGTATGTTTTCATATAATTTTTTTTTGGTCAACTTGACTCAATTTTGTTGAACATATAAGAACCAAAGTAAAGGTACATTGTTCACAAAAGCATGAAGCTTAAATAATCTTCTAACACTATGGGCTGGATAATTAGTTTTATGGTTTAGCACACGTAAAATCAAAACTAACGAACAAACTCGCAAGAAATTTTAAGTGTTTGATTTCAATTAGTGTGTTCTAATTTATTTTTTTTGTGTCAACAATTAGTGATTCTTTTTCTTTTAGCCCACATTAATTTGTTTCATAACTGAGATCGGTTATTTCATTTACAGGTCTCCGTTTGATCCTTATGATAGATTTTGGGATGCGTCAACTAGGCCTTCGGCCACGATATTAACGAGTGCAGCCGTTTCAATCAACACAACAGGATCAGGAAACCACCCACCTGAGATTTTCCTCCGAACCTCATGGACCGGGAAGAACCTAGGGAAGAACCTGACTTTTTTTAATTTAGACCTTCCATCTGTAGGAGCAACGTTTTACCTTATCATGTATTTCTCGGAGCCAGTAAGCCTTAGTTCCGGCCAAAGGCGTTCCTTCGACGTTTACTATGACAAGAAGCAAGTGAGTTTGAGTCCAATTGTGCCATCGTTTGGTGCCGTGACTCATGCGATCATGAGAGATGTTATGGAAAGTAAAAACCCTCGTCTGGTGTTTAAGGCTACACCGGACTCAACTTTGCCACCAATTATCAACGCGCTTGAGTTATATGTTATCAGCAATACTGATGGACGAGGAGGAAATGGTGGAAAAGGAACCAAATCAACTGACACTGATGATTATGAAGACGAATCTGGTACGTATATATTCCCTTAGTTGTATGATTTTAATAGATTTAGAACTCCTTCTAAAAGCATGTGTTATTCTACTATTAATTTAGAAATCTTTATCAATGTTATTTAAATATTGATTATAAAATCCTTATTAAAATTGTGTGTTATTTGTTTGATTATTTGTAAAGACAAGTAAGATTAAGTATGTAATGATATTTTAAAATTTTATTGATTTGTTTGATTACTATTAGACAATGAAGACAGAGACACCGGATCTGGGAATAAGCTCGTCGGTTATGGAGTCACCACCTTGATCTTGTCTTTCGTCTCAACCATTTTCTTCTGAAAGCATTAACCGAATTCACTCGGTTTGCTGATTGTTAGCCCGGTTTAATATTGTTACTACACGACTTCTCGAGATTGTTTGCTGTGATATCGGAACTCATTTATTTTAAAATCTTTTCTCTTGTTCACGTGATATGCATTACCATCAGTTCATCATTGGCTCCATGTTGATATATCTACCGCTTTAAAGCGGAATCGTATATTTGCTTACATCTATTTGTTTTACGTCGTTTCCAAAGATGAGTATATCGCCAATGGATTTTTGAACTTTTTTTTTTCAACAATTGGATCGATAAAGCATAATCTATAGCCTAAAATCCGAAGAATCGAACTCCGGTGTTTGAGTCATTAGTTGGATCATTCTAGACAGCAGACTGAGAGCAACTCTGGCGATTTTTGAACCTTAACTTGAACTAATATTATGTCCAATGTTTAAATTCTTTGTCTTCTTTTTATTTTGTCATGAAACTTCCGAATAAATCAATCGATCATTTTAGAGTTTTTTCGTTTCGATAATTTTCAAAAGATGGTTTCAAGGATGTTCTTCAGAATAACTCTGGAAACATTTAGAAGGTATTAGGACAAAGAGTTTGCAGTGAAAGCCTCCAATAGTGTTACCATAATTACCTAATAATTTGCTAAAAAGTTTTTACTCCATGTAGTGAAAGCCTCCATGTATTAAAATATTTTGTTTCATTTGATAATTTATCAAAATCACTAATATTTTGTTTCGTTTTTTTTAATTCAACCCAAAGTTACTAATGTATGTGATTGTAAAATTCTTTTTAAAATTCTTTTATTTGAAATGTATGTTTTTGTTGATAATTGGATCAACAAGTATTGATCTATAGCTTAAAGTTCATATCTAAAATTACTTTTACTCTATTATAACATAGCGGGAATGTTAAATTGTAAAGTATGGTTACTTTGGACAAAAAATTTAGAAAACTCAGAACTTTTTTAATATATTATTTTTTATTTTGTCAAAAACTGGATTGACAAGCTGTCATGAAATTTATTTCTAAAATCCCTACTTTTCTTACTTTCACATTTATTGGAAGAAATCGAACTCTAAGCTTGAAGCATTAGCTGATGAATATAATTATTATACAAGAGATCGTCATAAATAAAAAATTAAATTTAGACAATAAAATTTAAAAACTTACAAAATCTCATATAAAATACCAAAAATATATATAAAGATTTTGTTGCATAAAAATAATAAAATGCATGTTGACAAAAAAAAAATAATAATAAA
The DNA here is from genome assembly GCA_963920545.1 of Lepidium didymum. Classification (NCBI taxonomy): domain Eukaryota; kingdom Viridiplantae; phylum Streptophyta; class Magnoliopsida; order Brassicales; family Brassicaceae; genus Lepidium; species Lepidium didymum. Next base: position 17,869,532 of record OY986992.1, on the reverse strand, counting down.
ATGCATGTGCATTTATATCCGATCCGGACCAGCCGATTGGACCAGTTAACCCGGAACCCAAATATTTTACCGATTTAAGTTTTCTGTTAAAATTCATTGATCAAATAACCAGTAAAACCCGAAAAATCCGTTATTAATCCGAAACCCGATAGATTGATCGAACCAACCGAATACGGGTTAAAAAAATTATATCTAAAAATCTATTTATTTAAACACTTTACATATAAAATTACTACAATTTTAGAAAACTTCCAATAATTACTATGCCACCAGAAGAAAATGAGGAGAATGATGGCGGAGATAACCTGCATTGGCTGACTTATATTTATTTCGTTTACTTTTACAATTGATAAATTTTAACTTTTAAGTATTGTTCTCGTAATTTTTGGTTTAAATTTGAATTTAATAACTTTATTATTATTGTTAGAGATTTATACTTTATGGATCATGGTATTATTTATAAAAATGACTAATTTTAGTATTTTATTTTTAATTTTATAAAATTATATACAAAAAAAAAGAAAACATGTGGTTCAGTTGATTTGTCTTTAATCTATCTAGACAACCAGAAGGTGAATTCTAATCTCACTTACTCCAATATGTATAAAGATATATAACAATACATAATAAAAAGTTTATTCGATTGACCCAATGATCAAACCGGTTCGATCACTGACTCGGATACTCGAAATAATCCGGTTCTTTATCCGGGTCGGATGTTAAAACAGAGTAAAATGCATAGGTTGTGAGTAGGCACTTTTTTTTTTTGACAAACTATTTAGAGTACATAGAAGAGATTGTTTGCTCCACTTCGGCATCCGTCTTGTGCACTGAGTAAGATGCAAAGCAAGAACAAAAATACTGCCAACAAAAATTCCAAGTCCTTCTAATTGAAAAAATTCTCCTACCTTCTTCTCCCTAGAGATGGCGTCTTCCATATCCCTAAAGCCCACGAACCTTATCCTCCTCTCTCCTTTCTCCACAGGAAGACTCCTTCATTTGCGCCGCTCCTCTTTCACCCACAAACCCTCGTCGTCTTCATCTCGTTATCGGACACTCGTCGCTCATTTCGGGTTCAGACCGGGTTCCTTTCCCGACCCAGGGGATTCTCTCGATTTCATCAAGGACCATGCCGAGAGTCTTCTGTATACGATCGCTGATGCCGCCGTTTCGTCCTCTGACACTTTTGAATCTGTCGCTGGCACTACTACCACCACAGAACAGAAAAGTGATTGGTTCTCTGGTATTGCCAATTACATGGAGACTATTCTCAAGGTATACAAAATTTGTGTTTTCTTTAGAAAGAATGGATTTTTTTGTGCTACATCAAATGATTGTGGTTGGATTTGAATTGAATTGCAGGTTTTGAAAGATGGGTTATCGACTGTACATGTACCTTACTCATATGGTTTCGCTATCATTCTACTCACTGTGCTTGTTAAGGCTGCTACTTTCCCATTGACGAAGAAGCAGGTTTTAGATTGCTTATATTGCTGATAAGCAAAGATAAAAAAAATTAGTTGCTTTTACTGACTAGGTGGTATATTCTCTACAGGTTGAATCTGCCATGGCTATGAAATCTTTGCAGCCTCAAATAAAGGCCATTCAGGAACGCTATGCTGGTAATCAGGTGAATTCCGATACTGCAAGCATGGATTTTCCTTTTTTTTTTGGATGCCATACTTAGTCATAGTTGCGTCAACTTTTAGTTGATAGATTTAAGGGAAAAAGCAGGAACGAATATGTTGCTATTGGCTCCATAATTTTCGAATGATACTAATGAATATACCTAATATATACAGCCCTTTTGTTAAAATGAATTTTGCAGGAGAAAATTCAGCTTGAAACTGCCAGATTGTATAAGCTTGCTGGTATAAATCCTCTTGCAGGTATAGTTTGTTGCTTAACATTTTCAATTGATCTTCCATTTGAAACAACAGTTTGGTCAAGATATGGGATTTCTTCCTTAATTTTTCCAGCATGTGGTTAATCTATATTTTCATTTGATTGTTAGGATGCCTCCCCACACTAGCCACGATTCCAGTCTGGATTGGGTTGTATAGAGCTCTCTCAAATGTAGCAGATGAGGTAAGTGAAAAAAACTGTATGTTTTGTTTCTTTAACCTCGAGATTGCTTTCTGACAAGTTGTCGGATGCTTGTTTCTAACTTTAAGGGGCTCTTGACGGAAGGCTTTTTCTGGATTCCTTCTCTTGCTGGTCCAACAACCGTCGCTGCAAGACAGAATGGCAGTGGAATCTCATGGCTGTTTCCTTTCATTGTAAGTATCAATTTTGAACCTTGATATTAAGTGGTGTTGATATTCTAGAAATGGACAGACTAGAGCTAGACTCCTATTTCTTGTTAAGTCTTATTCACTTTAATTATTCAACCATATAAGCTGATTGAAGAGGACTAGGGAGGAGAGGTGCCAGACTTCGTTGCTGATGTCTACAAATTTCCATTATTTCTCAGGATGGACACCCACCTCTAGGATGGTCAGACACATTAGCGTATCTTGTCTTACCTCTTTTGCTCATCTTCTCTCAGTACCTCTCCATCCAGATAATGCAGTCCTCGCAGGTAAAGCATCTTCTGGCATATGTGATAATCTCCTGTAGTAGTTACCTCGAGCTTGAATAATAAGCTGCTTATGAACAAATGTAAATTTGTGTATGTCCCCAAAGCTCATTCAGTGATTCTACTGGCAATGAATCCTTTATGCAACACAGAAACTTATGGTGTTTAATTTATTTATCATTGTCTTTTCTCAGAGCAATGATCCAGCCATGAAGAGCTCCCAAGCCGTTACGAAGTTTCTTCCGCTGATGATTGGCTATTTTGCACTATCAGTTCCTTCTGGTTTAAGTCTATATTGGTGAGCAGCAGCATCGTCTGTTTTTTTTGTACTTTCGTTGGGATTCAGCTTTCGATTTGTTTTCTTCTTAGTTCGAAAGTGGGTTTGCAGGTTGACCAACAACCTTTTGAGCACCGCGCAACAATTGTGGCTTCAAAAATATGGTGGTGCCAAAAATCCGGTGGAGAAGTTAAGTAATTTGGTCATGAAGGAAGATAAAACTCATAAAGTTGAGAAGTCTATTTCAGAAACGCTAGTTCGGAAGTCTGCTTCAGAACTGAAAATACCAAAAGAGAAGGCTGGTGAAAAAGCGACCTCAGAAGGGCCCAAGCCTGGTGAAAGGTGACGAAATCTTCTGAAAATGTCATCATTCGTTACTAGAAGCTGTTTGCTGTACTAACACATTCAAGTGATGCACAGGTTTAGGCTGCTCAAAGAGCAAGAAGCAAAGAGACGTCGAGAAAAAGAAGAGAGACAAAGAGCTGAAGCAGGTCTGTCAAATCAGAATACAAACAAAGCGCTGGAACAAGATAGACAATCTGATACAGCCGTTGTCGCTGAAGGAGATGATGAAAAAGACGAACTTTCTACAGTGGAAGAAACAACGAATGCCACAGTGGCTGTGAATGGGAAGCCATCCATTCAAAAGGACGAGACTGCGGATGGGAAATTTGACATTAGCCATGATACAGAACAACAGCATTCTCATGATTCATAGAAGTAAAGACCTCATGATTTTCAAGTCAAAAAGGTGAATCCAAACAAACAAAGAGGAATTGACATTTGGATAAGACGAGAAGGAATCTTGATACTCGGACCTTTTAGCCACTCAGCAAGTGGGATAGACGTTTATAGATACAAGAGTGGAAACATTCTGTCTTTCAAGGTTTAGAATTAGTGTAGAGAGACCATAATAAATGGGTTTTTGTAAGTTACAGATACTTGGTTCGTATTTCTTCATGTTCTTTAAATTCTTATTTTTATGTGTAAGCAGAAACTACGTTTATCCTCATGTACTTTTTACTCTAATACAGTCATAGTTTACTCTGCATTCTGAGACTTCTGTGCATATCTAATCGACTTTGATCTGTGCATCTGTAATCGAAATTGATAAGAAAATGCGAGCAATGAGAGTTTCTATCTGTGGGCAAAGACACAAGAATATAGATCCGAGGATGTTCTTAAATTAATGCTTCCAAGATTAAAGGGAAAAGATGAAGGATAACGATGTTGAAGAGTATCAAAAGCTAAACAGAAATCAAACAAAATACACCCAAGAAGCTATAAAGGATAGTACTACAAAGGTAGCAAAAACATCAGTATTCAGAATTGGAGATGACATCGTCGATCTTCAGAATCATCTTAACGACTTGGGTTGCAAGCAAAATCTGCTGTTGTTTCCCGATCAATGTTTCGAACACATTTTGCTCCCTCATATCGTTTGTTCCCACATCATTGCAATCTATCCCATAGAAGGGAATATTCTCCTGTTTATCAAAAGTCAATTTTTGTTCAGTCAACGAATAAGTCATTGGCATAATAAAGCTCATCAATTAGTTACCTTAATCTGCTGAGATTTAACCGCAGAGAGTGTCTCAATTGGCTGTAACCCACTGTTCTCTGCTAGAGCCATAGGGACAGAGTCCAAAGCTTCGGCAAATGCCCTAATCGCATACTGCATTTTGGGAAGTATTTATACATACTGCGTCAAGATTTGTGATATAAATTATTTCTGGTTTTATATGAAGAGAAGGGCAGAGATCGGCTTTTTACCTGCTCAACGCCTGGGTATTTATCAGCAGCTGCATCAACTGCAAGTGAGCATGCAATTTCAGCCGCACCACCTCCGTAAACAATTGATTTGTTGCGGATGAGATTCCTAGCCACACACAGAGCATCGTGGATACTACGCTTTGTCTCTTCTATCATCATTTTGTTACCTAAACCATATCCCGTAACAAATTGTCGGATCAATCATCAGTTATATATGTTTGTGTAAATATATACATCTCAGCAGCTATTCAAAAGTCAAAACAATGTTCTGAAAAATCATAAATGAAAAAGATATGTGTACCTCCACGGATGAAAATAGTGACAGCTTTTGAGTTTGCACAGTGCTCAATATACAGCATTCTTTCTTTCGTTGTCCCAAATGATTTTTCACGAACCACTCCAGCCTAAATATATCACGAAATGTGGGGATTTGTTGGTCTGTTTAAGACATTACACTCATTTTACTGGCAACACCTACTGAAAGTAAACAGTACCTTTCCTAGCTTCTCTGGAGTCAACTCTTGGAACCTTGGAACAATTCTTCCCCCTATAGAAAGACAATTATCTGATTAGCTCTACACAAATGATTTAAAAAAAAAGAACTAGCGGTAGATGCTTGAAGTAAGGTACATACCTGTGGCTATAGCAATAAGTTCTAATTCAACACCTCCAACCCATCTGACAGCAGGCAACTTTCTGTGCATCAATAGATGGTTTGCCTCATCATCGAATCCCCATTGGCAAATAACCAGTGTAGCACCAACATCCTGTAATTTTAAAGCAAAAAGATTATACATAAATCATAGTATAAATGCACAGCGGTAACTAATCTTCATTGTCACAAGACAAAGCTTCTCCAGTAGCTAAATTCCACATCCAAATAACAATGACAAACCTTGCACTTCTGAACCATCTCGTCGAAATATTGCTGCTCTTGCTTGCGCAATGTCTCAAACTTCTCAACTGTGTCAATATCCACCTTATGCTTAGTTTTCGGCTTCGGTGGCTCAAATGGGCAAGTCAAAATGGCAATGTGGGCATCTTCGATTTGCTTCGGCATTTGTGGATGACTCATGTCTTTATCAATCAGTATTCCATATATAAGTTCGGTATCCTCCAACTTTCCCCCAACTTTCCCCTCAACTTTTATCAGATCTAAGTTAACATCCTTCCTCTCCAAATCAGCAACAGCCAGAACTGCTTTAACAGCAATCTCAGCTAAACTGTGCTTGCATCGATTCACACTGTATTAATGAGAAACAAAAAAGTTAGGACAGGAATTCACAAACAAACTATAAAAAAAATGTAACAACGATCAAAAGGTAGCTCGATATTGAAAAAATTATTACATCTTCGAGGAGAGAGTAGTCATGCATGTTTGAACCAGGGGCTCGAAATTATTAACGTCGAAATCAAACTTCTGAGCTATACGCTCCAAATGCTCAACTGCCACTCGAGACGCCATCTCATATCCTTCAGCGATACGGATAGGATGAATTCCTCTATCTAATTGACGTTCAGCTTGCTCCAGAAGTGCACCAGCCATGACAACAACACCTGTTGTCCCATCACCAATTTCATAGTCCTGACTCCGCGACAATTCTACCATAAGTTTTGCAATCTGATTGTCAACATCCATTTGCTCCAAAATGGTTGCACCATCGTTTGCTGGGGAAAAAACATGCTGAAGTTAGAAACAATATCACAGTGCTTGTTCAAAACAAAAGAGAAAAAAAGAAACTTTGCTTCACATGAAAAATCACTTTCTGTAAAGTGGCAACTACTATTAACAATATCCACGTCTTTGTAAGTGAAATGAGCTTCAATTAAGCAGACAACTTAAGCCAAGAATAAGAAAGTTGTTCACCAAACAGCTAAAGTTGCTGGGGATTTGACAACTATTTAAATACTTACATCAAGCATGAGCTTGATTTGAATAGGAAAAAGAGACCAAATTTTAAACTTAGTATAAACAATTAAATGCAACCAACTGAGGAATTCACTAGCATTTAAACCGATGAAGAATACAGTAGAACTGAACAGCTAAGCTCGCAGACACAACTACGAGGATCTATTCATCAAACTACAGCATCGCCATAGTAAAGCCTGTTTTAAGTAGACAAGAATGATACTAAAATTCAAAAATTAGAAATGAAGATCAAAAAAGAGAACAAACTGATGGTAATGTCTCCGTCAGGTCCCTGAAGCATCTTGTCCATTCCTTTGGGTCCAAGAGATGAGCGAAGGATCCGAGCGACGGCTTTACCGGCGGCAATATTGGCTTTCTGAGCATCGATGCCTCTAAGTCGCGTCTTTTGATCCTGCTCCCTCAGTATAATGAATGGACGCCCGAACTCATCGAACGCCAACGCCATTTTCGAGTCCTGACGAACTTCGATCAGATCGAACTATAGATCTTGGTTTTTTTTCTCCTCACTGTTCCAGAGAAAAAAAAATGAAATGGAGTAAAAACTAAGAAGAATGTCTGGAAGATTTGAGAGACGAAATGGTCCGAGTGTAAAACCCTAATCGATGGTAGAATCGTAATTTAACATTGTTTCATGGGTCTAATTAACTTGGGCTTGCAGCTTAAAGCCCATATGATAGTATATGAATTTTTGAATTGCTGTTAGCGAGATATTTACTATCACACAATAACAACAATCTCAGAATCTCATAAATCATAATAATCAAGAATTTTCTAGTGAAAAGAAACATCAAAACCAGTTAACAAATATTGCATTGCGAATGTATTCATAATCCAAGAATCAAACTGTCTTTTAAGAAAGTACTAAAATTTCAGAAAATCATATTGTAAATTTAACGTTGTGATGCCAAGTACTCCTCCATCTTATGGTTGAGAATTGAGATGATCCAGTTGATGATTCTCGTACAAAAGTTTCGGTTCATCCCTACTACAAAAGGTAGATTATAAAAGGTTTTTGTGGAATAGGTTTTACGTTATGAATGAGACCTTGTAGATTAAAAGAAAATTTAACAATTTGATCGTTTTTGTATGTCGATCTACACGTCTCTCGGTCCGTTATAAGACCTATCCTCACAGTTTTTCTACTTTTCTCTGCAGCTGATGAAGTTAGGAACCACCTATTCTTGTGATGTGTTACTCCCTAGACTTATGGGGCTTTGCTCTTCGCAGATTGGGTCAACAACCTTCAATATTCGCCTCTTGCAAGGCAGCCTCATCTCGTGGTTATTAGGACAAAGTAGAGGTCTCTCTACCACCCTCAAAAAGATCGTCTCTCAGGCTGTTTGCTATATCATTTGGCAAGAGAGGAATATTAGGTTGCACACTGGACTGTCCTCAACCTCGGCTAACCTCTGCAAACGTTTGGATAGGCTCCTCCGTGACACTCTCTTTGGTATTCAACACACGAATAAATGCCGCAAACTGCTCTCTCAATGGCTTCGGTATAGCTAAATCTCTCCCGGATCATCCCAAGATCTCGAACTCTTTTCTCAATGTCTGTTTAATTTTTTGTAGGCATTGACTAAAACTATAACAACTATAACATCGGATGTAACCTCGGTTCCTTTTAATAAATATAATTAACCAATTATCAAAAAAAAAAAAAAAAAAAACACACTAATGTTGGACTTACGTACGTAGAGTAAGCATTGAATGAATCATTTCATGTTCATTCACATGTCACCAGTCAAAATCTATATCTTAACAAATCCATTTTTAGGTACTCCAGTCGATCAACATTGAATTTGTACGGTACTCCTACATTGTAGTTCAAACGTTTTCTATTTTCTGTCTCAATAACAAAAGACAAACTATATGTACACATCAACCAAATCTCATACCAATCATCACAATCTCTAAACATCAAACACTAATTTAAATTAAAAAAGAGAGCAACGTAAAAGAAGGAAAAAAGAGAGAAAAATGGGACGCCAAAACGTCGTCGTAGTCGTTGGCCTCGTCCTCATGGCCATCATTGGCCTAGCTGCAGCTACTTCCTCTCCTTCTCCTTCAGCGTCTCCCTCTAAAGCTCCAACTGCCTCCAAAACTGAGGTTGAAGCTCCAGTTAACGAGGACACAATCGGAACCACCGATAGTGATGCAGCTCCTGCTCCTAGTGATGATGGTGACGTGGCTGTTGCCGGTCCTATAGGAAGTGACTCGTCCTACGGTAGCGAGGGACCCTCAGGTTCTGAGGCTGACAGTGGTGCGGCTGCAGTTGGCGTCTCTGCTGTTGCCGTTGGTGTTGCATCCGTCGCTGGTTCTTTCTTGTTTTTCTAAGCTGAGCATTGTTTAAAAATTTATGTGTTTGGATGATTGTGATGATCTTGTTGTGTTTTGGTTCTCCGTTGTTTTGAGAAACAATGTTTTGTAATAATACTGAAAAAACATCCATTACGATGATTAGATACAAAATTACGAATTGATCAATAGTATAATGTTGCACGTTTTTGAAATACGAAACACACATTAATTATGCATTAATCCTAACAAAATGCATATTAATTTGCTTCATACATTGTGGAACAATGTAAAATGACATACATTTTACATCCTAAATATTTGTTAGTGGCCTATCCCAAAAGAGTCATCATTAAAGATAATGGTTTTTCGCTATCACTTATTTTAGAATATCAACAGTGGTAGTCTCTACTCTAATACAAAAATTAAAATAATAAAATAATATATAATAAATTTTTTTTAAAGAATTTCTCAAAATTGGAACTTTTACTCGTAGTCTCTCAAATAATTATTGAAAAATTCTCTTAATAAAAAATTATTATCTGATATTTTATTATTAATTTTTTTAATGAAAGAGACTACCAATGCAAATGATCTTAAGTACGAAACTCGCAGTAGGAATATTATATTTCTAAACATGTCATAAATTTGAATTTTGCCACTTCCTTCCAAATCTTGAAAAGTATATAGTGCGCCGATATAAATTTTTCCAATTAAAAACCAAGCTAAAAATATAGTGATCATTTTGGAAAAGTAAACTTAACGTGAGAAGATAACCATATTTGACAACAAACATTTGGTTATTCATTCAAAAGCTTAATCATATTGGACTAAACATAGTCATATGGCCAAATATAGTTCCATATAATACTATGGTTTTGATAGGAATTTGAAAAGGGTGTGAATGTGAAACAGGGACGAGTTTCATGGTTGGGTTTGGAGATGTTCCACTATAGAAGAGGGACCCAACAACACGTGAGGTAAAAGCCGTACGCGTAGTGACTACGGTTTAATATTGGTGTCTTTCACTTTTGGTCCTAACTCGAGTAATTATCTCTTTTCTTTTTCTTTCTCTTTTTCTTTTCTAGGTCTCTATTTTGGTCCTAACTCTTGTCTTTCTCCTTATTCTTTTTTCAGTTTAATATTGTTGTTTGTTCAATCTAAGTCTTAGACATTCGGTGTTATGGTCCGGTTTAAATTGCTTTTTTGATTCGGTTTTACAAATGTAGTAATCATATAAGAACTTACTAACTTTGGTTTGTATTGGCTCAGTTTTCTTCAGTTTTGGTTCTAAATGGGTACATTGAACATAATTAGATCTGAAATAATAAAGTTTTACAATCGATTCGGTTCCAAATAGTTATTTGTAGATAAAAATAACCAAATATTTCAAGATATGTAATTACTCTTAACCAAAATTAACTAAACACCAAAAAAAATATAATTAAAAGAAATCAATCGATTCCATAAGTAACCCAACATCATAAGATATGTGTTGGGAATGGTTCTATCTGTAATTATTTTCGGTTCTCGAATTTTAACCGAACCAAATCGAAAACTGTGGGGGACTGACTAATATTTGAGAACCATTTGGTTACTTGACATGAGCTGAAACCGAATTGAATCTCTATTTTTGGCTTGGTTCATTTTTTATTCTGGTTTTTATGTTTAAGACTAATTTCGTCTAATGTTCGAGCGTCTAATAGCTGTTTTGTTCGAAGTTTTCTCTAATTTCAAATAAGATTTAAGCACTCTTAAATCTTTAGGATTTAATACCTACTCTATCATGATATCAAATTAAGTTTCTGTTAAATTAAACATGCTAATTCAGATTATGAACATTATTAAATTTTAATGTTTAAACATGTACCATTCAGTTTCTTTTTTCTTTGTAAAATTAAAACAATCCGTAAAATATAAAGAAACTTAAATAACAAATTAATTATATGTTATGAGGGAAAATGTTTTTGTCAAGTTTTGTTGTTTTTTCGCTCAATGGAAATTCGTATTTACTCCACATAATTGTTAGAATGTTGGAAAGTTAATTATGGATGGTGTTTTTCAACTCAACTATTGGATAATAAAAAGTATATCTTAAAAAAGAATCATAGACGATTTCGTAATTGCAAAATTTTAATCCGAATGGTACCAAAATGAAGAATAATACATAGAAAAACATAACCAAAATCCAAAACTTTACAATTTTTTCGTTGAAAGCAATTAGAAGATGCCCGTCCACATTTAGTTATTAGCCTATTTTTTACTCATAGACACGTTTCTGGCTATACAATAACGCACAAAGTCGTTCACATAATTTCTGAAAGCAAATTATTGAAACAAAAGTCCTGATGGTTTCTCTATCAAACCGTGACGAAAACGAAACCTTATGTAACCAATATTTACAAGTCAAAGTAGGTTCTAACTTCTAAGAAAGATATGAGAAAGACGCCAGAGCCTTCCTACTACTTAAATCTTTCACTATTTTTGGGCTGGCAATCTCGGCCTCATCGATGCTTCCCAGTCCACTCCTGATAACGACCGACCTTCTCCTATATTATATAAATGCTTTTCTTTATTATCGTTTGGTTATCGGCTTAAATAAATGTAGATTAGTTTTGACATTGACCTCTCTTTAATTAGTCACTTTTCCACTTTCCAGCAACAATGCGACCAAACTCTTAATCATTTTTTTCGTCCAAGTTCCCCACAATGCACTCACACCCATTAATTACAAATTCTCAAAACTATTCAACTCATAAAAAGTGTTTCTATTATCTTCAGAAACCTAATTTATTTAGCTATTCATTACAAAATCAATCTCATAATTATTTGGGTCCTACTCTCTATCCCTTAACCCATGCTGCCAATTCACTACCATCCAACCTCATCAATGCTGTAACGCAAAACCCAAATGTCTCTCTTTTCATTTTTGATTGATTTTCTAAGTTTTTGTTTCTTCTTTATGTCCTCACAATCACACAATTGGATATTTGACTATTTGCTCTTAAATTTACCAAAATAGCCTCGGTCGTCTATAAGTACAAGTAGTACCATCAATCTTTTTAGCTCCAAACTAAAAACTTCATCAAAATTAGAAACAAGAGCTCTGTACTTACCTGCCACGTGGCCATATCACTCCGCACGACGCCATTTATTTTATATCTTCTCTTCACACAAAGCTTAACCTCTCTCACCAATCTACAATCATGAGGTTTATCTCTAAGCTTTTCGATTCTGATAGAAAACGAAAACCGAAATCGCCGACTCATTTGGATTCCGCCGATAGTGCCACGTCATCATCTTCACTCAGCGATGTCACCAATGGCTCGAGTAGTCTCCATAGCAGTCTCTCTCTCCAGACGCTCCCTTCCGTTCCTTCTCTTCAGAAAATCCCCACCGATACTTCCACCGTCACCGTCTCTCACTCTGTTACCTCTTTTAAACTCCGAGAACGGAGTCTCCCCGTTACTTTTCTCGCCGTTAATGGCGGTTATCTCTTCGCTGTTTCTGGACACGAAGTGAGTATCTACGATCGTGACATGTGTGCTCATCTCGATACATTCAATGGCCAGGATCCTTTCTCAGGAACCGTTAAGTCCGTCGGCTTTTCCGGTGAAAAAATCTTCACGGCCCATCAGGACGGTAAAATCGGAGTTTGGAAATTAACGGCGAAAAGCGGTTACAAACAGTTAACGACGCTTCCTACTTTAAACGACCGTTTGCGACGTTTTGCTCTCCCTAAAAACTACGTTCAAATACGCCGTCACAAAAAACGTCTCTGGATCGAACATGCTGACGCCGTTACGGCTCTCGCTGTTAATAACGGATTCATTTACTCCGTCTCTTGGGATAAAACGTTGAAGATATGGAGAGCCTCAGATCTTCGTTGCAAAGAGTCAATTAAAGCTCACGACGACGCCGTTAATGCAGTCGCCGTCTCTGCTAACGGCACCGTTTATACTGGATCCGCAGATAGGCGTATCCGGGTTTGGACTAAACCGACCGGTTCGAAACGTCATACATTAGTCGCGACTTTGGAGAAGCACAAATCAGCAGTGAATGCTTTGGCATTAAACGACGACGGATCGGTTTTGTTTTCCGGTTCGTGTGACCGGTCGATATTGGTTTGGGAAAGAGAAGACACTTCCAATTACATGGCGGTTAGAGGTGCTTTGAGAGGACATGATAAAGCAATACTTAGCTTGTTCAGCATATCTGATTTGCTAATTAGTGGATCTGCTGATCGGACGGTGAGGATTTGGCGACGTGGACCGGATTCTAGTTACAGTTGCTTAGAGGTACTAACCGGTCACACGAAGCCGGTTAAGTCATTGGCGGCGGTTAGAGAGTCGGAATATGACGGTGTCGTTTCAATCGTTAGTGGAAGTCTTGACGGTGAGATCAAATGTTGGAAAATCACAGTCGCTAAACCGGATAATTCATTTTACACAAATCTCGTTCTATGAATTGTTTTTTTTTTTTTAAATTAATTATTTATTTTATTATTATTGTTTGGAGAAGAGCAATTTGGCGTTTATTAACTGTCACAATTTATGAAATTATTGAAATACGGGCCAGACGATATTGTTAAAACAAAGGTTAATCAACAATGTCATTAATAACAAAATGAATTGAAATTAGACAAGCACATGTTTTATTATGCGTTGTAATGAAGATGTGCTTATGCGAGACCTTGAAACCTGGGGAAATTTATGGGGTTAATGTTTCATAAAACTCATGTCTATTAGATTCCTCAGAGGTTTGTGATTGGTTGTCGGAGAAATATTCATTTTATATATTATTATTTTGGACGCATTAGATCAGTATTATATTCGGATACAAAAGTCCATTAACCAAAGTGAGATTTATGAAGACAAAAATATTGGGTTACGTCAAAACAACAAGTCAAAACGCCCGTGAAGGTGGATATGACATAAATGTATTCTTTATTTTATAATTACATTAAATCAGTTGATGTATTTGTTTAAAAAACCAAGTGAGATTTATCAATGATAAAATGATAGTACTTTATTAGTTGCTTTTAATCTCTAAGGTGAAAAGTGGAGAAGGTAGAGTATAAAGCAGTGAATTTCTATGTTTCATCTCCTTCCTTTTCATAGGTTGACCATAAAATGAAAATAAACATTTTTAGAACATAAGATAAGATTATACAAATTTTCAGTTATGAAAGGAAGAAATATACATGGAAACATTAAAGAAAAGTATTTGGAATAGCCGACAAGGAAAACAATGGTAACTAATAAAGAAGGACAATCAAAGATAATTCCAAACTGCAACTTGTAGATTGATTTAACATAAATTGCATGAAACAATACACTTTATATATTACTCTGGGTCAAACAAGTACAGTGTGGATTGATTAACATGTTGCTGACTTTTTTACAAAGAAAATAACTTGTTGCCAACCCATCAATAATAATACAACTAAATGGGTTATACAATATTGAGAAATTTCAATCAAACTATTTTTACACATATTAATGATAGTAGATCGATCATTTTCTGTAGCAAACGTTTCTTCTTTATATTTCTCTTTGATCCATATTTCTGGGACCTTTGTAAATAGTTATAGGAAAGAGGATCATCCGAAACTGTTAGTCACTTTGGAGTGTCACACATATATTGTAATATGAATATTAGTAATTATTTGTGACGTATTACATAGAATTTTGTTACGATCATTGTGATTCTATTCCCTAATGATTTGTGACAAAATTATTATTAGATTTATTTGTCACAAGTATATTGTATTGTAACTATTTACAAATCATCATAACTTTGTAATGATATTTTTATATTGTGACGAAATATGTGTTATTATGATGAAACATTAAGTATTAATGCAAAATAAATTTTGTAGTGAGTGTAAAAGATAGTATATAAGGTTTTATGTGATAGATCACATGCCCAACATTGGTTATATGATATAACTTATATCACCACACTATCTCATATTATTCTCTGAAACAAGTGTATTAATTAGACCCTTGTTTTTGTTATGATTCATTCGATAAGTCTCAAATTATAACCGGAATTCTATTATATAAAATAACACAACTATTTAAGATCACATTCATGTGAAAGCTGCAGAAGTGGATATTAAATCACTTCAACCATAATGGTGACGGTTCAGTCACCACCACATCCCTTATAGCTTTGACGTCGTAATGCGCAATCGAAGGCTGACTCTTAGTCCTTGACCCTATCTTCAAAACAAATCCGAGGTCACTCAGTGACACTCACGTCACGAGACAAGAATAACTGGTTCTTCTTCTTTTGTATTCGAGTAACATCTCTTTTGTGCTAAAATTTAACAATGTCTATCACTTTTTGCGTAGGGACCTCCGACAAAAACTACAATATTTCCTCTATACGACTAGCAAAATTTATGGCTTTGACACATTTGATCATGAGGTGCATATCAAAGGCACATAAAAACAACCATATATCTCACTTGTAGCTACTTCCCTCTCCTAAAAGAGCAATTCGAATGGCTTACCACAATACACATCACAGTGAGCGACTAATTTATTTCATTATAGATAAAACCTTGTGTGTTTCGAGATTTTTTAATAGAGTTGCCAGTTTTATCTTTGTCAATTCGGAAATTATAAAAAGCCAACCCATCGCCGAGTTTTTTTCACTCTCGTAATAGATGATTTAGTTAATGGTTATGACACTAAATGATTTTAATTAAGTCGTGTTTTGGACTACATATTGGATTTTATCGATAAAAAAAAACAACCAATCTAGTAAAGAGCAAATTGCTCTTAAGATTTGAGATGTACCAATAAAGACAAATACATAGATTGTCCATCACAGATTTTAGAACGAATTAAATCGCATGAGTAGACATATATATGTTGTTTGACAAAAGTGGACAAACTTGGGACATACTTTGGTATGTGTTCATCATCTTAAAAATGAAAAGTAGACATACAAGTTGCCAACTTGATCTCGTCTTTATTATAGACAAAGTATTTTCTAACGATGATATACTATTTATTTTAAAAACATTTACAGATATTAATCTTACATCAACCTCAAAATTATTCTTTTAAATTCCAAGATTGAGTGGCCCAAATTTTGGTTTCTTTTTAAAATTTAGTGGAGAGATGGGTTTCCGATTACGACCTCAGACCGAAAACTTGAGGATGTGCTAAGTTCGAATATAACTGGTTGAAATATGGATTCATATGTGTGTATCTCGATTTCTTCAGATAATTTAAGTAGAACACGACAAATATATCTCAGAAACTCTAGATATTTAATTTATATTCGATTTTGAACCATAGATATTTATACGTAAATTACGATGTCATTATGGACTTACTTACGGTTGATGTCTCGCTAATATCTCAAGTTTAATAAGTACTCTATGATTAAACGAAGACAAATTATTATAAATAATATTTTAAAAGTTTGTTCTCTGCGTTTCCTAACTACAATCATACACAATTGGGTATATATTATTTTCTTAGTTATGATATGAGCGTTGACTGTCCAATCAAAATACGTACGTTTGACAAAGATAAAACGATAAATTATGTAATTAAATTTTGATAAATTATACAAACTGTTCAAGGTATAACTGTGTTAATAATGATTTCCACGATCGTCTCAAATTATATTTAGGTCATGTGAAAATACCTGTCAAAATATATATAATGGTTGATGATTTATATATATAGTGTGTGCGGAGATAATTGACTATTAAATAAATTTGACAAGTTTGAGTATATACATATTAGGTGGTGTTAGTTAAAAATAGATTTTAACCATATTTAAGAAAAGAGATAATAGTTTAACACATTGTAATGATAGTCCGTTTAATTGACTTCAACTATGTAATCACATTCGAATTATGCATATGATAGTTATTGAGAGTGATTATTTTTCCTAGACATGAGTGATTATTTTTCCTAGACATAAAACATGACATGTATTTTCAATTAGAGCCACAAAATCTCAGATTTTCTGGAAGAGGTTTTTATAGGAAATGGCACTTTTAAATTAGAAATTATCTCTAATACTATCATCAATATAAAATAATTTCTAATGCCATAAAAGTAAAGGTATATTTTGTGGCCAAAGCGGATTTCGTGAAAAAGAGGTATATTCCTGAAAGTGGGTGAAAAAGGTGGTGAACTTATGAGTTAGACGTCCATAAAGGACAACAACATGACAGACATAGAGATTAGACGTCCATAACAAATAAATATCCATGACAATCGTCAGACACACATGTCGTGTAAATAGATTACCGACACGTGCCAATCACTCAAAAAGTATAAGTTTATTCAGATTTTCGAATACACTTGTATTTCATGGACGTCTAACCCATATGTTCGGCATATTGTTATCCGTTATGAACGTTTAACACATACGGCCGCCGCCTTTTTAGACCAAGCTTCAAGGATACACTCGTCTTTTTACTAATGCGACAAAATCTGATTTTATGAGAAAAACAAGGGATCATAAATTTATGGCATTTCATATAATTTCAAGTTAAAATGTGGTATTTCGTATAAATAACTCTTTATGGAGCCATACTAAACAAACTGATTCAAAAATTATAGATTATGATATGCCCTAAATGGTAAGAAGCTCTGCTCAAAATTTTGCTAGGCACTACGCGTTCGCTCGGGTGCTGCCTAGCGAGTTATGAGAAAATCGAAAATAAATTGGGCAGTATTTGTGGATTAGTTTTAAGGCATTTATTTTATTTTATTGCCAATATATATTATATTTCGTATCAAATATGTCAAAACATGCTTTGGCTCGATGGTTATCGTGCTTTATGTGTCTTCCATTTGACGGGTTCGAACCTGATTAAACTTTTCATCCTTCCATCATTTTTATCGGTTTCTTTGTATATTTATACTATATATGTAGATCTACCTAATAATAACAAGTTTTCAAAGAAAAATCGAACTATAACAAAAAAAATTTCACTTTCCGGTTAATACACTTTATTTAGTTTATAACTCTGGATATTTGCACTTGATTTGGTTTATGATACTATGACTCTTGATTTCTATTCTAGATTTGGCCTTTAACTTGATTTTAGCTTGAGATTCAGTGAAGAATGCAAACAAAAATGAGTTTCTAAGAGTTGAGCTATGAAAACAATACTTCCCGACTTGAAAAGAAATCGTCGGATTCTGTAATTCCACGGTCAAAGCCGTAAAAATTCGGTTCAACGCCTAACGTCACCGATTACCCAAAATCGCTTCGCTGAGGCTCCGACTACCGTTTTCTCGGCCGAGTAATCAGCTAATTGGCCGAGATTTAGAACAGGGATAAGAAGTAATTAGTTCCTTAGCATCTTATGAAAGTGATAATATTTACATAATTTCTTTAGTTTTACTTACAAACGAATTTTAATTAGTTTCCCTTGTTACTTTGTCAATGAATAGTAACATTATCTATTATGGTTAAGAGTCAAGCGAGAACATTACTTTATGGTTTAGAGATTTCGGAATTACATGAAAGAAAAAAAAACGAAAAAGCGATTTTAACTTAAGGAAGTCTTCTTGATACATCTAGAAAGCTGGTTGTATCAAAATCTTGAGCATTTGACGGTGAATTAGGTAAAACTCATCCACTCAAAATAAAATGCAGTCTCTATAAGAGGCAAATAAATGGGACCGTAATTAATGACAGAAACTATGAAGTTCAACCTCTTGTTTCCTTATACGTCGAAAGTTACATCATTGATGAAAATTTTGTTGAGAGTAGACAATCCTTAATTCAGATTATGCTTTTAAGTAGTTGGGAGTTAGAGCCCAAATAGATTTCAATTCTAATTTATACGTTTTGACAAACATACGCATAATGAAAGGAAATTATCTTTGTGACGTGGTTAAATACCTGTCTTTACAATAATTTTATCGAAATTCGATTTCAAATAGTCGCATAATTTCAGATTATCGAAATTTGTTTATTAAGTGGCCAAGATGAGAGATTACAAGAGTGTTTTAGGTTTAAAATGCGTAGTCTAAGTTATTAACAAAAGTATGAAGTGAGTTATGGGTGTGCTCTGAGTCTTCCTCGCCTTATAGAGAGTCATCAACTAAGGTTTTCTTCCTCACGCGTTTTGGATATGACCTCTATGTGTGGTCTCGGTCCACCTCAGAGTTGACAGTACCTTGTCCTCGCTTGCAGGTGTCAGGTCGCTTTAAGGACCGTCAAACGACCCACAATTAATGTTGTGTCATTAAGAGCTCGTGGCCTAGACGAAACCCACTAACCCATATGTTCGTAACCTAAATTGTGTTGGTGACGTGTTAAATTCTTATCGATGTGAATATTAACAGTAGATTCTAAGTGGGCTAGGAGGGGAACGCAAGTACACTCCCAACAGTTTGTTCGTGATTTAATATGTGAATTCATTGTAAATAATCATGTGTACTAAATCATAAATGTCATAACAGAAATTCAGATTGCATGCCTCTTCTATGAGTCCAAATGCTTTTAGTTGTAAGCTTCTAGATCCTCGAAGACGTATTCAACAAGCTAAATATATAATCCAAATTATAGGACTAAAACTATAGGATTAAACCTAGTCCCGACTTTAGAGCCGAAATTCATAACAAAATATCTACTTTTAAGGATAAATAGCATAGAATATTACTAACTGAAATAGAAGGCAAAGTTCCCAAAAGGTCAGCCGAGAAGTTATAGTTCTAAGAAAGAATAACTAGAATACTCTACAATTATATCTTAATTACTAGAATACTTCTCTAAAAAAAAAAGAGGTGGGGAAAGTCACAAATAATATGACTTGTTCATTTTATTACTAAATTACCATCAAAAAAAAATCTTCTATTCTCTTCTACGTCTTCTTTATCTTCTTCTTCTTGCTTTTCTTCTTTCTTTTCTTCTTCTTCCTCTTCTTATTCTTCCTCGTTTTCTTCCTCCTTTTCTTCTTCTTCTTTTCTACATCTCCAAAAAAATATCTTTGTTTCGGAGACGTCTCTTACCTTAAACGGAGCGTAACTTCCTCAATACAACTCCGATCGACAAACGGATTGAAGCTACAGATTTTTGAGAGAGACATCTTTCTAACCATACCAAAAACACGACCACAACATCACTGACCGAAGAGTCATAGCCCCCTAAATAATAGATATCGAGAGACATTATTGGACTAAGTTTCGGGGGCTATAACTCTTCGGTAAATGATGGTATAGTCGTGTTTTTGGTATTGTTAGAAAGATCTTGCACTCAAGATCCGTAGCTTCAAACCGTTTGTCGATCGAAATTGTATTGAGAAAGTTACAATCCGTTTAAGGTAAGATACCAAATTTGTACGAGACTTTGGTGGTCAAAGTCAATCAAAGTCTACCAAGAAGTCAGTCAAACTCTGCCACGAAGTTAACCAAGAGTATGGTTGATTTCGTGGCAGAGTACGGCTGACTTCGTGGCAGAGTTTGGCTGACTTTGGCTGACTTCTTGGTAGACTTTGGTTGACTTTGACCACCAAAGTCTCGTATAAATTTGGCCTCTTACCTTAAACGGATCGTAACTTCCTCAATACAATTTCGATCGACGAACGGATTGAAGCTACAAATTCTTGAGAGAGATCTTTCTAACTATACCAAAAACACGACCATAGCATCATTGACCGAAGAGTTATAGCCCCCGAAACAATAGATAACGAGAGAGATTTTATTGGACTAAGTTTCGGGGGCTATAACTCTTCGTTCATTGATGATATGGTCGTGTTTTTGGTATGGTTAGAAAGATCACGCTCTCAAGAATTCGTAGCATCAAACGGTTTATCGATCGGAGTTCTATTGAAGAAGTTACGCTCAGTCTACCAAAGTCCGCCATGAAGTTTACTACTAAAGTCCGCCGCTCATTCTGCCACGTTTAGTTGACTGAGCGTAACTTTCTCAAATCAACTCCGATCGACGAATGGATTGAAGCTACATATTTTTGAGAGAGAGAGCTTTCTAACCATACCAAAAAAAGACCACAGCATCACTGACCGAAGAGTTATAGCCCCGAAACAATAGATAACGAGAGAGACTTTATTGGACTAAGCTTTAGGGGCTATAACTCTTCAGTCAATGATGCTATGATCGTGTTTTTGGTATGGTTAGAAAGATCTCTCTCTCAAGAATCCGTAGTATCAAGCCGTTTTTTGATTGGAGTTGTATTGAGGAAGTTATGCTCAGTCTACCAAAGTCGGGCACGAAATTTACCAAAGTCCGCCACGAAGTTTACCAAAGTCCGCTACAGTCAGCCACGTTGTTAGCCTACCAAAGTCTCCTAAAGTCCGCCAGGGAGTCAGCCACAGAGTCCACCAGAGTCTACCACTGTCTGCCACAAAGTCTGCCACACAGTCAGCCACAAAGTCAGCCACATAGTCAACCACAAAGTCAGCCACAAAATCCATCAAAGTCCACCAAAGTCCGACACAAAGTCAACCAAAGAGTCAGCCAAAGCATCAGCCACATAGTCAGCCACAGAGTCCACCAAAGTCCGCCAGAAAGTCAACCATAGTCCACCAAAGTCTGTCACATAGTCAGCCACATAGTCCACCACAGTCCACTAAACTCTATCAAGCTCTACCATTCGATCGACAACGAAACGCGGCTTACGTGGTACTTTCATTAATGACATTTTCGTTATTACGGTTTTTGTATACACATGCAGAAAGGGCAAAATAGTATTAAACAATTTTACAAGAGTATTTGAGTAATTATGAATTAATATGAAGTACTTGAGTCATTTCACATATAATACGGAGTATTCTAGCAAATCACCCTAAAAATACTTTTAACTTAACATAAGAGATATACTTTAATTTTAAATTTAGTATCCTTCCGAGTTTTTCTCGTTCCGGTACCTAAGATAATTCATCTATGATGATTTTGGCAGGAGGAATTCGACTCCTCCCGCTACAGTTCGGTATTATTATCGTGTTTAGACTATTTGAGGCTTAGGACTATTAAAAATGGTCTTTGAAAACAAAAATTAAGTAGAAACAAAAAAAAAATTTAATTTCTAAAGTTACATACTATGTTATAACCTCAAGGCCACATCTATTATGTTCTAAACAAAATTCTGACTATAAAACTAAATTTTATAAAAACAAAATCCTAACTGAACGCACGCACAAAAATTTCAGAAAATGTGGTCTTAAATTTCTTTTATTTTTTGGCCTAGGGCAAATTTGCTCTGTTTTGTATAATTTTATTAATAGTATGCACATTTAACGTATAATCCTATTTGAAAAAATAATTATCATATCTCGAAAACGAAATTTGACGGTCATCTATTACATCCATCATAATAAATAATCACTAGATCTTAACACTACGGAACCATAACTTTAAATATAGCACTAAATACAGAAAACAAATTTTATATTAAATATTGTCATTAAGAATTGGTGAGAGAATTAATATAATTAATATGTTGAAAAAAAATAACTGGTGAGACAATTAGTATCATGGTTTCCTTATACCTCATATATTTCTTTTAAAATCTATAGAATATGAATCATTAATAGATTTGTATAATATATATTTACCTTTTTCTACTTTCTTTTTCTTTTCCAAAAGACACGTATAGAGTTGGAAAGAAACAAAATTATATATGTATGTATAATGCAGATCGTGCATGATTTCATTTTAAAAAAAAAACTAAATATAATATAGATTTACCTCTTCTTCTTTTTTTGTAACATAAATGTGATATATATAGTTCCCCAAAAGAACGTGATATTTAGATGTATAACATTGACTTCTGAACAAACCAAACAGCTAATTTAGCCCTTAAAAGTTATTACTCAATTCCTTTTTGTCCATTTGCAAAATCATTAATCATATCAGAGAAAAAATCTTTAAAACTCCTCAAAAGAAAACATGTGGCACTAATTTCCGTTTTATTGAAAAACAATACAGCTTTTACCACACAGCTTATCGTTCCCCACGTCTCTTCTGAATACTGGGAATCGCCGCACGAATAAGAATCTCTAAAATCACCACTAAGTTTGATTGAAACGCGTTTCTCTTCTCAAATCTTCTTCATGTTCCACAGTGTAATGTCATATTGCATTCTTTGACCTTCTGTGTTTTCTCGTCTGATTACACGTGAATGTAGCATTGTTTTGGTACTTTGATTAAGATTCAGATCATTCGTGTTTTGATCGTATCCCTCAAGTGATTGATTACAGGTTTTGGTTTGTATCAATGAACAGGAGTGATTACATTTTTGGAGCTTGGGATCAAAAATTGTAAATAAAACGTAATTATGGGAATCTTGTCACGCAGGTTTTGAAACAAAAGCCCCTTTTTGTTTCGTTTCTCTTATTTTTTTCTCTAAATCAGATTGATGATTGTTGTTGTTACAGTCCAACGAGTAGTAGGAGACCAGAAGATGGCATGAAGCTTCTTACAATTGTTTTGTTTGCTATAGCTTTTGGCATTCTTCTTGGTCTATCTTTTCCATCTTTCTGGATTACTAAGGTTCTTCATTCTCTTCATTGATCCTTAATCTTTTCTTAGTCGTCTTAGATTTTGCTTCATCTGTTTCCATTTTGTATCTGTGTATAGGCAAATCTCCCTAAAAACCTTCTTCACTCCATTGCTATCTCACATAAAGATTCAGAAACTGAAACTCCTTCCAAGGCTGTTGAAACTCCAAAGGCATGTTTTTATGTTACTGTTTTATGAATTCATCACATTTGTTTTGCATGTTTTAAGAATCAAAACTAAATCTTAAGACATGTTTATGTGATTGTGATTCACAATTGATGCAGATATTTTCACCTTCAAATCCTCGAGGAACTGAGAGATTACCACCTGGTATTATTGCATCTGAATCAGACTTGTATTTGCGTAAATTGTGGGGGAACCCTGAAGAGGTTGGTTCTCTAGATCTTTTCATGAGTGTTTTCTGTGACATTAGCTTCAATTTTCTTTCTCTGTTTCCTCAGGATTTGATAAAGAAACCGAGATATCTAGCAACATTTACAGTGGGTTTTAATCAGAGACATAATGTAGATGCATGTGTTAAGAAGGTTGCTTCAAGCCCTTTTTCTCTTTTTTTTTTCTGTTTCTTGCTTAAGAAGTAAACTCATTCTGTTTTGTCTACTCACAAACAGTTCTCAGACAATTTTACAATTGTTCTGTTTCATTACGATGGGAAAACAAGTGAGTGGAATAATGAGTTTGAGTGGTCAAAGACTGCAATACACATAAGTGTCAGAAAACAGACAAAATGGTATCAATATCTTTTGCTTAAACCTCTTTTTTTAATCTCTGGTTATATAACTTTCTCTGACTCTCATATTGTGAATTTAAGGTGGTATGCAAAAAGGTTCTTGCATCCTGATATTGTAGCAAAATACGAGTATATATTCATATGGGATGAAGATCTTGGACTCGATCACTTCAACGCAGAAGAGTAAGTTTTTCTTAAACCCCACTTCCATTTTCATGAGCTTAATCAATATTTTTGCTTACTATGTTTGTTGTTGCAGATACATACGCTTGGTGAAAAAGCACGGCCTTGAGATTTCACAGCCTGGTTTGGACCCTGAGAGAGGGTTCACATGGCAAATCACCAAAAGAAGAGAACACAGTGAAGTCCATAAAGTGTATAGAACTCTCAGTGGATCCTCTCTAGATAACTCTTTTACATTACAAAATGTTATAGATATGGCTTGAATCTTATCAGGGAAACAGGTGAAAAACTCGAATGGTGCTCTCATCCTCCTCGACCTCCATGTGCTGCGTATGTTACATAGATCTCCCCATCAAACTCAAGTTTTCAACATCTCCACATATATATGTAACTTAAATTTCATAAAACTACAGATTCGTGGAGATCATGGCTCCGGTATTCTCAATAGATGCATGGCGCTGCGTGTGGCATATGATCCAGGTTACAATTACTGTATTTCCTCTCATCTTCTTCTATTTGTGAAGATACATTTCTCATTCCCTAGTTCTATCTAAACCTTTTTATGAACTGAAAACAGAATGATTTGGTTCATGGTTGGGGACTGGATTTTGCACTTAGAAGATGTGTTGAGGTACACCAAAGATTATCAAGTTGCTTAGTATTCCTATAAATGTTCTTGCATGCTTAATCAACTAATGAAGACACTTCCACCTATTGTATGTGAAAATGAAAAAGACTGCACATGAGAAGATAGGAATAGTAGACTCTCAATGGATTGTTCATCAATTTATCCCATCCCTTGGAAACGAGGTTAATTCATTGACCCTTCTCGTCTTGAGTATCTCCTCTTCAATAAAAACCAAACAAAGTCTCATTCTCTCTTCTCTTTTCAATAGGGAAAAGCAGATTCCGGAAAACCACCATGGGAAGGGGTAAGAAACTTGCTCTTGTCTGAAATAAAAAGCTTAATTGGTCTTGATCTGGAGAGTCGATCTCATGGGTTCTGTTGGAAACCTTGAGAAGCAAGCACCCTAATTGGATCAATCTTTCTTACTAAATCTGTGCGTGATTGTGTTGCAGGTGAGGGATAGATGTCATATGGAATGGAAAATGTTCCAGAAAAGAGTAGAAGAAGCAGAAAAAGATTATCTCGAATCATTACAAGTAGAAAGCCCATCCAATTCAACCACCTTTAGTAGGAAAGGTCGTCTTTAGTCTTTACCATATTGTTAGTAGCCAAGACAGATTCTGTAATGGATCCTTATAAACTTTTGTTTTTTGTTACAACATTATACAAAAATATATATAGAAAATTTCCATCTTTTTGATGAGCTCAACAATTAATCATAGAAACATGATTGTCAATAATATATGGTTTCATTTAAGTAATCACAAAAAGATTGTGAGGAGCTGAAACAGAACAGGTGTGTGGTGGACTCTGAGAGATTTGTCATAACATTGCTTTGTCAGCATGTCCGTACAGATGATGTGGTGTGCTTACGTAGCTGAGTCTACACGCGTCGATTGGATATCGACCTTGGGAGAACAAGGAGCTTGCCACAACGCACCACCTGGTTGGTTGATCACAACACGTGTCAGAGAAACAGCAGATTAACGAACAGACCACAAAAACAGAGAGACTTGTGAGTTATTTAATTGAGACAAAAAAAATCAAATTGAGTCGCAATCAAATTGAGAGATATGAGTCTCTAACGACAACCTCTCTCGTGGTGACACGTGTTTAGACCACCGCTGGTTACAAAAACCCAAATCGCCCATCGGAACTTGAGTGGCGGCTAATACTTCTTCTTCTCTATTATTTCTCCTTTTCTCGAGAATTCTCAAAAGTCCCAAACTTTCAACTACGCCTCACAATCTCACCTCTAAATTCATTTTTTAAAAATGGGTCTTTCGCAGTTTCCGACAGCTTCAGAAGGAGTACTGCCACTTCTGGTGATGAACACGGTTGTTTCAATTACTCTGTTGAAGAACATGATGAGGTCTATTTTCCAAATTGCTGGATCCGAAACTGAGGATACTTCTACGGAGATAGAAGATAATAACGAGTCTGAAGAGGGTTTTGAGAGGAGAAGAATCTCGATAACAAAGTTCAAGTCTTTATGTGAGAACAGAGGAATAAGAGAAGAAGAAGACGAAGAAGAAGAAGAGGACAAAGGTGTGGAGTGTTGTGTGTGTCTTTGTGGGTTTAAGGAGGAAGAAGAAGTGAGTGAATTGGTTTCGTGCAAACATTTCTTCCACAGAGCTTGTTTAGACAACTGGTTTGGTAACAACCACACCACATGTCCTCTTTGCAGGTCCATTTTCTAGCAGTGGAATCTTCTGTTACCACTTTCCCTTTTTTTTGCTTTGCTTTGTTATATTTATAGGGAAAATACCACATTCTCTATTCTCTGTTTTAACCCTTTTTGGTGTTTATGTTTTTCCCTTTGAAAAAGGGTTTTTTTTCATAATAAAGGATTTTCAATTGTTGTGTATGTGTTTTCCCCTTTTTCTACCTTGGTTTGAAAAAGAGGTTTTTCTTCTTGTCTAACAATAATGCAACTATCATGTTTCGACTTTTAACCTCTTTCATTTTGTATGAAAATATATTATATATCTTACCATTCTTAATCTTCTATTGATGGTTTTACATTTGAATGTGAGACTAAGACCAATATCCATGGTCATATCAGTTTTTGGTAGATAAGATGCGGAGATGTTATTAGAATATATCGCGGAGATTTGTCAACTAATATCTATAATTTATGAGTCATTTTATTCATTGCTATTTAGTTTTAAGTTAGAAGCTCGTGAATTCATAATATGTTATCAAAGTTCAAGAGATTAAAGTTGGCCAACTGGCATTTTTTCACAAACCGGTTTTCGTCTATGTTATTCGTATAAGTGATATATCTAATTGTGGTATTGCCGAGATGTTGGGTTTGAGCTGTTTCTCCACCCACATTTCACAGATAAAGATTTGAATGTTTATGCAATACTATTTATTGTCAATTAGTTTGAATCGGATGCCTACAATATCTAATGAAAAAATTACTAATTATAATGTATATTTCGATGCACAAAAAATCATTTTTTCTTTCTCGTGACTCGCTTTAAACCTAGCGCAAAAGCTTTGCCAATCTGCTTAGGGAGCAGTGACTAGAGGTTTTTTCAGCTCCATCACCGCCGTCGCTCGCTCTCTCTTTGCTTGTCTTCCTCTAGATCTTGTTGTTTAGTCCATCAGCTTGGGTGATGATGTGTGGTTAAGCGATCATTTTGGAGCTTCCACGAATAAGGTCCGCCTCTTCCAAGAGATAGTGTTGATATATGTAGATATTACCTTAGTTTTCACTATCATTTTGCATTATTTTCCACCCTATAGAACTCATTTGATCTTACTCTAGCTAGTATGTTGCATATTTTGTAGATTATAGTCTTAGGAGCATACATATGCATATTTTCCATTTTTGAGTCATTTTAGGTGATTTGGAGCTATGTATGGAGAAGTGGAGACTTAGAGATGAAGGTGAAGCAAAGAAGATGAAGTAAAATGCATCAAACAAACAAGAAAAGTTGGTTATTGAGAACTTTGACAATTTTGGTTGAGACAAGCCTTTGGTGAAGAACCACCACTATGTGCTTGATATTAGTGATTGATAAAATTCTTACCATAAACGTAATTGCATGAAATTTGGACACAAGAAAGCCACAAGAGTTAGCTTTCATTAGGTGGTGGTTTGAAGGCATTCAGACAAGTGGTTAGGAAAATATGGCAAATTTACTTGAGATATGTCATTTTGCCGCGAAAATTAAACCAACGACCACTCTGTTGCATGGCATGTCGCCACTTGGGGCGACCTCATGGACCCGACGCCAGAAGCATTGAATGAAGACCATTCTGGATGCATGGGACGTCGCCACTTTGGCCGACCCGAGAGACCCGACCACGCGCGCACACGTCTCACTTAAGTACGGTTTGACCCGGTTTGTCCCGGGTCAACCTAAGTCCGTTTTTACACATTAAAACCCAAATTTTTAGGGTATTTTAAGACATCTTTCATTCTATTTTCATATACTCTTTTATTTTTCTAGCCACAAAAAGAACCTTATAGAAAGTTTTGAGAGGAAGAATAGTTGGAGACCCTTTTGGGGATGATGGATCATCATCTCCCATATATTAAGATTTCTTGTTCTCTTTTCTTAACTTCCCTTCATTATGTGTATGGTTATTTTCTTGCTTTGTTTTTGTCTTTGATGTTTGAGTAGTGAAGTGATAGGTTGATGGCTAGGTAGATCTTAAGATTTTATGGTTGAATCTTGAGCTTAAGTTGATAGATTTTTGGATTCCTTCATTTAAGGTGTTCTTAAAGCTAGATTTAACTTGATCACTTGAATCTAGATGCTAGGAGTTTTGTCGCCTGAGAGGTGTTCGATGAAATTCTCGAATGACCTTTTTATGAGTTTTTCTTCCCTAGCCATTGAGAAATGATGTTAGGGTGATTAGTGGTCTTAGTGAGCTTGTTTGTAATGCTTGGTAGTCTTTGAATCGGTAACGAAAGTTAGTTTGATTGATTGACTAGGAAAGGGTTCATTGCCATGAGAGTGGGATGTTCCATTTCTTGTGTCTCATGCCCTAGGATGGTTCTTAATGAGTCTTTAAACATCATTGATTAATTTATTATCATCCTTTGATCAATTGTCTTGTCTAAAACCTATTGCTAGTTTTGTGTTTTGTCTTTGTTTAGTTTGCTTGTTATTTGTTTTGAGTTATTTTTTTTTACTTTGAGTCTAGGTTGTTTGTAGTTTGTGTTGAGTAGCTATAGTTTATCAAATTCACTTATCTATTGTTATAGCTTAAGTTCAAATCTTGCAATCCTAGTGTGTTGGTTCTAGATTCTCATGGATTCGATCCTCAAGTACTACATTGATGTGTTTGCACTTGTTGATTCATTGGTATTAAAAAATGTGTATCACCTTGGTGGTTGACGATCGTCTCTGTGTGGCATAAATCCAGGTGGATCTCTTTCTGCTCGGCCTCCGTGTCCCAGAAGAGTCGGATTTTTCTTCGTCGGGGAGTCTTTTCGTCGTTGTAGGCGTTCTTCCTTGTCTCATTTTGTTCTGATTGCTTTTCACCTTTATCATTGTTTATATTGTCTTAGTTTTCTTTGTTCCAATCATTTACGATGATTGGTCTGGTTTTAGTTTGGTTTAGCCTAGTCTGGTTGGTTTTAAGCTTTTTGGATTAGTTTCTTGGTTTAATCGCTTGCTTGGATAGAACATATGTATTCCTATCTGTTTCGATCTGTGACTACTCTCGCCTGAGTGTAGTTTTACTCGGTTAGAGGATGTTCTGCTCCTTGTCTGCACACTTGTGACCTGATCGAAATCTAATATCTTTCTCTGGTTTCTGTTTGAGGCGTCAAATTAATCGTTTGTTCTCAACCTTGCCATTTACCGGGAGTTATGTGGGAATACATTATTATACATTCTTGCCGGTTTTAGAAGTTTAAGTCTTCATATGTGAGATGTTACTATTTCCTATAGGAGGTTTTGACATTCAATTTGGTCTATTTTAACCAATTGGTGTCCTAGTTCTTTCTGTACGAGCATGTGATTTTGCTAGTCTTTCTTAGGTAATTTATTTCTAAGCTAGTGTTTTTTTATCATAGTTTTCCTAGGTTTTCAGCCAATTTTTGGATCTTTGTGTTGTAATTCTCCAATGGTTATTAACAATGCATCATATTTTCTAGTGAAAAAATGTATATTTCCATGCACTTTTATTAGTCAAAAGGGCATTTTGTTACAAAAATACCAAAATGAAAACACAAGAAGAAGAAGAACACAATATCACAAAAAGAAGAAGAACACAATATCATATAATACAATCTCGTTAGACTATGGTATGTCTTTATTGTTTGTTATTCTTAATCCATAGACTAGGTGCTCTTAGTCATCCACTTGCTGAATTTTGTATGCTCAAACTTGATGAACTCTTCTGCTTCCTTGTCAACATCCTCTTCTTTCACAACTTCTCTTGTCCCCATTTTCTCGCTCGGCGATCTCCTCATATTTTCGTACTCAAACACCTGAATTGGTTCTTCCGCTGCATAAACATCTCGGAACTCTTTCATCGACTTCCGCTTGTGATGCTTATCATGGTGATGATGATGATGAGATTTGTGAGTGGAGGAGTTTCCTAGTAACATTCTTCTTTTGGAACAAAGACCCTTTAGTTATTTGTTTCTGTTCTGAGTATGGTTATGCTAGAGATACCTATAGAAACTATCCCAGGTATCTTTATATAAGAAAATGTAATGTGGTTGAAGTTCACATGAAACGTGAGGATGAATCGGATTCCATTTTTGCTTTATGTCATTTCCGAGCAAATATGTAAATAAAGTCCTCGATGTTTGGCCAATTTTAATATATTCTATGCACATGTCTATAGATTTAGTCTAATGATAGATAAGGATCTAATACGATATAGCGTGCAAGTGCTTAGCTAGCTTTAGCACCAAGCAAAGATTTATCGGTCGAGAGAACATCTATCTAATAGTTGAAGTGGGCCAATTACTGTTCTAATTTTCAAAGGTATATGCCTCGGATACAAACAAAAAAAGGTAAATGCTAGTTACTGTTCGTTATTCGTCATAGTTCTACCGAATTAGATGCCCTTAATAGTGACATTTCCAACGCAGAAAGCGATCCATGACTATTGTGGTTCGATATTTTCTAATTCTAATATGACTTGATTTATTTTATTTTGCGAGTTTATTACGTTGATCCATGAGTTTAAAAAGAAAAGGAAAACAACAGGCATATATATATGAAAGAATTTTCGTATTTTGTACATAATAATGTATACTTTCACAGAGATGTGTATATACCAACACACATTTTGGTATTGGAAGATGTTGATAGTGAGCCTAGCACATTAGACCAATTTTTGGTTTTTGAAAACTAAAACCCATAATACAAAATCTAAACTTAAATCTGAAAACCAAAAACTGAAAACTATATCCAAAAAACTGATTTAAAAAGTATCCATTTGTGGCCTTAGATTTTGTTTTATGGGTATCTATCTCCAAAAATTGAAAAAATGGTTTTTGCAAAAAGTAATACACACTGTCTAGATTCCCTATTCTAGAGAGAGACTAAAAACTGAAATCTTGATTAGCAATCAAATGAGCTTTTGAAATCTAAAACTAGTTTCTTTAAAAGTTTATTGCTTAAAGTTGGTATTTAAGAAAACTAAAATTTTGGAATCAGGTTCGATTTCTCCACTATAGGTGATAGATTAAAAAGGAATTTTATGGAGTGAGTTTTAGGTTATGAACTGTATCCAAGTGTTGAAAAAAAAAAACCAAAAACTATTGTACAAATGACGAGTTCTTCTCAATCTGGTGACTATGATGATTCAGCTTATAATGACTCTGACACAAGGGGTTTGATACCTACCCACTACAAATGGTAGATTATATAATGATTTTAGGTTATATGGATCAGCTCTTATCAATCCAATTGTTGACAAAAACAAAACAAAAAAAAAGATATTGTACAAACACCTTCTATTAGTTGCCATAATTTAGGTTTTTATATCTCTTTCGTCGCATTTTTACTGAATAAGAATTCCAGAATGCATAAAAAAGAAATCCGGAATGTATAGTGAGTAGTAGAGAAAGTTTGAAGGAGTTAACCGAGAATTGAAGAGATCCGAATAGAGTGGTCATATTAGGATAAATCTATCCGAGGGTTTAAGCGGGAAGAGATGTCAAAATCAAATCTTAATAGATCCAAGTGACAAATGTGAGTGTTTGTATCCGTGAATACAAAGTTTAGGGTCATTTTCTTACATAGATTCACTTAGATTTTGATTGTTTGGTTTGATAGTTTGATACGACTTATTACTGCTTGTTATGATTCATAATATATCCTCGGCATAGTCTAGATGGCTAAGACTTGTTTGGTTACGAGAAGACTGCTTAGTAACTATAAATAATCATGCAATACATCAATTGACTATCTGAATCAACTATTTTTGTTGTAACTTGCAACAATTGAGTGTGGTTAATCGCCCTCACTAAACAAATTCATATATTTTTTATGTTAGTTAAAAAAGAAATCACCCATTAAGGAATCTGAACAGCTTGGGATACTAAGGTACTAAATGGTAACTGTGGAATGAGTGGAATTCTTACATTCCTCAATTCTACAATTACTCAGTTACCAGTTACCAATCTTCCACAATTCCACTATTAGTCAATTCTTCAACTAATTATTTAAATTTAAAAAAAAACAACGATTTCTTATAAGAAACAATCTGAAACATATTAATATAAACATATTGCATTATGTATGTATATATTGGTCATTATTTATATTTCAGATTTTAAAGATTTTTCTATTTGATAATTTTATCATCCAAATTAATTAAGAACAAAACACATATTTCATATTTCAAAATTCAACCCTACTATATCTTAGTAGGAAATTTAGAGATGAGTTGAGTTTGGATTATGGTTCTGATTTTGTCGATCTAGTTTAGACTACTTATAATACCACTTATTATTACTAAAGTAACGTATTAAAAAATATGTGTTTTATGGATGAGTTTGGGTAATAAATTGGAGCTTCTCGATCTAACTATTGATAAAAAATAATATATTAAATTTTGTCAAATTCAGTCAGATTCCGCAATAACCATTCGATTAAGAATAAATCGGTAAATAGGATCGTTTTCTAAAACTCAATAAGCGAAAAAATTAAGTTAAAGCGAGTAAATTTACTTGAATGTTCAGCCAACTTAAGTTATCAATGTGGGGCTCGACCAAAAAAAAAAAATTATCAATGTGGGATGTTTCACCTAGCCCATAACACGGTGAGAGGGGGTCTTAAAGTTAAAGGGCTGAACATATCACATGTTTCTACTCTAAAATAGTAGCAGACTAAATTCAGAATATTCATAAACGAACCTTTACTTTCTTTGTTAAGATATCAGAATTTTCATATTTGTGGACTGATATATCAAGTATTGAGATCATTTTTGTTACTAATATTAGTTTTGTAGTTTTATTAAGGACTAAAAAACAGGACCAATATGAATCTAAATTGATTTGTCATTGTAGCACTTTTACCTTTCTAGTTATCAAACATTTACCTAATGCCTTTTCAAACACCTTAAAGGCCAACATATCTTGTGGCGACAAGTGTTAGCAAACAAAAACTATTTTCTGACAAAACTTAAACATCCAAAATATTGGACCAAAATTGACGGATCTATGGAAGATATTATCATTAAGTTTAGTAGAGATATTAGAAGAAAATAAACTACAATGTTTTACAAACTCAAGTAACAATAGCTTCAAGACGCAGAGACTAAAATTTTAAAGAAGTATTACCTTGTTTGATCACTAGCATAAGCATCCATTAAGTTCCAATAAACACATCATAGAACCCTAAGCACCTTAGTGACTACTTAGCTGCTGCATCTCCGGTACTAGAATCATTTGGCTTAGCCATAGGATTTTGAAGTATGTTAGTCTCACCGCTCTTGGTACGTTGCAGCGAAGGAATCCGGTGAAGCCTGCACCTGAATGACCCTGGATGAGTGGTTGGTGAGCAAAGGCAAATGGTCTTAGTGATGCTGGTCTGACGAGATAGCCCGCCGGTCCCAGCCGCTACAGCTGGCTCTATGGAAGCTTCTGTCTCCATGATTCCTTTGTCGTTCATAATTTTGGATATGAGACTAAAGAGAAATTAAAGATGAATGACGAGGTATGATCAATTTTTAAAGATTAGAAGATGCTTTAAAGGCTGAAGAAAGCTTTTATCTTTGTGTGTATGGTCATCACGGGAATGATGTTGGAGTCCATTAATAAGAACTATATCCTTTTAACTTTTCATAATGGTTCAACTACTCCTATTCTTAAAAGCCACCTTGGTCCTTTTCCTGTGTTCAGTGGATGTGAGTCATGATTACTAATCCCATCAATCATCAATTATACACTTTTGTTAGTGCAAATTAAGAGATGTCATTTTTTATAGAGTGGCCACTTACATAACGTAAACTTCTTATTAAGATTATATGTAATCTTAATCCGACTATCAACAACCAAGTATAACAGTTTGAGGATATAATTAATGGGGTTAGGCACTTTTAAATAAAACAAAAAATAGTGGGGAAATGTCTTTGATCAAATGGTTAAATGTTTATATTTGACCTTGAGTCATATTTACTTCATATGATATTATTAGCGGTATAAATAATTGTACTATAGATCAACTCTTGTCTATCTAATTGTTGATAAAAAAAAGTTGAAACTAAAACTAGCTGATGCTGGTTCTGCTACAAAATTGATCAATACAAAAATGTTTCTTTTTTGCTTTAGCAAGAACATGTGTTTTAAGATTTTTCGTGCAGGAGTCTGATGTTATACATTCGATCTGAGCAATAAATCACCATCTAATTTCTGTCGATATCATGCCTGATTTAATCCTCTTCCATTCCTCCTCTGCAATTTGCAACCTTCTTTAGATGGATCTGAACTTACGGGTTTGAAGCGTTATTGGGCTTTGTTATTGGGTGAGGCCCATCAACAACATATACAATACATTTACTACGGCTCTCTAGAGGGAAAAGGGAAAGAGGCGAAGATTTGCCCTACGCATCCACAAACTTTTTGTTTTTGATAAAAAGATTTAAGTTTTCTTCGGACCGAAAAGGGTTGAGAAGAAAAAGCACGACGACAAAGGCTGTCTTTATATTTTCCAAAGTCAATTCCTTAGGGAAAAAATCTAATTTTCTTTTGTCTTTTTGGTGTTGTCTTCATCCTCCTTCAGTTTTTTTCTTTTTGTTAACTATTTTTATTATTAAATTTGCTCATACTCGACATATGTCAGTTACCATACTCAGATGAAAATGTTGCCAAACAAATCTATCTTGAGAGGTAATTAAATTGATCATACAGCTATAGGAAGAAACAAAAGACAAAATGATTTCTTAGATATCATTAAAAGACATAGATTATGAGTTAGTTTACCCCTAACCCTCATTTTCCATAACCCTAAGAAAACAGTACTACTAACAATATTATTCTAATAATCACGAAAACAATACTGATAAAACATTCCTCCATTTCCGTACTGCTGCACCTTAGCTGAATCAAATCCACCCTCATAATCAACCCAACCAATCTCTCCATGATGTCTCACTTGACCTAATCCGTTTCCTTCGACACTGACTTCCGGTAGACGAAAATCTGTCTGAAAACCAGTCTCTGGCATCGTCCGGAAAACACCTATTGACTGTTGGTTGGGCTTTGGAGGAGTAGACACATGTTGAGAGATAGGTTTTAGTAAGAAGCCTTGAACGATTTCTTGAAGAAGACCAGATCCAGCTGGTTCTGGTTCAAAGATTGAGATCATTTTCTCATTGTCAATGGTACTTGACCTCTTCGCTTTAGGCGAGTGATCTTCGGAGACATCGTTAACGTTAGTGAAGGACTCATGAACGACGTCGTTTACGTTTGAGAGGTTACAAGGCGGGTAAGCGAAAGAAGTTATTGGAGAAAGAGACTGAGAGTTTAAAACGTCGCGTAGAAGGAACATATTCATTGGAGGAGTTGAGAAAAGACGATGGTGGTAAGAGTCAAGAGAAGGCATCGGGTAAACGAAATTGGTTCGAGCTTTAAGACCACGCATGGCTCGACCGGCGCAGTCATATGCACAAGCTGCTTCCTCGGCTGTGTCAAATGTTCCGAGCCATCGTCTCTCTTTTGACAATGGATCACGTATTTCAGCAGCGTAACGACCCCATGGCCTACGTCTCACGCCTCGGTACCTCATGGTGGAGCCACCAGAAGCACCGGCTTCGGAGGTCGATTTAGCCGTGGTTACACCTCCGGGAGAGCTAGGAGCGACGGAGGAAGGTCTTGATGGTTTTCTCTTTAGAGAATGGTTGTTGGTTTCTTTGTGCTCAGCACCTTCGAGTCTCATAATTGCCTCTTCCATGGTTGACGTAAGAAAGATTTCTTTATTTTGAGTAAGAAAATTTTTGGTTTGTTTTCCGTGATTTTGGGGTTTTGAAGCACCTGTATGTGATGGTAATTGAATACGTATTTATAGAGTAAATTGATAATAATAGAAAATATATATTATTGCCCTTGTTGACTTATGACTCTGTGAGAGATGCAGAAAGCAAAAGTACGTTTATCGAAGTTCATGTTCCACGTTTGAACTTTTATGTCTTTTTCTCTTTTTATTTCCTTCATAAAAGCAACGTAAATAAGTTGCATGTCTTTTCGATAAGTAACAATGTCATAATTATTATATACCATTTTTATCTTATAACCCTTTAAAGGTATCTCGATAATGTTAATATATATACTTTTCGATAATGATAATGTGAAAGACATGAATTTTTTAGACAACTTTCTCGAAACTTTTCAATACTTTCATGCTTGAAATTTAGTAATAAAAATGATACACTGAATTACCATTTTTAAAAAGCTTCTCATCTCTGATTAATTTCGAGATGCAAACTCTATTAACATTTTCGAACATTTAAAAAGCAACGGTTTCTTTTGAAACGAAAGAAAAAAACAGTTTTAGAGATTAACTTTTAAGTGGTTGAATAGTATTTTTTTACTCGAGTTTGATATTTTAGTCATGATTTTCCGACATGATATTATTAGGGATGTACAGATTAGAAGATTGACAATGAATTGAGTCTTGTTAATCCAATTATTGATAAAAAATAACATACTTAATTATATTATATATTATTTGATCCATAACCAAATTATTCTAACTAGAACTACATAAATTCGAAAAACCAATTGGAATACCTGTATTTTTTCGTTTCACCTACTTTCTTTAGGGATGGTATAGTCTTAAGGTCATCTTCAATACAACATTAAAACATTATTTTAGTGTTAGTTTTATAGTTTTTCTCTCAAATGGGACTGTAAAATTTGCATAAAAATAGTGTGATTCTTTTTTTATATACTTTATTACACCAAATATGATATGGTATTGTACAAAAATGTAAAACTTAAAATATTACTTTTTGTATTATTATATATTAAGAAAAAAAATAGCGAAGAGAAAAGTCGGACAAGTGACGTTTTGTATTGTTTTCCATTATTTTATACTAATTCTACTCATTACTTTATTTTTTCTTCTGCCAAAAAAATTCATGTCCCTTGCTAAATAATAACAAAATATGTAATTTAATAATATAGTAATAGTACGTGTTTTTTTTTGTCGAAACAATAGTGTTAAATTCTGTGTTGTGGATGGAGAGTAAAAAGATTTTAATGCTACAATTACACTAAATATAATGTAATATGATCAACACAAAAATAGTCATGTGTGAGAGATGTCCTGAGAACATGTTTAATGGATCTCTTAAGTAAGTTTCTTAAAAATAAAAAAAATAAAAAAATAATAAGAGAAGAGATAGAGGGAGATGCGTCTCTTAAATAAAAGACTTAAAAAACCATTAGATGAATCTCTTAAATATGTGGCTTTTTCTTATTGATTCATTAATTTTTTTTAATTTTTTTTATTAAGATACTCAAAATAAGAGACTTTCAAAATATTACTACTAAACATGTTCTAAATTACTTTTACTTGAATAGTTTTTGGAATTAAATTGTAATATTTAATGTTATAGTATATAAATTAATTATAGCGGTTGAATAACTTATAATATTATATGAATAGTAAAAAGGCATTTACAAAGTAGTTTGTAGATGTTGATAATCGTGAAATTATGATTCTGAATTAATAAGACTGGCGGCGATCAGAAATTGTTCCTTCTACATGAGGTTGTGTTTTGTCTGTTCTTTTTACGAGATTATGGTCGATTTACCTATTTAGGGTTTTGCTTTATTTCCATATTTTTATCTTCAAACCAAA
This sequence comes from Lepidium didymum, assembly GCA_963920545.1. NCBI lineage: Eukaryota > Viridiplantae > Streptophyta > Magnoliopsida > Brassicales > Brassicaceae > Lepidium > Lepidium didymum. The sequence continues at coordinate 17,831,312 of OY986992.1, read as the reverse complement.
GTCACGTGGATTTGTCTCAACTAGGCCTCTTTCTTCATGGTGTAGGGTTTTCCTACTGCTACTTCGATTGTGACTAAATGACCTCTCTCGTTTACGGAAATTAACCTACCTTATGTTTCTCGTGAGTTTATTTCATTTCACATTTACGTCTAAATCTACCTAAGTCTCTTTTACAGTTTTGATCAATTAATTAGTGTGAGTACGTTGAATGCAAATTATCATGTTACAGATTAGAAAATATAACATAGCTAAATTCTTATCAAAAAAAGAAACATATATATATATATATATAACATAGCTCATGCACAAGTTGACATGTATAAATCTAAGAATAGACCAAAAAATTTATTTTTTAGCAAAGACATACAACGATATTTCTAAATAGCAAAGATATACTTCTTTTTTGCTTCAAATTCTTCACTAAAGTTGTGTCGTGAAAAATATGAAGACTGGGAAATATATGTACGTAAAGCTCTGCGGGGAAGAACACCCAGGACATAAAAACTAGATTTCTCAACAAAATGTTGGCAAAAGATAGTGAAAGAAAGAGTTCATAAATTCAAATTTTACTTGGAAGAAGTCATTTATATATGTTTTAAACGTGATATTGGAGAATATTACAAATTAAAGATCAAGGACTAGTCCTATGCTGGGTATACAAAAATAAACGGTAAAGAGGAGAATCCCAAACACGTTAGAATATCACTTGTAGAAAAACGCTAATAACTCGTGGGAAGACATGCTTATCTTAAAAGTAGGTGGCAAGAAAAGGGTATTTAAACTTCATGACCTCAAAGCCAATCTCAAATAACTCCAATTGACTAGTAAATTAGGAGATGATTGAATGTAGAATAGAAGAGTGAAGTAGTAGTTTTGATAATCCTCTCTAGATTCTTAGTTCGCAAAAATCATATTAATTATGGGGTTATGTTGTTTACCACAGTGCTGAGAGTACAATTAATCAGATAATATGTTGTAAGAACACATTTCCCTAAAATTTGATGGGAAGATGAGCTTGAAATCGGAGAGCTCTTGCGACATTGAGAATGTGACGATGATTCCTCTCAACTTGTCCATTTTGTTGTGGTGTCCCTACACAAGAGATATCATGAATGATTCCATGCTAAGCAAAGTGTTTTGACAATGTTAAAAATTCTAATCCATTATCGCTTCTCACAGTCAAAATTTTTGATTACTGTCGCTCTACCATTCTTAAGAAATTAGTTAACAGAACCGGAACTTGCATATTTTGCACCACAATGAGAAGGAGTACGGTAAGGACCCCAAAGATCAACATGAATCAACTCAAAAATTTGAGAACTTGTATTACTGCTTAGAGGAAAACTATCACGAGTTTGTTTAGCGTGGAGACAAACTTTATACGCTTTATTTGATGAAAGAAAAACTAAAACATTTGGAAGCAAAGCAACAATTTTTGGTAAATGATAACCCATTCAATCATGCCACAACTGAAATGTGGTATCCGCCTTAGTGGTGACAGCAACAACATTTTCCAAACACCAGAAATGAAAGTAAGCTCCAACCCGTTTACCCGCCCCAATCACCATCCTCGAAATGCGGTCCTGAATTACAAGAAACTGATCAGCCAACTGAAAAATGTAGTCATTCTCATCCATCAATTGAGCTATCGAAATCAACTCATACTTTAACTTCTCTACATAATAAACTGACTTTAGAATGAAATGTGGCCCTATGCGTATCGAACCAGCTTTCACATAAACTTGTTCAAGACCATCAACCATGATAATGAGCAAAAGTGGCATATCTTTAACATCCGTGAGTTTGCCAAAGTTTCATGTGAGGTGATGAGGTGCACCTGTATCTAGAATCCAAGGTGAAAGAGACATACCTAATAGTTTTCAGAAGAAGTGAAAGGTTCATTGCGAGCATTAAGGATGTTTTTCAACATACGCCATTGTTCTTCATTGAGTCCAGCAATACCGTCTTTGTCCTGATCTGTAATAACATAGTTGGCGTATTCTCCTAGAGATTCAATGTGAGGAACATAGACTCGATTGGCATATTGAACTTGACCACCTATTGCACCACGTCCGCTGCCAAAACTAGCAGTTGTACCACGTCATTTTCCTAAGAGAGTGCTTCCTTTTGGACGTTCACCCCACCATTTCGGATATCCAATTACAGCAAAGCACTTATCTGTCGAATGACATGTACGATTACAAAGAGAACAAACAAGAATAGTCTCCTTGCTTTTAGATCTGGGTCGAAATGGCTTTGCTTGTGCAGCAAAAGCTATAACTTTCGTGGAGAGTTCAGCGCCAGAACGAAGATCTTCTTCCTGACGCACCAAATTATATACTTCTTCAAGGAGCTGAATAGGTACACGAGAAACAATGGTGGAGCGAACTGCACGAAATTGATCATCAAGTCCGTACAGAAATTGGTGAACTCTATCTTCTTCACGATTTGTTTCCTGCAATGTTGCAAGATCACACGTACACTTACCACACGTACATGATCGGAGAGGACGATGAGTGGAAAGACTATCCCAGAACTTGTTCAATTTTCCAAAGTATGATTCAATAGCTAATCCTCGTTGCTTGCAACAAGCAAGCTCAGACTAGAGTTGTTGAAGCTTCGAGTCGTTCATCACAGGGAACCTCTTTTTGAGATGGTTCCAGAGATCTTCTGCCACATCATGGTGTGTAATGGTAGAACGGAGAGATGGTTCAATCGTCATACGAATCCAAGACACAAGCAGAGCTTCAATTGTTTGCCAGTCTTCATAGTCAGGAGAATTTTCAGATGGTTATGTAATAGACCCATCGAGAAAACCAAACTTTTTCCTCGATTTCAATGTTGTTGTCAAACCGCGAGCCCATTCATCATAGTTAGAGCCGGTAAGGAGCATATGAGAAATCACAGCGCCATGATTATCAGCAGAGGACAGATCATACTTCAGTTGTAGCAGTGAGTGTTGCAGATGTATCTGTCGTCATCGTTCAAGAGAAAAAAAATTGAATTTTCTGGATTTATGTTCACGCTTTGATACCATAAAAAGAAACAGAGGATGAATATTTTTATGTATTGATCACAAAAAAGATACAAACGTATTTGTAGATGTACAAAGCTAGAATAAAGGAGAAACAACATCAATTACGTAGATACTACCGTCAAAAGTAAGGAAACAGCTAGAGTACATACTTAATTATAAAGATTTGGTAAACCAGAGAGATAACCGAATGAACCATACTCCAATAATATACACTTTTTTTAGGTATCCAGAATAATTCGGACAACCCGACAGATGTTGCGGATTAAAAAACTCGTTATAGACTCTTAACATATACATAGTGGTAAACATTTAGACTTGAAAGAACCGAAATTTTGACTTAATACTATTATAATATCATTCAAACAAGTATATAACCAAGTAACTTTAAATGTAATGAATAAATAGTACAATATTTTTTTGTTGAGAAAAGCATTGTCATGTGGAATTTTTTTTGTTAAGTATGCATGTCAATGTCATTAGGTTACAACTTGAGAATTGATCCCGGGCCGCGCGTGTAAGTTCATAATCGTACAATTGTATATCATCTGTCTTTCGATTTTGATTTCGTTAGATTTAAAGCTCATACAATACAATTATACGACAACCCTAAAAATATAGATGTTAGGGTTTATGAGGTTGATATTAAAAGCACAGATTTGTGTAGATTCTGGTCCCCTCTTAAACATACAAACATATCTTTGTCTAAACTTATAACCTAAACATTTACCAAATTTACCATTTACTTCTTGCTTTCACGTGATCGATCTCTTTATCATTTTATATAAATAATCGTATTACTAATTTTAGTTGAGGTCAGACTCATTAACGAAAGAGTTTAATGGACCAAAAAGTTTTCAAAGAGCTCTCATAATTACCCTTTTTTCCAATTTCCACCATTGATAAATATCCGTAGTTGGTTGTACTATAAATAAGTTAGTAACTATTTAAGTCTATTATTAAGATTTTCTTTTCTTATAAATATTTTATACGGTTGAACTGAGAGTTTCTGAACAAGTTGTAGCCTATGTTGTATGAAGCTACCTTCCTTGGAATTTATTTATTTTGTCGTTGTTTCTTGGCAGACTAACTCGATCTCCTACACTACAGAATGAGCGGATTGTTTAATGAATTCTAAAGCAAGACAACCGAATAACATTGCTTTCTGTTTTTCTTAAATTTAATAAACTTTCACAAGTCTATAATTTTGTTTTGACTAAATCTTGTACAAATTGTTGATAAAAGATTTTCTGTAACAATTTTAATCGTAAAAAAATGTTGTGAATTTTATTTTGAACAACATTTAAAATAAAAGTTATTATGAAACTTAACTAAAATAAGTTATCAAAAAAAAGAAGCTTAACTAAATTGTAATGTACATCTCTCTATGAAATATTATAAAAAGGGGAAGTGTTTTACTAAATGTCCCTCTTTTTTCCGCTAAGAACTTTATTGATCAAGACCCACGACATTAGTTTACAAAGGTAAGTACAGAAAGTAAGAGTTACTAGGCTTAACTTCTGGCCCAAGAAAAAGAAACCTCGAGAAGCCATTGAGGCAGAGAAACCACGCCTCTTGAACTGCATCTGCCACGTGTTGACTTAAGCAACGCCTCGCCATGCAAACTTCGGTGAACCGGCAAAGGAAACGGCGCTGCAGAAAACCTCTAGTCCATCTCTTCTCTCTGTTATTTGTGGATTTGTGGATCTCTTCCGGTAAGAAATTGAACAGAGAAACAAAGAAATCGTAAAAAACAAATCGGAGATCTCCACCGTCGAGCAACTCTGGAGCCGTCGGGATCCAAACTATTGGTCCGACCTTACTCACCATCTTCTCCACCTTGGTGGAAGTGACGAAGGTTTACATCCCTAAAGTAAGTTTCTCCAATTTAACAAGGTTCCAAGCACTATGATTCCGGTGACAAATAAAATTTTGGAAGAAAGATCGCCACCTACAAAAGGAAAACACCGGCAAGGCTGGAGAAAGAGAAAAAAAAAAGAACATAAGATAGAAACCGGATCGGACCGGAGGAAAACCACAAAAGCAACGGATATTAACTGGACAAGTCGGAAGTTTACTCCCATCGGTGAATCGAACGAAGTCTCTAAAAGATTTGAAAGGTGGGAGAAGAGACTCGCCGGAATCAGCTGTAAAAGGAGAGAAAAACTCTCTCTATAGCCGAGAGAGATTCTTTTACTAAACGTCTAGATCTCTTGTATTTTCCACAAGAGATTAATTACATAGTCATGTTAGCTCATGTGGTATTGTTAGAGGTTTGAAGAATGAATTGATTAAATCTTGTCAATTTAATTGTTAAATACAAAAATAGTATAGTATAATCTATTTTTGGTTTTACAAGATACTTATGCTTTATAGATAGCTCATGAAAAATTTCAGATTATTTCTTCGGACTAGAGTGGCATTAATATAGGATGAGCATGCATGGGAGCTCCGAGGACAAGGAGGTGCCTTTCAACACTTTATTCCGAGATCGAAATTCTTTTCTGGATGATGTCATGTGTGATATCTGTACAGATGACGAAAGTAGAGATTAGTGCACGAAAGTTTTTAAAATAGTATCCAACCCAGATGAGCGACTGATTTTTCTTCTCAACTTAAAAAACTGTGTAAAAATGAAGAGTTTGTTTTGTTACTTTTCACTTCATCTAATTTCTAGACCATTGAGAACATATATTGTGCTAGTGATTTTTCCTTTTCCTTAATAAACATTATAAACATTGTTGAATTATGTATAATAGTATTCAAAACACTATTTACAAGTTGAAATGAAATTGGACGCAAATATAGAATGTTTGAATTAACGGTCTATTCAAGTCCTTGAGCAAAGATAGAAAGTGATTAGACTCGCCGCCGAATCTAAGATCGTATGTTTGACCTGAAATTCAATGGCTACGATTTTGTACATCGGAAGGCACGAAACAAACATAAACCTGACGTGGATTGTCTATCAAGTCTGAGTTTGATGGACTCTCTGGGTCCCACTCAGCGTGGGATTTGTCTGAATATTTCATCTATTTTGATTTGATGCTTTGTCCTAATTTGACGCTCCCAAGATGCGGACTCAATTCTTAAACTCTATTTGAATTAGAAACAGATATAAGAAGAAACTAAAAGCATCGAAACGAGTTTTTTAAAAATTAGGAAGCTGGTTCTTATATAGATCTATATCAACATAATAATACTAGTCTTCTATATCGGTGTTGCTTTTAAATATTGGAATTTGCTATGCGCACCCTTAACCGAGCTTATGTGGAGTCTTCTATGGTCTTTAAATTACATGGGAGAAAAGTGTCCGAAAGATCGAGTTCGAAGTGGACTCACCCATTGTAGTTGATTTTCTTAAAGCAGAGATTGGAGATTTGCAGTTCTTGTCTTTCCTAGTACATATCTGCTATGATTTTTTATCGAGAGATTGGATAGTCCGCAAAGTGACTTAGCTTTTTGGTCAACACGTAACCACAAACTCACCAAGCAACGACCCTCTTTTTCATGCTGTTTACCAGATGAATTATACGACTCTTCTTTGCTTTTTAGATACCTTACCATTACAAATTTTCCTTCATTACCATATAAATACTATTCACAGATATGTGTAAGAAACCAATTTGGTGTTGCCCACCAACCTAACTTCCCTTCTACTTCATCAACAACTCGTGTCTATTGTTTAACACATACCTTAGGTTCAAGGTTGTAATTATAAACACGCCTCCCGCGTGAAAAGCAAACGCAAAAACATCATAAGAAGAAACTCCTCTGGCTTCACTGCAGATTTGCAATGGAGAATAAGGTCAATCATGGAGATGATGGACAAGAGAGTGTTCCTCCTATCCATAGCCAAGTCGTGAAGATCAAGAGAGAGTTTGAGAAGATACAACATCCGTCGCCAAGGCAGCCTGAGATGCCGAGAGTGCTTCGGGAGATCATGAGTCCACGGCGTTCCCGTTCTCCCCTCGGCTTAGGTGAGAGAGATAGACCCATCTCCGTTGGGAATTGATAACACAGAGAGGGACAGAGATAGAGAGATAGGTGATCCTCTGTGAATTAGGGTTTCTCTTTTATCTTTCTATGTATATATTTTTGCTTAATATAATGATACTCTTGTTTACTATTCTGAAACAACAAATTTATTTCCTTTCATCTAATCTAAATCTTTGAGGGGTAAACAAGCTAGTTCATAGAGAAGACTCAGTCCCTATAATATGTTTTTTTTTCGAAATGAATAATCTTAAAACAGATTCATCTTAGAAATTGAAGTTTGATACAAGCAAAACACAGGGAACTTACAGGATGATTCTTATGCAGCACTTGGTGTTTCCTTAGATGATAGCAACTTAACTCTTCTCGTGAGGTCTTTCATAACATCTATGATCACTGCTTTCTTCTGGATGCGGTACTTAATACTCAATTCTGCTGTAGTTGAAACACCTTGTTTCAGTATAGCTTTATCTTCCATTATCTTTGTCGGAAAGTGGCTCAATGCAATCACACAAAGGGCGATTACAGTGCGAAACACGGCAATCTCATTTTCAATTCCAAGAGGGGCTATGGCGGATAAAGATTTGAGCGTGTCCAAGTTATGCTTCTCTACTTCCACCAATTCACTACAAAGCAGTATCCTTATGGCTGCCAATAGTCGTCCCTCTACTACCTCAGGACCTCCTATGGTTACCTATTAGCATAAGAAGAAAATAATTAGAGATGGTTCAGTTTCCTCCTTTGCATTTCCTTGTCGGAAATAAAGACTACTCTCTATATCAAGTTAGTGAGATGATGGTTTAAATACCTTGAGATTTGGTACTTCTCCGGCTAAATTTAATTGGGAAAGCATCTGATGTTGCCATGGAGCTGGTGATGAGAAGTTGGGGGAAGAAACACCAGCAGCCAAGCTTGCAGCATCCATGAGTTGTTCATCGTATTTGAGCTCAATGGTGTCATATGGATTTGACTCGATCACAAATCCATAGTCCAAAAGAAAAAAATCGTTGGTAAGACAACCATAATTGAGTAGCAAAGGATCATTTTCTTTGACGTCAGTCTCTGAAATAACCTGATGCACAAAGAAAGAGAAACACCATTTGCGTTCGGTTAAACAAGCACCACAATAAAAACAGAGAATCTAAGACGCAAACCTTAACTAGGGTATTTGAGTCCGCTCCATTCTGTTCTTGAATGATCCGGGCATTTGATTTGAAGCTGTGGTTGCACATGTCTATCAGAGGAAGCATCATGGGAATATCATCAGAAGATCCACCTTGAAGCTTTTTATTACCATGTAAACGAAATGCTCTAGTTGAAACAGCTGACATGGTCCACCCGAGGGCTGATGCATTTACATCTTGGCCACTGAAAGGATGATCACTGGCCTCAACATCTTCAAGAATACGTCTAATCTCTTGCTCAAACTCAAGAAGAAAACGGCATCTTTTATTGACCTAGTCCAAAGAACACAACAAATATGCATCATCACCTGATATAAAGAATGATACTCGTCTCGATTAGTCCAGCCGTCTATCTAACCTGGTAGAGAAGAGGAGCATATTGCAAGTTCTTTATATCGTCCCCGGGAAAGAATATGGGGACAGTATAAGTTTCAGGGAGATTGCTGATATATGGCCACCAAAATGAATCTGCATTGGCTCTTTCTTGCAAAAGTCTCAATCCTAATTTCATTGCCCACAATTCTTCTGCCAAAACATTTCCAGAATTACTCGTAATCAGTAACTCTTAACTAATTCCAAATTATGGGACCTTCCGATTACACAGAATTCTATGAGCTAAGCTTCAGATTTGAGGCGAAGTAATACCAAAATGTACGGTTGGAAACCCCCAAGCGCAGTGAATAGTCATTTGCATAAATAGAAAATCAGGGTTCTCTAGATTCTCTAAATATCTAGATAAGAATAAGCAATCATAAGCACATACCGGGAACTCGACGGGCCAATGAGGCGAGGAGAGAGGACGACGAAGATGCCGCATCATCTGCTTCGAAACGTAATGGAATGTGAGGAGGAAGAGCGATTAGGTCGGTGCCTTGAGGGATTGGTTCAGTCGAGATGAGTCCTACACCAAATTGAGTCTCCTGAGACAGCTTCACGGCGTGGTGAACGAAGCCGCCTTCTTTCTTGATCCAACGGACGAGGTCTGATGGATAAGGAGCCAACCGTGACGGCTGAGACGCAGCCATACATGTAAAGGAACGGACTTGAGGTGCTAGAGAAGCCATCGCCATTTTTGGAGTGGCCATGAACTTCCAACGAAGCGGACCCGGTCCACTGTTGCTCGAGAAGGTTGAAGATCCGAACCGGGTTTAGTTTCTATTCGGGTTGGGTTATACGGCTGGGTCCATTGTTAAAGCCTTAAAGGCAAACACTACTTTTAAAATTGGTTCCAAAACGCTAATGGGCTTTTTGCTTCTACTTTCTTTTTTCGGTCAATATGGTTTTTAGTACGTACTTACTTAGTAAATTCAAGGAAGACCGAACCTATTTTTTTTGTTATTAATTGAACTTGATTGATCCGTTGGAGAATCAAGATAAATTTCATTTTTAATTGTAGTTTTTTACTTTTTTTTCTTCATATTCTCTAGCATCAGTGGTATTTTTTATTAAGAACAGAATTAAGAATTCGTTTAGTATAAACCGGTCGATCGTAATAAATATGATCACTCTTTCTTTGTGCTGAATTGGAAAAATTAGCATAACATAGAGACCGATCAATATGTGCGGAGATCAATCGGTATTTACTTATCAATGTAAATACGTACATTATTTCGAAAAGCATAACCGTGCCAACACTAACAAAGACCATAGCCAAAAGTAAAAAAAATGCCTCAACAAAGATAAAACATTTACAAAAATAATCACTTTCTTCGTATAAAAATAACGAATTAGCACATAAAATTTTAGATACAAAATATTTTTTTTTCAGGTTAATAGTTAATAAATTTTAAAATCTATTTTCAAATCAATTTTGTTTCAATAAATAAAATAGTCAAATTATTGTGTAACGCACAAGTTAGAAAATGCACATTAAACTATTAAATTGTTATTATTTATAGATTGTAATTTTTTAAAATCAACAAAAATCTAAATATATGTTCATATTTTTAAAATTATGTATATGTGTCAATTATTTGTGATAATTTATAAAATTTGTGCTCCTAAATTTTATTTAAACATTAATTATCCTAGGCAAATGTGTTTAAAAAATGCATTATATCACGGCCCTGCCAAGAAATAGACAATTGATCAGAGTATAGAATGATAGGTCTATACTTCTCGAAATAATGTTTATTTTTTTTCTTCGATAACTATAAACCGATTGGTCAACACACAGATCAAGCGATCTGAAATTAACAAATAAATCATTCTTTTACAGTACAGAACAATTGATCAGCAAGCTGACTGATCAGTCCAAATACGGGATAAAAGTCTATCAGATTTTTTGTACTTATAGGAAATCTGGCAGACTAACATGAAGTATGCCAAAAATCTGGCAAACTAGCAGGAACTCTGCCAAAAAACTGGTAGACTTGCAGGAAATATGCCAACAATCTGACAGACTTGCAGGAAGTGTACCAAAAATCTGGAAAACTTGCAAGAAATCTGCCAAAACCTGACAGACTTGTAGGAAATGTGCCAAAAATCTAGTCAACTTGGAGGAAATCTACCAAAATCCAGCAGACTTGCAGAAAGTCTGCCAAAATCCGACAAAGTTGCAAAAAGTCTGCCAAAATCTGGCAAATTTGTAAGAAGTCTGTCAAAAATCTGGCAGTCTTGCATGAAGTCTGCCAAAAAACGCCAAACTTGCAAGAAGTGTGCCAAAATCTAATAGACTTACAGGAAGTTTGCCAAAATTCATAATTTCAATTTCTAAACCCTAAAATCAATATTTTATTTAGATTTGTATTTGAATGTTCATAGAAAATATACCAAAATTGTTGAAACTATGATTTTTTTTTTTTACCATGATATCGAAATTGTTAAAAAGTTATAAATATTTAAAATTTGATTTTCTAACGTAAATATGTACTTTTAAGAAGATATTCATATTTTTTTCAAAACTATAATTTTGTCTATAATTTGTTAAGACTATTTAAAATCTAATTTTTCAATACTATTTATTTTCATGTTTTATTAATTAAAAGTTATTTTTTGATAAGATAAATGTATTTTGGTAACTATAAATTGCAGAGAAAATTTCAAGAGCTTATTCTAGTAATTTACAATTTTCAGGTTATTTTAGTAATTTATAATTATAAGTGGATTATTATAGTAAATTTTTCTTTATAAAAATATATTTCAAATTTTGATTACGTTTAAACAAAAAAAAATTGTAGTAAAGAAAAAAATGCAATGGTAGTGGTCACTTTACAAATCCTTAGGCATCATGGTTCGATTTCTTCTCGATGCAAAGAGAAGGAAAAAAGAGAGTTTTAAGATGTGAGTTTAGGCTATGAATCGAGTCTTGTCGATCCAATTATGAATTCGGTTGGCAAAAAAATGCAATGAAATATATATTAAAAAAAATTCAAGTATTATATATTAAGTTGTTAGTTTCTTAAGTATAAAACATATTTATGATATACTAGAAATCTATTTGAGAAATTAATTTTTATATATTAATAATATAAAATTATATTCTGCTGAATAGCAAAAGATCCAATCATCTCATAATGAAAATTTTCATTATGCAATATATCATTTTATTATGTAACTTTATTTTAATTATGTCATTATGCAATTATGAAAAGTTACCAATCAAATTCATAATTGAGATCAAGAGATGCGTTTGTTCAAGTGTATATTTTTGTTTTCTTTTGCATAACTAGAGAATTGTTTTTAACTTAAGATAATAGAGTTTGGAGTTTGAGATTATAGATGTAAAAGAAATCAGCATGTAATATGGAGAAAGAAATGAGATTTTTTTTTGGTTAATAATTATTCAGATCATTTTCACTGTATATGCATTCAAATGATTCAATTAGAAAGCAGCACTGAATACAAAACAAAATAAACAAAAAAAAAAAAAATGGAGTTAACATCAGAAAAATCACGTAAGCTTGAATGGGACTAAAACAAATCCCAAAGAAGAAAAATTACAAGAGAAGAATGAAACGATGGTGGAAAGAAGAGAGAATTGAGTTCAGCATTTTCCGTATAATAAAAACTCTATACCTCTAAGCTCCTCCCATGGGGTTATCACGCCTAGATCCCATCGTCATCATTATCTTAAACTCTTCAAAATCAATGGTCCCATCTCCATCTTTATCAACACCACCAATCATCTTCCTACATTCCGCAATCGAACATTCATCACCCAAACTCCTCAAAACCTCATGCAATTCCTCCGCCGAAATCGATCCATTCCCATCGATATCATAAACAGAAAACGCATCTTTCAGATTCTCCAACACATCGTTTTGATCCATCCCTTTCGTGTTCAGCTCTACGAATTCTTCGAAGTTTATATAACCGTCACCTTTCTGATCGATCTCCCTTATCGCTTTCTGCAATTCTTCCTCTGGAACTTCGTGACCTAGACTCGCCATTATCGCACCAAGCTCCTTTGATGAGATCTTACCGTCTCCATTCACGTCGAATTTTTTGAATACTGCTTCGAGTTCTCGGATCTCTGTTTTCCCTGAGCGTGCCTTTTGCAGGTATGGTGAATCTGCTCCAACTCGAGCCACCGTGCCATTGCCTCCCGGAGCCGAAGGTAAACCACCGTCAGATCCTTTCATTTTGTTAAACATTGTTGCAAATCCCATTAAAAGTGAAAAACGAACAAAAGAGATTCGAATTTAGAGAGATATCCGTATTTGTGTGATTCTCAAAAGAAGCGGATGAATCTCTTAATCACTTGCTAATTTTGGATTTTGTCAACTAAATCTAGAAATTTTCTTTTACAAGCTTCCATTAATTAAAAATAAATATTGATATTTGGGTCATCATATCTAAGTACTGCTCCTCCAATATCTAACGCATCTCTTCTTAGATAACTAACAAGTGGATGATGATGATGATGCATCGTATAATCAGATTTTCTTCTGTCATTTGGGTTGTTAAACCCATCTTAATCTGAACTTTATAGTAGTTATTTCAATAAAATTGTCATGAACATATTAAACAAGCAATTGGACATGTAAGGACAAACATAGAATACCACTATCTATTGATTACTTATATTTATTGACATAAATCAAGCAACTTCATCCAAATCTTCGCACAAATCTAGGCATAATCACGGTCTATGGATCATTTGTTCTTTTGAACATTTGTTTATTACTTTTAGAGATAGTGTATGTCCGACTATGTGACTGATTAACAATTGCTCTCGTTGCTTTGAAAAACAAAAATCTTTGTAAGAGATTGAAATTAAACAAATCATATTCTAATTTATTTTTGACCCAAAGTGATTGGTCTAAGGAAAGCGTTATGAATCAATGTTTTACGACAATTAAATGTTTATCACTCCAGATTTTTTTTGTCGGATTTCAATATCAAATAGTAGCATTATTTGACTATGGATTCAATTTTACTGGAAAAAAAATCAATGTTTTTTTGTTCAATGGTTGGAAATTGGAGTACAATGTCATAAACAAACTAATATCCCACGCAACAACAAATGGCTTTTGCATTTTCAACGAATCCATAAGAAGTCGTGATCCCAAATTTTTCATTAAGTTATGTGATTCAACAAAAGACTTCAAGTTAATTTCAAGAGAAATATCTCCGGGTGTGATTGACAACAACTTTCATTGTTCTAGAAAGTAATTTTTTAGGACACTTAAATTTTTTATTCATGGAATGTTTTTGGATGTAGAAAGCCAAAAAAATTAAAGCCAAAATTTATGAGATTTACAAAAATTAATTTCTACCGCTACAACCAAAATACCTACATAAAAAAGGGTGATTTACTCAACTAGTCTATTATGATTCTAGGCCGTACTGAAATAGTCTAAAAAGATTGAAATTACTAGACTAGTTTTTTCGCGTTTTTAATACCGTTTTACCCATGTATCCTTTGAAAAAAAAAAAAAATTACGAAACTGCCATTAATGAATAATTCTACGTCAGTATATGTTATGTAGGTTTTTTGTTTCGTAGGTTTTTTGTGTCGTAGGTTTTTAATTTATGTTATGTAGGTTTTTTGTTTCGTAGATTTTTAGTTTATGTTATGTAGGTTTTTTGTTTCGTAGGTTTTTAATTTATGTTATGTAGGTTTTTTGTTTCGTAGGTTTTTTGTTTCATAGGTTTTTAATTTATGTTATGTAGATTTTTTGTTTCGTAGGTTTTTAGTTTATGTTATGTAGGGTTTTTGTTTCGTAGGTTTTTAGGTAATGTTTCGGCCTCTTACATACATTAAACTGATCATAACTTTCTCAATACAACTCCGATCAATAAACGGTTTGAAGATACATATTCTTTAGATCGAGATCTTTCCAACCATACCAAAAACACGACGAACGGATCAGTGGCCGAAGAGTTCTATCCCCCGAAAATAAGTCCACTAAAAACCTACATAACATATACTAAAAACCTACATAACATAAAATAAAAACCTACATAACGTTGTGTAGATTTTTTAGTTTATGTTATGTAAGTTTTTAGTTTATGTTACGTAGGTCCTACCAAGTTTATGTTATGTAGGTTTTTAAAAACCTAAAAACCTACATAACATAAACTAAAAAGAGGGAAGAAGAAGAAGAGGGAAGAAGAAGAGACGAAGAAGAAGAGAAGAGGAGAACAGCGAGACGACGACGGAGAAGATAAGAGAAGAAGAGAAGAAAATAAGAGGAGAAGAGAAGAAGAGAAGAAAATAAGAGGAGAAGAGAAGAGAAGAGGAGAACAGCGAGATGACGACGGAGAAGATAAGAGAAGAAGAGAAGAAAATAAGAGGAGAAGAGAAGAGAAGAGGAGAACGGCGGAGGGAAGAAGAGGAAGACAACGACAGAGAGAAGAAGGAAGAAGAAGAAGAAGAAGAAATTTTTTTTAATAAGAATGACATTCTTGTAATAAATGGATCATTGTGGAAAATTATGGACATTTCTACACCTTGTCATTATTTGAGGATCAAAAGAAACTATTCTAATAATTACATGATCATAATGAACTATTTGAATCTACAGCCACAAAACATATCTCCATATCACCTAAATCCTACACCAAACAAAATCTCAAAACTATATGCCCCAATCAGCCCTTCATGTCAGAGAAAAAGATAAACTACGATTCTTACTAATATTGTTCAAATGAATTAGTCTTCAGATTAACTTCCTAGATGATGGAATTTAACTGGTTTGAGCTCGTATGAATCGAAATGTAAGTTATGTAACACTCTCAATTATATAACAAACAAAGTTTTGCACATTCCTTTCTATCAACTCTCTTCCACTTATCATCTGCTATATATGTCTAATAGAAGAACAATACAAGATATGATAACCTTAGAGTCTCAAGGTAAGATCTGGCTTTGAGCTATTCTTATCTACATCTCCATTTGCCACAATCGAGTTCAGATCATGACCTGACTCAGTAACAGCCACAACAACCGGAGTTTCAACATCCTCCACGACCTGACGGAAGCTACCAGGCCAGAAGAAGTCGCTGCTACCATCATCATAGTCAAAGAACAATGGCACGTTGTTTCCAAAATAGCCTTGGTGATGAAACCTAGCAAGAGGAGGCTGAGGGTGAGATAAGGTATGGTGTAGTAGACCAGAGTGAGCTTGCATCCCAAGTGAAGAAGAAGTGTATGTATAAGGCCTGTGATGGTGACCAAACATTCTTCCCATGTGCATTGCTCGTTTGGCTATTGTTCTTTCTCGTTTGTGAGCGTTCTGATGACCTCCAAGAGCTTGAGAGCTATAGAACTTGCGTCTGCAGTAGTTACAGGAGAAGACTCTCGGGTTTTGGTCACACTTTGTGCCCTTTGTGTCATCGTTGAAAGTATCGTTGAGCTTAAGATCGAGCGAGACAAGGTTTATTTCAGGTTTGGATAGATCTTGATTTAATGAAGTTTCTCCTCCTATGGCTGGTTCTCGTGAGGCATCACCAGAATCCGTCATTAATCTGAATTTTTGGTTTTAAACCTGAAAATCATATCAAAGTCAAAAGCAAATCAACAAGAAGACAATCTATATAAATCTAAGAATTGGACAAAGAAGAGACACTATGTAAAGTCTTAAACAGAGTAAGCTCAAAACAAAGTGCTTGAATTCAGAGTTCGAAGCTTTAAGACGACCAATCAAAGGTAAGCTCTTGAGATTAAATTAGAAGAGAAAGAGAATCCAAAGTAGCAATCAAGGATAATAAACAAGAATCGAAGATCAGAGAGAGAAAAATGTTTGGAGAGTACTGTACATACGAGATCTGGAGAAAGACAGCCGACAGAAGCAGAAGAAGTTGACTTAGAAGCTATGAAGAGGAAGAAGAAGAATCTAATAAGAATAAGGATTCTCTTAGTGTTTACCAAAAATGGGTCAATTTTGAGATTGTAAGGAAAATAAAAGTAGAAAGGAAAAGATAGGATTGGTGAAGAAGAGAGCATAAGAATAAGAGGCCAGTGAGAAGGAAAGAGAGAGGAAGAGGTTTATGTTTAAACAAATGTGGAAACGCAAAATGTTGGAGAGATGGAGATGGTTTCTGGTGAAAACACATGGGGAATAAAAGTGTCTGCTAGTTAGACTTTAGACCTCTGTTTTTTTTTCTTTTTTTTTCACGGGCATGTAGCCAAATAGTATCTTTTTTCTTACAGTATTAATTAAGTAAAGTAATATGCTTTTTATATAAGTAAGAGAAAATTAT
Organism: Lepidium didymum; assembly: GCA_963920545.1. Lineage (NCBI taxonomy): Eukaryota > Viridiplantae > Streptophyta > Magnoliopsida > Brassicales > Brassicaceae > Lepidium > Lepidium didymum. The sequence continues at coordinate 17,814,449 of OY986992.1, read as the reverse complement.
ATTGGATTGGTGGAGTTTGCAATTGATTGTTTAGAGGTGAAAAAGATGATGGAGGATTTTAATGTACGGCTTGATTTCTAAGTTGTAAGAAAATAAATAAATTATATTGCTCAATTATTAATCTCAGTTGCTCTAAAACGAAACTTGATAATGTTGCATGGAGCCCATACATTCATTGCCCCGGCTTTATCTGTTCTTACAGATATTGACATCTCTTTCTGTTTCTTTGTTTTCTGATCTATCACATGTTATTTTATAGTCTCTGCTTTCTCCGTCTCATTTCTATCTAACTTTCTTTTTCTAAAGTTGTTTTTTTCGTAAAGCTAATAATCCTTTTTCGACACTTTGTGATTTTGTTACCAATTACTTGCCCGGTAAAAAAACAAGTCCTTGTGGTTTTGTCTAGTTATACTCCTTTGCTGTTTGTTTCAGGTTAGTTTCTCGACTTTTAACTATTCAATCTACATCTTTTTGGTGAAGCGGCTAGACAACTCTTGTCGATGATCCTCCTATCAGAATTAAAGATCATATTTTGATCGTAGTATGTGCGTTTTTGATTATCTTTCATCCAAGTATCAGTTTAGTAGACTTCCGAGTTTGATCTCGTTGGTGGTAGCCCTTTTTTTGAGTATTAATGTTCCATAGTTAGCCAGTTCCTATTTTCATAAGTCTACCAAATTTCAAATAATCTGCAATGTTTCAGTTCTCAAAGACCATCTTTCCTTCGGTTTTATAATAAAGTTAAAAAAATTCTTTGGACTTTAGGTTGGTCTATTATGAAATCTATAGCTAGTTTATGGGGATTTCAAAGTTTTCCGCAGTTTTGTTTTTTTTTCCAATATACGTGGGATCATGATGATGTAGTCCATTTTTTTATTTAATCAGATGAAAAAACGAAAGAAATTCGTTTGCATTTTTTGGTTACTTGACTTGGGTCAATTCAACAAGGTAACTAACCTTTTATTGACCATAGTCGTTATAAGTCTCTTTTCAAGTAGAGTGTTGTAGTGCTGTGGAAAGATTCTTCAAGCAAAGGGAAAATCAAAATTGAGATTATGGTTAGAGGCAAAGAGATAATGGTGTCTGATATTTTATTTTAATATTTGTCTGGATGCGTTTGAGTGATGATGATTTGTGCCCACTTATGTTCCATTTCCATCCCAACTTGTCTAATGGGTCCACTTCAATTCATTAGCTTTCACATATCTTTGGGTTTTGTCCACTTTGCTTTCCAATCACAGTTCACTCATGATTGTTCCATCGTTTCTATGTTGCTGCTCCATTTTCAAGCTTGGTTAAAAACTTTTCTTTTTTTCTTTCTTTTCTGTAAGTGCCGGTTTCATAAGATAAGAAGTTGAACATACGAATATTTTTGAAAACAACATCAATGGACTGCGCCACTATGAAATTTGGTTAAAGAGAATGATATTTGAGAACAGATATCTTTGTTTGGATTGTTTGGGATTGGCTAAAGCTGATTTGTGACAAAATTAGGAATCGTTAACTACGATGACAATCTTTGATCATCATTATAACCATCACCATCACTTTGGTCTTCAGCATTAATTTATTTTCTTTTTGTTGAATAAGTCCTTCACTTCCCAAAAGACAACAAATCATGTACAAGTTTATCTTGTATAAATAAATTTAAAATAAATGACAAAAATATATCCAGGGAATTTTTTGTTCATGGATCATCTGCAGTTTTGTTAATGGATCATCTGTCAAATTTAGGTTTTTTTTTCATCTTTGTCATTTCTTTTTATTTACTACATTTTTAATAAATATGTATAAAAGTTTTTGTTTGAGACAAAAGAAGGATTCATATTTACAAAATCAGTTTTTCGATAAGAATTTTGCACTACGAATTAAAATATATATGATTTGACATTTTTCACTGAATGTTATTGGACTCCAAATTATTACATCAAGATCGGATAACAACAATAACTACAGGGAAACAATGAATCTATTCAAACCTACAACTAGAAGAGTATGAGTTTTGCCGACCCATTGACGATACCATTCACAACCATGATTCAAGTCTTATGAAGATCGTTAAAAGAATTCCTCACACATAAGTCTATAAAGATAGATTTCAAAGATATAAGTGATAACTCGAGATAATAAGTTCTGACATTATCTACGAAAAAAGTTTTTTTCTATAAATTTTGTCTATGTCAAGGATTATCCTAGATGAGCTATCTACAAGAACATGCTCAACGAACCCAAAAATAATCGTTAATTGCACTGCACAATCTAATTGACAAACATTGATAAATTTACCAATATACTATGGAAAAGACAGTCCCAAGTCCCAACCAATAAGAGAAGGATAACTTTCAGTGAATTAGATTTTTAAAACAACAAAGAAGCTGCTCAATTCTCATAAGCAAATAAACCACTCCGAAAGAGAAATCGATGGAACCCATAAAAAAAACTGCATTGAAAACCCTAATCGCCGGTAAGCTCCGTCGTCGGAAGCCTTGTCTTTATCACTGAAAATCTCACCGAAAACCTATATTAACGTCAAACTTCTAAAGCAATCATTCAGGAGAAACATACACGAAACTAAAATAGTTCAGGGGAGTCTGTGCTGTGGATATGCCAAATTGGTTTACCTTTAATGTGGACTCTCAGATCATCCGAGCCCACGGGCCGGTTCACAAACAACAAGAGTTTTACGCCCAGTAAGACAACATCCTATGGCAAAACAATAATTTTACAACTTGTTGCGGAAAGAAAGACGACAGGGACCAACAAAATTGGTAAGGCGAAAAAGAAAAGAATAGTCTTCTCTGTTAACAAATATCATCACCGTCATCGTCTTCGATTTTCTTGCAATCAATCAAATGATCTCTCCAAAACCCTAATTTATCTTTTTATTCTCTGATCAAATTGTTCGTTCCTCACCCTTTCCGTTTGATCTTCTCGATATCGGAATGCTTATATCTGGTTGCCAATCGGATTTTCCAGCAGTCTAAACCCTATTTCTCGTCGTCTTCTAGGGTTTCGAAAAGGGTGTGAAAGATATACGAGTAAAGGGTAAACGATGTCCCTTCCGCTACTGGAGTGTAGGTATGTGACGGAGGAGTTTATTCGTGAAGGTAAGAATGGCAACTATGGTTCTCAGCTGCCCAGCTCCGTACCGATGCTTCGTTTCCTATACGAGCTTTGTTGGACTTTGGTACACGCACACAACACCTCTCTTCGTAATATCAAATCACGCATATACGTGTTCGAGTTGCTGAAGGTGCATGGTAAATGGATTATCAGGTTCGTGGCGAATTGCCAATCCAGAGCTGTAGGGCAGTGTTGGAGGGAGTAAACTTTTTGGATAAACCATCGAACCAAGAATTAGCTTCCTGTTTTGCGGACGTTGTGACCCAGATAGCTCAAGATGTAGGTCTTTTCAATGACAGTTTTGAATTTTGAGCGTACAGATCATTGTGGACCCGTATTGATAGTAAGCGTTGGCTTGTTTGCTTTCGTGTTCACTTTGCTTCGTTTTGTAGCTTACCATGTCGGGAGACCAACGTTCTCGCTTAACCAAATTGGTCAGTACTAGATTTTAAACTACGTTTTAAAAATTGATTGTGGTTTCCATGCTCACAGCTACTAATCACTTTCTTGTCATTTGTAGGCGAAATGGCTTGTGGAATCACAGACAGTCCCTCAAAGGCTTTTTCAAGAGCGATGCGAGGTAAACATTATCTTACGTTCAGCCAAAAACTAATCAGGAATCTACCCAATAGGCAGAGTATTACGATATTAATCTCTATATTGATATTATTAGAAGAGAAATACAGGGAGGTTTCTTAATAGATGAACCTCTTATTCCTTCTTACAACTTTTACTCAGTTCTCCATAACCCGCTCACTGGTAACTCTCCTATTTATAGCATATGCATCATGGAATCCTACTCCCCATCATAGAAGCAGTAAAAGTAACAAATCTGGAGTGACTGATAGAACCTTCTTATTGAATATGATTATTGTAGCTGCTAATGTAGTTAGTTCTAGAAGTTAACTTCAAGGCTGAAGCCACAGTACTCCCTTAGATTGTAGAAAAGTCTATGCAAGTCAAGTGGACCAGCCGGTCTGACTAAATAGCCATCTTCTTCGTGCTGTAGGAGTAAAGTATAGGAGGGTGGAGGTTCTAAAATGTATCACATTATTCCCGTTTTGATTAGATTGTCCGCAGTAATCTCTCCATTTACTTGGTTAGTAAGAAGGTTACCTTTATGAAGGCCCTGATGACTAATTTCTTTAATTTCTTTAAGGAGGAGTTTCTGTGGGAAGCTGATATGGTTAAAATAAAGGCCCAAGATTTAAAAGGGAAAGAGGTAAGGCCTTCACACTGCTGTAACCGCAGTATTAATGTAACATACAGTTTGCTCTAGGATTAGCGGTGATGATATGATTATATTGTGTTGTTAAGTCATAAATCCAGCTGTACTGTGGCCTATTTTACAATAGTTACTTTGAGTGAGTTGTTATTGCAACTGGCTTATATATTACAAGTGTTTTTCCTTTACCAGTGTAACTTCTGCTCATTGCTTAGAAATAACAATTCTGCGTGGTGGTACTCAGGTGCGGTTAAACACTCGTCTTCTGTACCAGCAGACAAAGTTCAACCTACTCCGTGAAGAAAGCGAAGGATATGCCAAATTGGTTTGTCTTTCTGTCCACTCGTTTCTATGCTCTATCCTTAGATACATATTCATTCTTTACTCCTTTTCATCAGAAACACACCTTTAGGAATGCTCGTCTTTAAATTTTAGAAGGAATGATCTCTTTAACGATGCTGATTTGACCTTTCCTTTTCACACGGCTTCAGTTGGAAGGCTTATTTTAATTTTAGTATAGCTGCGCAGAGGAACCAACATATTGTCTCAGCAGAGTATTTATTGGTCCTGGAGTTTGATTGAATCAGATTGTACGTACACTAACTTATTACAATAATTCTTTTGTGGAACGCAGGTCACCCTTTTATGTCGAGGATCTGCAAGTAGCTCGCAGAATGCATCGGCAGCAACTATGGGAATTATCAAGGTTTTGTTTCGGACAATACATTATGTGTTGCATATTTATTCTGTGTACTTTTCTGAACTGAAATATTTCTTGCAGTCATTAATTGGGCATTTTGACCTGGATCCGAACCGTGTTTTTGACATTGTAAGTTTTACTGTTCTCGTTGTTTTGTTTGACGCCATAATGTATTGATCTGTCCTTCGCTATAAGTAATATGCCCTTTCTTTTGATAATTAGGTTTTGGATTGCTTTGAACTTGAACAAGACTACGACACATTTCTTAATCTAATTCCTATATTCCCCAAGGTCTGGAATGCCTTCCTTGTTTTTTCATATGATAATGCTTAGCTTGGAGACTACTTTTTGCTAAAAAGCTCTTTGATATGCAGTCTCTTGCTTCACAAATTCTTGGATTTAAATTTCAATACTATCAAAGATTGGAGGTGAATAGCCCTGTTCCAGTGGGGCTCTATAAGCTTACAGCCTTGCTTATAAAGGAAGAGTTTATTAATCTCGAAAGCATGTGAGCATTTTTCCCCCTTTGCTTTCTAAGCCCTTAGGAGTCTCTGGGGAATATTCAATTCGAGCATAATGCATGGCCTTAAGGAAGTACACTGGTTTTATCCCTTTTTCCAGCCGATGCTACGAAGTCTCCTTTCTTATTCGATACTTGTACATATAATCTTCTTCAGGATCGACTTCTTTTAAATTTATTGTGTGAGAATAAGGCTATATCAGTTAGAATCTACAAAAGGATTGTCTTCCCTTCTACACTTTTTATCTTTTTCTAGTTCTTTGATACCACTGTCCCAAGTTCTTTTCTCAATGTAGTGTGACAGGAAATTGATGGGGTATAACTGTCAAAAATCGCTTTGTCTGTTCTGAGTTATGTCTTACTTCGAGATCGCTTTTTGGGAGGAGTATGCAGTAGAGTTTGTCTTCTCGCTAGCAACTCACTCAAATCATTAACTTATTTTAACAGTGTACTGATTTGGTGATTACTAAGTTTCAAAGTTTCTTTCTCTGACAAGAGAAACTACACTAAATTTATGGAGCTTATGTTCTTATGCTGTTCTGCCTTACTGTGGTAAACAGATATGCACATTTGTTACCTAAGGATGACGAAGTTTTTGAGGATTATAATGCCTTTTCTGCAAAGCGATTTGAAGAGGTACAGTTCAAAATTTTGCCAATCCTTAAGATGTTTGTAAGTGTATGCTCATAGATGTTTTAAGGTAGTTCTGTTCTGGCCTTGTGTAAGTTGATGATATGTTTCTTCTGAGTTAAAATCCTTTTTCCCTTTAGACAAACAAACTAGTTTCCTCTCCTCTTGTGGATAATCTGCTTGTCTCGCCTTTACACAAATCGAATAAATACTCAGATACAAAGCAATTGTCGTTTTTTTCTGGAAGCCAGCCAATTATTGTTGTTTTTGAGGTCAAAATTTCGATTGTTGATATGTGTTTTGATATTTATAAGTCCCTTCTATTCTACAGGCCAATAAAATTGGAAAGATCAATCTCGCAGCTACTGGGAAAGATCTTATGGAGGATGAGAAGCAAGGAGATGTCACAGTAGATCTCTTTGCTGCTTTAGACATGGAAACTGAAGCTGTTACTGAGAGATTACCAGAGCTTGAAAATAATCAGACTCTGGGCCTCTTGAATGGTTTCCTCTCTGTGGATGACTGGTATATACCGTCTCTTATTTTATATATAAAAATATGAAACTCTTCTGAAAGCTTTGCTATCTATTTTTCCATTTCGTTTTACTTAACAAATCCAATGTCATCAAACCAGTCCATTTGGCTTAATTTATATTCTTCATGCGCTTCAGATTTCTTCTAGGACCACTCTGTGCGTGGTTGTTATTTTTGTGGTAATTGCATCACTGTTTATTACTTGAAAATGAATTTATAGGACATATTGGGTGATTCTTCTGGTGTCTTTTACCGGAAGTCACATCTCAGATCAAAACTAATTGAAATTTTGTTTGCATTCTAATCTATGATATACATAGCTAATATGTGTATTTAATGTATATTAAAGGCATACTACTTACTCATCCAGTCATTCCCTTTCTGCTTAACTGAGGTGAAAACCATCTTCTTCTTTTCTCCTGACGTTAACTCTTCACTTTCATCGCAGGTATCATGCCAATATCTTGTTTGAGCGTCTTGCGCCTCTTAATCCAGTGGCTCACGATCAGATTTGTAGTGCCTTGTTTAGGTTAGTGAGTGTTCTTTTAGGTCAGACTACATTGTCCTTAGATGTATAGCTACTTCATTTTTTTGCATGTTCAGCTCTATGTATCACCTACGAAATACTGCAGTTCTGACCAGTTATCTATGATGAGAACAATTATTCTTTTAATATATATTTTCAGGCTTATAGAGAAGTCAATCACTCACGCTTATCGCATTGCCCATCAGACACGTTTTCAAAATTCTTCCTCTGCGGGCACAGAAAAGACACACACCGCTAATACAACAACCAATAGGACTTGTCTAGATCTTCCGAAAGAAGTGTTTCAGATGCTTATTACTGTTGGGCCCTACCTGTACCGCAATACACAATTGTTGCAGAAGGTGCGGTGACATATATAATTCCGAATTTTATTGAAGATTGAAGCTGATATATGTTTATAACTATGGCAGATTTGTAGAGTATTAAGGGTTCACTACTTGTCAGCCTTAGATCTTGTTCGCGATGAGTCTTCAAGTCAAGAAGGTAGTGCATATGAAGTTTCTCGTATGCACTTAAAGGAAGTTAGGTTGAGAGTGGAAGAAGCTCTAGGAACATGCCTTCTGCCATCGTTACAGTTAGTACCTGCAAATCCAGCAGTTGGTCATGAGATTTGGGAAGTGATGAGTCTCCTTCCATATGAGGTTGACTTGCTTCTGTTTGTTGGCTCCAGTTATTTTTGTGTAGAACGTGATGGTTAATGCTGCTGATTAATTTTGTCTTCAGGCTCGTTATCGCTTATATGGTGAATGGGAAAAGGACGATGAGCGGAATCCTTTGTTGTTGGCAGCAAGGCAAGTGGCAAAGGTATAGCAGCATGACTTCAACCAGTAATTCCCATGTAATATAAATGAAAATAAGCAGACGCTCAATAGCTTATTCTCACATATCAGTTGGACACTAGAAGAATTCTGAAACGGCTTGCAAAAGAAAATTTGAAGCAGTTAGGAAGGATGGTGGCAAAACTAGCTCATGCCAATCCCATGACGGTGCTTCGAACAATCGTGAATCAGGTGTCAGTCTACTACCAAACTGTATCATTGCTTCTATTTTTGTAATTGAATCGTACGGATAAGGCTAACTTTCAGGTTCTTGTTCCAATAGATTGAAGCATACAGAGATATGATTGCTCCTGTTGTGGATGCCTTCAAGTACTTGACACAGGTCCGCGATACCTTTTTCATCTTTTCTGTTTGCTATGCACTTATTCACCTTATGCCTTACCCTCCAAGGTTTTCTGTTCATCTGTTCTGAAAAAAGTAATGCTGATGAGATAGATGGATAGTCTTTTTGCCAGTGCCTTGTTTCAACGTGCAAAGTAGAGCTAGTTTTTTTTTGAGTGATTGCGATTTGGCTTTGTAGGTTTTCTACTGATACAGTTTGCACATTCAGTCTAGCATTCATTCTGGGGTAGGCTTAAATTGTGGGACATGGGGTTTTGTTGGTTTGGTTGATACTCAGATATGAGCTTCTGAAGTATGCAATAGTGAGGTGAGATAATCATGGTGAAATGGGATGCAGTCAAATGGATCCTAGTATTCTGACAGCATTTTTCGGTGTTTGTTTCTATCTAACAGCATTCTGTACATTGAGGCAGTCTGGCGTGTTTCTTTTTTTTCAGGCTTCGTTCTTGCAGCAATCTTTTGTTTTCTAAGTTACCTGGAGTCAGCTTTCCTTCTTCATTTATTGCTGTATTTAAGATACTTCTGTTTCCATTATGCACGTCTGATGTTTTCTAAACTATTCCTGATGCACAGCTGGAGTATGATATCCTAGAATACGTCGTGATTGAGAGACTCGCACAAAGCGGACGAGATAAACTTAAAGATGACGGAATTAATTTATCAGACTGGCTTCAATCTTTGGCATCATTCTGGGGTCACCTGTATGTGTCTTCTTAGAAACTTTAATACATGCTATACTGCTTTCACTATAATTTTAGTGAGATAGTTGGTTGCTATGTGTTTCCTTCTGTTAGTTTTCGTCATATGTTTCTTTATTTGAAATTTAGGATGTTGTGGCCTAGATCTTCTTTCACTGCCATTAGAATGTTACCATTCCGTCAGTTTTTTTCTTTTACTGCAAAATGCACAGAAGCATTGTTCAGGAAGTATTAAAAGCTGTACTACCAACTTTATGGTGTGTTTACGTAACAAGTTTCGTGTATTCCAGGTGTAAAAAATACCCATCAATGGAGTTAAGGGGTCTCTTCCAGTATCTCGTGAACCAGTTAAAGAGGGGCCAAGGGATTGAGCTTGTTCTTCTCCAGGTACACGTTTGGTTTGTATTCCCAAATTCTGATGATTAAACTATTTCAGACTAATGGTAGCTGACTGTAATTTCATAATGCTTGTAGGAATTGATCCAGCAGATGGCAAATGTACAATACACTGAGAACCTTACTGAAGATCAGTTGGATGCTATGGCAGGAAGTGAGACTTTACGTTATCACGCAACATCCTTTGGCATGACACGGAATAACAAGGTTTGTCTTTTAAGATCCTCAAATTTCAACATAACTTATTAGATCGTGATAGAGCCAAGCTTTGGTGTTTTTACCATAATTGCATTTATCTGCTCATTGTTCTTAGAGAAAATTGAAGATTGTGTCAGCTTGAAGTTTCAGTCCTTTATTTTCAGTAATTTGAATGGAACATAATTGATGTGGCTATATGCACGCGTGGTCCCTCAACGGCGTCGCATCTGTATATGCTATATAACTGGTGTGCGTTCTATTTATGCATTTGCACGCATACATGTTTTACAAACATGCGAAGGGTTGTGGAAAATTTGTTTGATTTGAAGTCTTCATTTTGAATGTGTGGTCATTTTAGAAAGGCTTTTCATTTGAAACCTCGTATGTACTTTTATTGATGCTAGGCTCTTATATATCTAAACTTTGTGTATTTACCTCAGAGATCGTTGAGCTGTCTTAATTCCTAAACCATTCTGATTTATCTTCCTGGTTTTTTAGGCACTTATCAAATCATCAAACCGTCTGCGAGATTCATTACTTCCGAGTGATGAACCAAAGTTAGCCATTCCCCTTTTGATTCTTATCGCGCAACATCGGTCTCTGTAAGTTGACAAGTCTGAACACTCGAAGTATTTGACATTTGGAAGTATTGACTGGGAAAGTGAAAATGCCTATTAGATCGGTGTCTAAAACCAGATATTTACATTGTAGATTTTTTTTTTGGTGTGACTACGGACAATGTTCTTATCTCTAAATTATGTGTGCCGTACGCTTATTCATTTGGAACAAACCATGATGTTCGGGATTATTCTACTATAATGTGAACTACCTGATATGCAGAGTTGTGGTGAACGCGGATGCACCATATATTAAGATGGTGACTGAGCAGTTCGACAGATGTCATGGAATTCTACTCCAGTACGTGGACTTTCTATCTAGTGCTGTCAGTCCAGCAACTGCTTATGCTCGGCTGGTACCTTCGCTTAATGAGCTTGTTCACACATACCATCTTGAACCAGAGGTCTCTTGATCTTTCTTTCCCTTGTTCCTTGTTCTTTACCCTTGTGTTGCTTCATTATTTAACAGTATGGATTTCATTAGTTCAACTAATGTATTTCTTGTCCACATCATTTAGCTATTATTGCCGCCTTTGTGTAATTACTCCTCTGCAGTTTGAAACTTAGTCTTATGCTGTAAATCCTATGGCAGGTCGCTTTTTTGGTATTTCGCCCTGTGATGAGGCTCTTTAAGTGTCGACGGAATGGTGATGTTTCTTGGCCTTTGGATAGTGGGGAATCTATGGATGCAGAAATATCCGAATCTGAGGGTTCCATGGTTCTCGATGTTGGTGCATCTGAAAAAGCTGTCACGTAATATTTCTACTCAACATGGTTGAAATATATATAGTATATATGGTTGCTTAGCAATAATCTGGACGTTATGCCGTTATGCCTATTTGTAGTTTCAATTAGTCTCTTTCTGAAGATTTGAAATGATAAGAATCAGTTAATTTATTGCATTCCACGCAGAAGCTGATCTATTGGAGTTTCTCTCCTTTAGAAAAAGAATTAGTTATTTAACTGCTATTTAAATACTTCATCAATGTGTTTGCAGGTGGTCTGATGTTCTTGATACAGTAAGAACAATGCTGCCTTCAAAAGCTTGGAATAGTCTGTCGCCAGACCTCTACGCTACATTTTGGGGGCTTACGCTTTATGATCTCCATGTTCCTAGACATCGTTATGAGTCTGAGATATCTAAACAGCATACTGCCCTTAAGACACTTGAAGAGATTGCTGATAATTCTAGCTCAGCAATTACAAAGAGAAAAAAAGAGAAGGAAAGGATTCAAGAATCTCTTGATCGTCTAACAGGTGAACTGAAAAAGCATGAAGAACACGTTGCTTCTGTCCGTAGAAGGCTTTCACGTGAAAAGGACAAATGGTTGAGCTCCTGTCCTGATACTTTGAAGATCAATATGGAGTTCCTTCAACGTTGTATTTTCCCTCGTTGCACATTTAGCATGGCAGATTCTGTGTACTGCGCGATGTTTGTACATATGCTCCATTCACTTGGAACACCCTTTTTTAACACTGTCAACCACATTGATGTCCTGATTTGTAAAACGCTGCAACCAATGATCTGCTGCTGCACTGAATATGAAGTTGGAAGACTCGGAAGGTTTTTGTTTGAGACCTTAAAGATTGCATACCACTGGAAGGTACTTTAGAATATTATTTTACTCTGATGATGAAAGTATAGAGCTGGTTCTTCTAACCTAGTTTCTAATGCTGATGTTGACTCTAATCTTTTCTCAGAGTAAAGAATCAGTCTATGAAAATGAGTGCGGAAACATGCCAGGGTTTGCTGTTTATTATAGATACCCAAACAGCCAGCGTGTCACGTTTGGACAATTTGTAAAGGTTAGAAATTCTGATCCTTGACTATATATGTATTTATAGTGGTATAAACGTTAGAACCTGTATCAAGTTTTAGGTAATATAATTCTATAACTATATCAAGTATTTTTGTTTGTTAATATTTGCTATTCTTAGTTATGATGATTTAATATTAATGGCTAACTTGAATGTCTTTTTAAAGCTGAGAGGTAATCATCTAGATACTTTCATAAACCAGACAAAAAAATTTCAGTGTAGTCGGAATTTAGGTGAATGATATACGATGAGGGGAGCCAAATCTGTCAAGAGTTTGCTTGTACCTTCTCTTCTGTAGTCGAGTTCTGAGTTACTTAAAGTGCGTTTTCTTTGTATTGAAAATTATAATATATCGCTCACTAGAGAATGATTCAAAACAATATATAATACTAATTCTATTTTTTCTGTTTTTAAAACGGGATTTGAGTGTAAGACTGTTGAAAGTTTACACTGTTGAATTATGACATGTAAGACTGTTGAAAGTTTACGTAATGTAAGAATCGAGTAAATCTTTTACTGCTTGAAGTAAACGTTATTTCAGTTTTGGCCGGACGTTCTAACCCTTTTTGTATATTGGTTTATTGAACTCATGACTTGATGCCTAAAAAAGTAATTAAATACCTTTTTTATTGAACTGTAGTGCTTCTGTTCGGTGGTTTTGAAATCTTTCATTTCATCTGTAGATATTCTTTTACCTATATAATTGTACAAATTTTAGTTAAGACGTTATCTACTTTAATTACTGGTAACATAGTCTTCTTCCTTCTGTCTTTCATATCTGTTTCATATGTTGATTTTCATAGGTACATTGGAAATGGAGTGGAAGAATCACACGTCTTTTGATCCAGTGTCTGGAGTCTAATGAGTATATGGAGATACGTAACGCCCTAATCATGTTAACAAAAATATCTGGTGTTTTCCCAGTTACGCGGAAAACTGGGATAAACCTTGAGAAACGGGCAAGTGCCTCTTTATTAGGCAGTCTTATGAATCTTCTTGTAATATGTGTGATTTCCATCTTTGGGTGTGTTTTCTGTATAAAAAGATTAATGTTCCCTTTGGTGGTCTGGTCTCACAGGTTGCCAAGATTAAAAATGATGAGCGAGAGGACCTTAAGGTCTTAGCAACTGGTGTTGCCGCTGCTCTGTCTGCAAGAAAAGTGAGTGCTAACCATAGAATTTTCATGTTCAGTTTCTTATGCAATTTCACTGAATGTCGTGTATTTGCAGCCACACTGGGTTACAGACGAAGAATTTAGCATGGGCTTCCTTGAACTAAAGGCTCCCCCAGTACATACTACTAAACATGCTCCGTCTTCCCAGAACGGCTTGTTAATTGGTGTCTCCCAAGGTGAACCTACTGCGGAACGAGCTACTGTTAACCAGCACCTGGAGTCTGGCGGATTGGGCAAGGACCAGATGTCGAAAAGTAAACCTCTAGATGGAAGAACAGAAGGGATACCTTCAAAGTCTGATCAAGGACATCTAAAATCAAAAGGAGGCAACCCGTTGGATGCCCAACCATCCCTTTCTAAGAAGTCAGTGGAACAAAAGGAAACATATGAAACACCCAGAATATCTGATGAAAATCCCGTCAAAGTTGCTTCCAAGTATTCTGAAGCCGAGGTATGGCTGCGATCTTTGCTCTTTTATTTGTTAAGTTAGCAACTCTTGCTTTATTTACGAATCCCAGATTTGTCACTTGCATGTGTTTACAAAAATTAAGTAAGAAATTTATCCATCCCAAGATGATGCAATATGCTAAATCTACACTCTTTGCCTTCACCTAAAGTAATTGGTTTGATCCCAAGATGATGCAATATGGCGGAAACTGATGACTTATAAAATTTAGCTAATCAGCATTTCAGCATGATTTTGGGCTCTAACTTTGTTATGGATAATTATTTTTGGCTTGCAGTTTAAACCTTCCTCTAAGCGGGCTGCATCAGCTGTAGCAGTGAACAAAACAACGAAGCAAGATGGAAAAGATGATGGAAAGTCCAGTAAAGCTGTTGGAAGAACCTCCACAGCTGACAAAGATCTTATTTATCTGGACAGCAGGCAAACAGGTTTGACCAAAACTCTTTCAAGCACAGCAGCCAACGGTAGCTTAGCTACTGGTTCGTCCAAAGGTTTGATGTCACCCACAAAAATCATAAGATGTTCGTAGAAGCTAATGTAAGTTGGATGGACTAGTCTAGTATACTGACTTTAATCTCTAATGCAGTGAAAGATGATGGTGCGGAAGCTTCGGATGCACAGAAGCAGTCTTCTCGGACTGTTCATTCCCCTAGGAATGAAATTGTCACTTCTGGGAGATCGAGTGATAGGTTACAAAAACGAACTAATGCAGTTGAAGACAGTGAGAGAATAAGTAAACGTCGTAAAGGAGATGCTGAGCACAAAGAGCATGACAGTGAGCCTCGATCGAGTGATCGAGATAGATCAGTAGATACCCGGTTGGATTTAAACAAAGCATTTGTTGATGACCAAAGCACCTATAGGGATCAAGATAGATTAAAGGATAAGGGTAATGAAAGACAGGACCGAGACCACAGAGAAAGAGTGGAACGTTCTGATAAACCTCGTGGAGATGATGTGGAGAAAGCACGAGATAAATCCTTGGAACGTCATGGCAGAGAGCGCTCAGTTGAGAAGGGCCTAGATAAAGGAGCAACTAGGAATTATGATAGAAACAAGGATGAAAGAAACAAAGACGATAGAAGCAAACTGCGTCATAGTGAGGCATCTCTTGAGAAATCTTATCCTGATGATCATTATCATTCTCAAGGGTTACCCCCACCTCCACCTTTACCTCCTAATATTGTTCCACAATCTATGGCTGCGAAAGAAGACCATGAAAGAAGGGCTGGAGGTTCAAGGCATTCTCAGAGGCTCTCACCAAGGCATGATGAAAGAGAAAGACGGCGCTCTGAAGAGAATTCGTCAGTTTCTTTGGATGATGCAAAACGTAGAAGAGATGATGATTTTCGTGACCGTAAGCGAGAAGATCGAGAAACAATCGTTGTGAAGGTAACATAGTTCTTCGTATACTCACCCCTGTTGATATTGAGAAGTGTAAAATATCCACTGTAGCTGGCATCATCATGGTTCTTTCTCTTATGTAATTTGTATTATGGTTTCTGGTTTCTTGAAGTAATTTCTTGCTTGTCAGCAATGATCTCCCTGTTTGAGCATATGGTTAAACATTTTATTTCTACTCTATGCAGGGAGAAGAAAGAGAAAGAGAAAGGGAAAGGGAAAGAGAAAAAAGCCTCCCTTTAAAAGAGGATTTCGAAGCCTCCAAGAGAAGAAAGCTTAAGAGGGAGCAACAGGTCCCATCTGCGGAGCCAGGGGAATTCTCTCCCATGCCACATCAATCTTTATCAGCCGGTATGGGACCATCATCGTATGAAGGCAGAGAGCGAAAGAGCAGTAGTATGATGCAACACGGAGGTTATCTTGAAGAGCCAAGCATGAGACTTCTTGGAAAAGAAGCTTCAAGCAAGATGGCTCGTCGTGATCCTGACCTGTATCCTTAAAAAAAAAGCCGCCGTTACCAACATATATAATCTCTCTGCTTGAGTTTGCATCATGAATCAAACCCTTATATGATGCATTACTAATGGTATCTTCAGTTTCAAAATCCTAATCAAAGAATTAGCAATTTCCTTGACCTTGCTATTAGAATGTATGACCGCGAGTGGGAAGACGACAAGAGGCAGAGAGCAGAACGGAAGAGGAGAGATCGGAAGTAGACTGTGACCGCAGATCCTTGGTGTTTATCTATGAAGAGAAAGAGAGACAAATGCTGGCACTTGAACACTGCTTTTGTTGTACACATACTGTAACCATTCCATTAACCATTTGGGTCCGCCGAGTTTAATGACTTATAAGATCTCTAAAGATTCACAGACCAGTTGACTTATTCTAAAAAATTTCCGTTTGTTTCCAAGCTATTTTATTGAGCTTGTAAACTATAGCCAGCCAGTGACATTGATAGTGTAACAAAATCTAGTTTTGTTTTCGAGGTTTTTTTTGTTTGAAATTTTAGAACGGTTTTGGAAAGCACGAGACTGTGTCCTACTGTATAGATTAGTACATGTGCTTCAGTGCCTTTCTTCCTCCATATTCAAATTTGTCTCCTCTCACTTTGTGAAATGTAATAGGAAAATAATTCCCAAAAATAACTTTATACATTAAATTTTGTTATAAATTCATACGTTTTGCTTTCGCCAAATATCCTCAAGGTTTAGCAACAAAGCTGAGGACTCCGTATTTGCAATACCATCTTTGTAAAGTTTTCCCGTGTTCATTTAGGTTCCTTCTGTGGCTTCTGCATTTCTGGTTTCGATTTGGTTCTTTGGAATTAATGTGCTAAAAGCCTATGTGTATGCATTTTCTCCAGTTTTCCTTTTGTTAGTTTGCTCTGCTCGTTGGTTTCGTGCTTCTGCTACTCATGGTTTTTTGGTTTATAAATCAAACCAGAACAAAAGAAAAATACAAAAGGTTTGATAAAAACATAAATAGGTAATTAAAAAGGGCCATCTCATCTTAGGTATTGTTTTAGGTCTACATCATATTAGATATTTGTTTTTTTTATGGATTCTTGTTTATTCTAGAGATGTCCAGTCACACAGGGCTCTTTTCACTTTTCAAAAAACGTAAACCAGCTTATTCCTCCATCCTATTCAATACAAAACCATTTTTCAGCAAAATCTTACATGTCAATATGGCCAAAGAAAATGTTGGACTGTATCATCTCATTTGTTATTTGCTTATAAAGCTTTTGTATATATATGATAGATATTGTTAGTATCTCAAAGTCTCAGGCTTTAATGTGGATCAATCGATAAATACATAATCAACAATCTTACATCTACAGAAAATCTATTCTAAACATCTAATAACTCAAGGCTCAAACTGTTTAAAGTTAAAACTTGTATAAACTACAAACGAATTATAATTAAAAACAAAAATTTAAAGGAAGGGTTTCACTAGAAGTAACTCTTCAGTTCAGGTCTCCAATTTTTTTTCAACATATTAAAATATCAGGAGAACGAAAGTTTTAGTTTTGACATCATCAGAGTCAACCCAGAAAAATACTCTTCAAATACAAAAACATATTGATTTTAAGAAAAATCATCCGTAAAAAATTACAGAAAAAAAAACAAAAGAAAAGAAATTGCCTCAACTCAGTTCAGGTCTCCATAAATTCTCCGCACGATATATCTCGGAAGAACGAAAGTTTTATGTTTTGATCATCATCGGAGGCAATTACTAGATTTATACTAACTACAGAAATCTATAGCTTCTTACAGAAGCAGATATCGATTCGAAATACACAAAAACAACGATAAGAGAATCAATACGTGAGAAAAACCAACAGAGAAAATAAAAGAAGAAGCTGTAAAAAGGACTCGAGTAATTGTTAGGTTTACGAACACAACCTACTACTATTTATATGTCAGTGTAAGAGAAGAGGGACGCAGAGTTGTGAGTAAACCCTAGCTCTATGTTGGGCTTAACATGGACCTTTGTTATTTTTATTTTGTCATGGGCCTTTGTTATTTATATACTTATATACTCTTTCTTGTATCGGTCCAAGCACAAGCTTGTACCAGGGACGACCTATATATCATTTGCAAATCAATTTGGGAAAAATAAATCAGTCAGTTTGATGGTGATTTTGGCACAAATTTTTATAGGATGAAACCAAAGATATTAATAAGCGAGCTTACAAAGTTGGCGAGGAGTGCCTCGGTAAGTATTCTAGCTCTAGATCTAAGTCTAGGTTTAGTCCAAGAATGCTCTGCCCTTTGGTTCGAGTGTCTTTGCTTTTGATAGAGGTGTTTGGTCCGCTTAGAATCCATCCTCACGCATTTGGCATGAGTTCTGAACATATGAATTCGGTCTACCACATAAACGACAACGTATTTAGTTTTTTTGTCTTGTAATTGCAGATGTCAAAGGCTCTTCAAATACGACGATGTACTGTGTCGATGGGTTCGCAACGAAGCCCATGAGTTGAGGACGCTTACTCTAGCAAGGTCTTCCTCATCGTTGTTAAACTCATGATCTAAAATGAAAAAGGAACAATTGATTGTGAAGCAAGGAAGAAGTAAAGCAAGTAAGGAAAGCGAATGGAACTAGGAAACATTGAGTAGTTACATTCGGTTATGCTTTAACTAAGAAGCTAGAAAGGAACCACAAAGTATCACATGTTGTGTTTCAGCTCACATAACCGTTGGAAGCAAAGTCACATGCTGAGTTTAAGCTCTTGAATATTTGAACACTTTGGGAAAAGTCTTTCACTTACTTTCGACCTGCTTGTAGACAATTTTAGGCAATTTTGTATAGCTGAACGTATATGTTTGTACAGGTAGGTTCAGTTTGGTTTTTGTATAAATTCCTTGTAACTCTCATTTGTAAAATTAAGAAAGAAGTATCTTCTTCTACTCTTGGCTACAACCCACAACTCTCTCTCAAACTCTCTTATTCTTCTTCTCAATCTCAACAACTCTCATTTCTCAATCTTATTCTCTACTAAAACTTACAATCGTCAACATGGACCATTACTAGTAGATATTTGGTGGACCAGGAGCGCATGTCCACTTCCAACTATCACGACACATTATATTATAAAATACAGGCTGGTTTAGTTTAGAATGTAAACAATCATTCACATTTCTATAAAGGTATTCCATTATTGCTGTAGTTTATATGTATTTTATTCGACAGTACCATTGATGCACCACAGCCGTTGGATCACATCCCACCGAGTCTATTTTTACAACACGCGTGCTTCAGAATAGTCATCAAATCATATAGGACCTCTACTTTTCTCCCAACACAAAGAAAATTCATAATTTTTCTATGATTGATTCTATGATTCACGTGGTTCATGGATTCTTTCCTAAAATTTAAATTAATACGAAGAGAACAACTGGTAATAGACTAAGAAATTAAGGATCTTATTGGTTAATGCGGTTTTGGCAAGACGGGACAAAATGCGAGACAGTATAAATACGGGACAAAGTACGGCGGTTCAAATGTGGTTTTGATAAAAAACGGTACAAAAAATATATGATTGGTGAAAATATAAGTAGTGCAGTTTTTTATAATATATAATAAAAAATATAATAATATTAATATTATCATAACTTTTATTTTATTGAATTCGTTTTTAGAAAAAAACTTATAAAAATTCAATTTCTAAGATTCAGTTAAATAAGTTAAAAATAAACAATTAATCATAAAAGAATAAAGATGTAAAATAATTTGATATTAAAAAATAGTAAAGGAGACTAAAAAGGCGTATTTCATGTGTCCCACACCAAGTGAGATGAAAAATCGTTTTTACGTTACTTGTTTAGTAAAAAGAAATTACCTCTTTTTTTTACTTTTTCAAAAAAAAGGCATTTGTATAATTATTAAGCTGATTGGTGCCAATGACGGAAGTACGCGCCATTCAAACTCTAAGTTGGAGTATAACACAACATTTGTGTGATGTAGAGAAATGGAGGAAAACATAATTTGGGTAGAATTAATTAGGGGAAGTGGCCATTTCAAACTGAACCAGAATTAAAGAATCTGGTTGAAATTAATACAAAGTAATAAGATAGTTAAATTTAATCTACGTTGACCGAAATTGCTTTTCAGACTTAATTAGAGGAGTGGTCAGTTTTTCAGACGTACCATAAGGATTTCATCAGGTTGAAATCGTTTTTCCGTTTTTTTCTCTTTATGTAATTCCGAGATCTCTAAATCATAAAGCTGATGCTCTCGCCCGTCTTTTTAGAGAGTCGGCTTATGGTTTAGTGTTGTAACTTTGTACTTTTTGAGTTTCTTATATATCATCCAGTTGACAAAAAAAATCTACATTGACCGTTACTCCTACTAGTCAACCATTAGACGACATTAAACTAAATATTCAACTGAGCATAAGCAGTGGCAGACCAAAAATTATTTTTTACCGGTGTCATAATATAAATAAAATATTTTTTTTAATAAAAACATAACATAAATCATATATGATAAAAATACATATTAAATAGACTATTCAAGTGTGTATAAATATAGATAAAAACTCAAAATAATTTAGGTAGAATCACTTAAAATAAAATTGAAATCTAACTTTGAACTTATTCAAAAAGATTTTTGATTGTTCTATATGTAAAAAAAAATAAAGATGAAGAAAATGTAGTGTAAAAAAGAAGAAATTAATTAGATTTATTAGTTATAAGATATATAGAAGACAATATTGAGTTTTCTAAGTCATTCTGCGAAAAAACGAACACTTCCAAAATATAAGATCTCATTATTAATTGAATCATGAGTTTTTTCTTGGACTGTAATTTTTTAATAAAATAAAGTTACTAAATTTTTAACTAATAAAGTATCAATAAAAAATTAAAAAATTTAATTCTTTATGAAAAAAATATATTAACTTTATATAAAAACTAATCACGATTTTGAGCAAGAGATTCTATTTTGGTTAGACAAAAAAGGTTGAGTCTAGTTCTTAGTGGTTAGCTTATTCCGTTAAACAAATTCTCCATTTCGACATTAAAGAGAGAAAAGAGTTTTACTATATATAGTTTATGATTGATACGTAAGAAATAGAAAATATTGTTATTCTTACCAACACAAAATAACCGTGCGATAAAAGAGAAGTAACATTTTTATCAAAAAAAGAAAGAAAGAGAAGAAACATATAACGAGAAGATATGATAATTTGGACAGTACGTTATATCTAAACCCCAATCTGTCGTTTTATGGTTGTTGCTGTTAATTTCCAAATCTAGAACTGTATTAATACTTTAACAATATAAAATTCACACGAAAAACGTTATATATAAAAAAAAAACAATACCACTCAGAAAGTCACAATCGACCTTTATAAATTCACTTTATATAGAGTAACAGAGATATATGTTGAGAGGCGTACAAAGCTTTTCAAGTTGAAAGTATCAATATTCAGGAAGAGAGAGAGCAAGAGCTATGGATAATCTGATTCCAACCAAAGGGATTCTCAAGAACGAAGCTCTCAAAAAGGTTTTTTGCTTAGATCCAAACTCTTGGTTCATCTGCAAAACTTTACTTAGTTTTTGTATGATGAGATGAAGCTTTATCGTTTATTAATGCTTAAGATTTTCCGTGAGTGCTTCTAAATTCGTAAACCAATTCATATATTTATAAGTTTGTGGTTGTGAATCAAATATTGTGATGTGTGAAACAGTACATCTTCGAAACGTCATCGTTTCCAAGAGAGCATGAACAGCTCAAACAACTACGAGAAGCTACAGTCCACAAGTATGGCAATTTGTAAGTGAAGGCTTATCTATTGTCTATGTCTCTATAATCATTAGTTTGACTTAACTTATGTTTTGTATCTTGTACTTCCACTTGCTCAATTTGTAAACTGGTCAAAGATGCGTTTGTTTCAAACACCATCCTAAGTGTATATACTCAAGTAATTTTGTTTTCACCGTATTTGTGTGTTTTATATGAGCAGAAGCGAGATGGAGGTACCAGCTGATGAAGGGCAATTCATATCAATGCTTATAAAGATGATGAATGCGAAGAAGACAATAGAGCTTGGTGTTTTCACTGGTTATTCACTTCTCACCACAGCCCTCGCATTGCCTGAGGATGGACATGTATCTATACAACACTCTTTTCCTTAATCTGATGACCGAAATCGACTAAACAGAAAATGATAAGCTCTATTGAATGGACAGGTTACTGCAATAGACATCGATAAAGAAGCTTATGAGTTTGGTCTAGAGTTCATCAAGGACGCAGGTGTTGATCACAAGATCACTTTCATTGAATCTGATGTTCTTCAAGCCTTAGACAAGATGTTGGAGGTACATAAATCTTTTCATCCTTTTATTGTTTTGTAATGAAGATGACAAAAGTAGATGTCTTATGTCTGATGGTAAGATTGGTTTATGAATGATGATGGAGGACAGGAGGATGAAAAACTGGAGTTTGATTTCGCATTTGTTGATGCTGATAAACCAAACTATGTCAACATGTATGAGAGACTAATGAAGCTGGTGAAGGTTGGAGGAATCATAGCTTTTGATAACACATTGTGGTTTGCGTTCGTAGTAGAGGAAGAAGAAACTGTGCCTGAGCACTTGAGGAAGAACAGAAAAGCACTTATGGAATTGAACAAGCAGCTTGCTTCTGATCCTCGCATTGAGCTCTCTCAAGTCTCCATTGGTGATGGTGTTACTCTCTGCAGACGTCTTGTATGATTTGATATCAAAATGTTGATACTTTTGTTTGGTTTGGGATTTGAATTGTGTTGAACGATTGTTGTGAGGACATGCATTTTATATTAAATCATATATCATTATATCAGCAAACCCAAATAATAATCACACACAAAAGAGTGCAATAGAGTACAAACAAATACTGGAATCAGAGGTACACAAACTCTAGAGAAGCCAATAACAAAAGCTCTCTCTAGTCTCTACCCTATACACCCAAACCAAACTAACTACCGAATAAAGAGAGACGAAAGTGTTAGCCAAAATGTCAACATTTCTCAGTCTCTCTCTTTTTCTTCCTCGGCTTCTCTTCTCCTCCTCCCTCTAACACTTTAAAACCAAATCTATGTCACAAACTCTCTCTGTTTCACTTTCTTTACTAGGTTATAGGTGCGAGGATGGGATTATCAGCATGCTAAAGTTATATATGGTGATACAACCAATCACATGACGTAAAAAGAAAAGAAAAAAACAAAGTAAAAAGCATGATATAAGGTTAAAACAGCTTAATAACAAGAGCCTAGGACCTTTTTTTTACTTGTTATTTTCTGGAATCTCTCCTCACTGGGTACTCTTTGTTAACCCACCACTTCGTCCAGCAGCTCTGCGCAAATCCAAATGCCAAATTTTGTCAATTAATCTTCACTGTTGATGACTATATAAATGGATATACGGATCATGATTCACCATGAATTGTGCGATACAAAAGTTATAAGACGATATATATACCTTCCCGCAAGAATCTGCGCAGTGTTGGATGAGCTCTTGCTATTTGAAAACCTTTTGGCTCTGGTGTCCTGATCCTTTTCCACACGCATCGCAGCAACTTCTTTCTCCATCGCAGCTACTTCCCTCCTCATCTTCTTCGCTTCAACCTCCATTGCCTTTGTTAATGTTTCCACCTTCCTCGCTAGCATCTATGAACGTCAAATAGTAACATGCACTTAAAGTATATATGCAGAAAAAATAGTAACATGCACTTTAAATAAAGTATATATGCAGAAACGGTACCTCGATGGCATCATCCTTGTCTTTGAGGCTTTGGTCTTTTTCATGAGAGGCTTTCCTCAATGAAACAACTTCTTTCTGTAGTAAATCATACAAAACACCTGGGACACTGTCCTCAGTTGTTGCTGCTACGGGGTTTTCACTTTGCGGCTTCTCCTCTGAACTTTCTTTCCACCCATTAGCTGACTCTGGCTCCTTAGAGTCCTCAGAGGTCTTGTTGAAAGAATAATTCCCAGGTCCATTTAAAAGCGCCTTGCCCCTATCCAAGGATCTTGTGCCTCCATCAAATGACTTAGATGTTCCTTTAGCATTCTTCAACATGGAAGTTGAATTAATAGACGAAAGTCTCATCAGAGAAGCTGGAGCTTTCTTTGATAAAGAACCGTTTGAAAACTTTTGTAAGTTTTCAGATCCACCAAGCGACTGCCTGCGAGAGGGTCCATTACTCATGCTTCTTGCCTCGAGGGTGTTCCTATTGCTGCTGCTTGAAGTTCCTCGAAGTGTCTCCTCTAGCACTTTAAGCCGCAGTTGAAACTTTTCCTGGTAATTGTGAAAATAAAAGTTAAACTTCTTGTTCTGCATAATAACATCAAGTGAGAGAAGCTGACTAAGATTCATTACTTTTAACTGTGCCTCGGATTTAGCAGCTCGATCTGTAATGGCAAGCTTATCACGAAGTTGCTGCATTTCTCCCTGCAAAGAATAGAGAATGTATAACTGAGAATGTACATATGGATGGGCCTAGCTCACTGCAAAAATTTTGCATCTTAAGAATCTAGGAGAGGGGCAATTATATCAAAATAAACCTGTAGAAACCTTCGTTCTTCAAGCCATTGCTTCACAGGCATCACTTTATCATTACCATCTTTCCACTCATTCGCTACCACCGTAGCAACTCTGTTTGCTGTAACCTTTGCACGTGCAAGCTCCCTGTCAAGAGTTTTCCGTTCTTCCTGAAAGACACAGCAAAGTTTAAGCCTTTATCAGTAAGAAATTGTTGTGTGACAAGAAACACAGAGACTTATGGCTCTTTTTTGGCAGTCTGGTGAAATTATGTTTATTTACATTCATCTCTTGAAATTTCCGCTGGTAATCCCTCACAGCATTCGCAGCAGCACCACCAGCAAGAACAGCCTCTTCCAGCTCTCGTACTGTCTGAGTGAGCTTTTCCACTTCAGCAACCTTCTGCCTGTGCATCCTGTCTAGAATTTTGTTTTCTTCCTAAAACATAAAATAATATAAATCAGAATGTTGGCAAACGACATGTGATGGGAAAACGATCCCTAGATTACAAAGAATAAGATGATAACCTGACAGATTTCTATTTGTTTCATTAACTCCTGGTTTTTGTTTTGAAGATCATCAACCATGGCGGCTTTTGCCAAAGCACCTTCAACAGTCCTCTCAGCATCAAGTAAGGCAGCTTCCTTCGATTTAGTCAGACGATCCAAAGCCCTGTTATCCTCTTGAAGCTTCCCAATCTATGCAGAAATAAAGCCATTGATCAGCGACTTGAGTAATTTTCAATATCCCCATATGGTGATAAAGAGCAGACAATTGAACTTAATAGAAATACCTCTGATCGTGCAAGCTTTAGTTCAGCTTCTAATGGGGCAAGGATGGCTTCAATTGGAGGCATGTCATCATCCTTTTGGGCAGCATGGACCCTTCTCAAAGTGGCTTCAGCAGCAAACTGAGCAGCCATTGATGCTTTCTTTTCCTCATTGATTTTCTTGATTTCTAGATTCTGCAACACCGTTGATATCATACGTCTATTAGCATAAGTAATTGAAAGGTGAACATAATCGAACCAAGGAAGGGTTTTTGAGCAATACTTTGCTTTCAAGAATAGACTCGGTCAACTTGAGCTTCCCATCCAGCCTCGCAAGCTCCTCAGTAAGCTGGTAATCCAAAAAACATTAAAGGAAAATTCAATCCACGAGAAGCATAAAAAGTCCAAAGTAACATTAAGTCACGAACAAACACATGATGTAATAATTAATCAAAACTAAGGAAGCAGTAAATTCTGAATGTTCTCGAACCACATTGTCCGGTACCACATAACGATAAATGCACCTGAACCATTCAGGATAAATTATTTCTTCAACTAACAAGGAAACTTAGGATTCCTAGTGAGAGACCACAACTCAGATGTGAAATTTAGCAACCATTATTGATTGAATTCACCAAAATGGAGAGATTAATGAACTTCCCCAGAAAATCGCTAAATGTGATAGTGGAAAAAGCTTAGAAGAATTTCAAAAGACCCAAACAGTGACAAAAATAGAAAATTCAGACAGACCTCTTCAACAGCTTTCTCTCTTTGTCTTTCAGACAACCTAAGCGCTTTAATCTCGGCGTGTGCTTCCCCTAACTCGCGATCCTTATCTGCATCCCCAATAGATTGTTTAGAAAGCAAAAATCAGAAACGAATCGACGCATAAACAAGTAGATCTTGCAGCATTTTTCAACCTCTAACTTCGTTCTCTAGTCGATTAAGCTCCACCTTCACTGGATCCGAACCATGGAGCAAAGTAATAAACTCATTGTCGGCCGCAGCATCAAAGCTCGGCCTAATTGGCCTTCGCTTCGACGAGCTTTTCCCTCCACCACTCTCCTTAAAAGACGCCGACACCGTCAGAGACGGATACGTCGAAGAAACCGGCGGTTGTGCAGAATGCTCAGTTACAGTCGCCGACAAATCTCCGTCACCGGAAACATCCGACATCTCCGATCTGATCCCTTAGATATCCACAATGACACTTCCAAATCCAAATGCGAGAGAGATTACCTATACAGATAAGAGTCCAAAAAAGTAATCAGCACTAAGCTGAATAATGCAGATTTTGGAGAGAAAGAGATAGAGAAGATCACATCCAAAGATGAAGAAGCTGAAGAGTTGCTTTAAGATCCAAATGCTCGCTGGATTTCAGATTCGAGTCACACGAGGAGAGAAAGATGCTAACCTAGAGCCTAGAGAGAGATTGTAGAGAAGAAACACTTTCGTTTTTTTTTAATGCTAAGTAGAGAAGAGAATGAAAAGAGAGAGATTTATAAATGCAGTTACAGTTGTTTTCTCTCTTGGTATTTAGATTTGACAAGACAGCGAAAGGATGACGCAAGATTTGTTCTAATTAATTCGTGTGATCTCTTACTTAAACACTTACTTCAAACATGTTACCTTTTCAGTTTAGTCCATAAACTAATTAATTAAGTAATATAGAAAATTAGTACTATGTATTCTACTATTTTTCTATAGTACCTTACACTTAATTATGTCCCCAGATCTCTTCTAATATTTTATATATATATAT
The DNA here is from genome assembly GCA_963920545.1 of Lepidium didymum. Classification (NCBI taxonomy): domain Eukaryota; kingdom Viridiplantae; phylum Streptophyta; class Magnoliopsida; order Brassicales; family Brassicaceae; genus Lepidium; species Lepidium didymum. The sequence continues at coordinate 17,787,658 of OY986992.1, read as the reverse complement.
AATATAATTAACAAAAAAGTAATACATATGGACTTAATCTGAATATTTGTAAAAGATGATTTTAGTTGAATTTATATTGACAACATTATTTATTATTATTTTTAAGTATTTTATCGGAATGTCATAAAAAAGTCTTAAAAATTTAGAAAGTAATATATAGGTTATATATATTAAGACTAACAATAGATTTTCTTCCTGCAAAATATGTCTTCTGTACATTCTCTCTTTTGAAAATAATTTATGAACAGAGAAAGCTTTTAATTATTTATAGTATGGAGTAATAAATAGGCAAATTATTTTTGTCAACAATTAAAATGACAAGACCTGATTCATAGCCTAAAACTCACCCCTATAATCTTTTTTTTAAGTTACCATAATGCAGCGAGTAGGAATTGAACCATGGTGTCAAATCATTAATTGGATCATTCTAACCACGAGAACAATTCGAGATAAATAGGTAATTTATATATCTTAAATAATTATAGTTGTGATTAAATAGTAAGGATAAATAAGTTTTGACTTGGTCAATAAGTTTAATGGTGTGATAATTAGTAAGAAAAAAGTGAGATTTGTTGTAATTAGGTGAAGATTAAAGAGTAGATGCTATGCGCGTGGAAAGAGGGAAAATTGTTCGATGTCCCAAAAATCTTTGTTTTCCTTTTCCTCTTTTCGAGGGATAATGCTTCTTCTCTTTTTTCTCAAGTAAGGTCGGTTGGTTCTCTTCGAAATCCTTTGTAAAATTTACTAATTCACAATCATAAGAAAGGTATATTAATCTTAACACCTATTTACCTATTCTATAGAATCTTATTTAAGATTATCAACCTTAAGTTAAGAATCAAGAGCTATATGATTGTTTCATACATGTAACATATCCTAAAACTATACGTAGATTGTATGGTTTCAAATATATTTTAAGTAGATAGTAAAATTTATCAATGTTGTCCTTTATATATACCAGAATTCAACTCTAAAAAATCATGTAATTTTTATGTGATATTGTTTGGAATTTTAAAAGAATTTGGACTATATATCGAACTTGGACTATAAATTTAATTTATAGATTTTTGTAAACAATTGAAAAATTGATAAAATTGGATTTATAATTTATACTCTATTATAATTATGTGGAATCTAATTTTATTATAAACAAACTATAAAAATGAATAATAAATTTATTTTTGTTAAAGGTTTGAAGACTTTTGTTATATTCTTTATTCTTGTTTATTTTATTTTGCATCATATTTTTTCAGGTATGGATACACTTTTTCCATGTCACATGCATTTTCCATAATATATTTCACGAGTCTGTGTTTTTTATTTTCCTCAGAGAATATGAAGTGTAATCTGATATTCTATGACTCTTGAATAAAAGCAATATGAAGTTGTTTATTTTGTTAAATCAGGATGGGTTTTAATAATGTTAAACATATATAAAAACAGGATAACGTCTAAAACCTTTCTTCAATTTATAGAGAAAACAATTTAATACTTTTAACCCTTTCTCCCAGAAACAAGTAGTATAGTTTAAGCAATTTAGATGCAATATGATATAAATCAGTCAGAAATTCTGCAATCTTACTTAACTGATATTTTATGTAATTAGTATTCGGTACTCACATGCTTTCACTACAACCAGGCTTAGCTTGTCGATAGAACTATTGATTTTATTATTTTGGGTTCCAATACTTATGTTGTAGTTTATGCGAAAGCCTGACTCTTAATAGTTGTTTTGGAATGCAGTTTTATATAGATGTATAATTTAATATCTTTTAGATGTGTTTCGTAACAAGTTAGGAACTCCATTTATGCCCTCTTCTTTTTAGAATCGCTGAGTCAGCGATCAAAACACAGTAAAACAATTAACTTCAAATCTAATTATGTGAAAAGTGAGTGAGAGTAATACACGTAATATAGTAAAAGAGTCGCAACGACTATTATAGTTGTCGCCGTTTTTATTAGTGACACTGGCGCTTCCAAATTCGTTTACTAAATGAACCGCAGCGACCATTTCTTTCTTCTTTATAGTGAATCATGCGTGTAAATTTTGATTGCGACATACAAAAGCAGCGACGTCAAAAAGAACACGGCCTTAATTACATGTTTTATAATAATGTGATATTCAATTCCAGCTATGAATGAAATCAAAATATTATTTTGACAAGACACATAACATAATTTTCGGTATTGCATAATATTTATACTGAAATCGTTTTATCTAATCTAGTATTGGTACATGCAACATGTGCAATTACAACAGTTTATTAACCAGTTAATTATTATTTTGGCAAATGCTTTAAATTTCATGTTGATTTCGGTAAACAGTATAGTTTATGTAAGAATCAGAACAATAGAAAAAATTCGATTTGAAAATAGTTTTTTCCAGCCAGATGACATCAAAAATTGAAAATGATTATTTCTAGTGTATATAAGATATTAGTCTCGCTACTTATAATTAATTGGTTTTGAGTTGGAAACCTATAATTTATCACTATCGACTAAACTGCTTTAAAACGAAAAGTTAATTATTGACTAATGGAACTAACATCCAATTAATGTTTAAGACGGATCATCGAGTTTGTGTATGAAACAATATGACGAAAAAATTCGGTTGGAAATTTTTTTTTCCCAAATATTTATACAAACAACCTCGTGCAATTATTTTCACAATATTTGAATCCTTTGCCAACAATTTTATTCGCAACTTTTATTGTTGATTATAACCACTAAATGTAATTTACCTTTTTATATAAGACTGACACATAAAGCGGTCCATGGCTTACCACAACGTCACCAAATTGGTAAACGTTGCCAAGAAATGTCAAAGGGAAGGAAGGATGGAATAAAGGAGAAAGGAAACAAAAAGGTGTGTGGTGGCATGTGCCACTTCTTTGCTATGCCTTGAAGATTCAGACATTGCTAGTGCTTCGAGTCTTTGATCCTAATACCACTCCTTAATCTATGCTCTCTTCCTCTCATTATTTCACAACTCATTTTTACTTATTTTTTAATATTTTTATATATAATTTTTTTTATTCCTAGATATATATATATATGTTATGTGGAAAAAAAAACTCATATATATATTTTAGAGTTTCTGTAAGCAACTATCTCCACACATGTCGTCTAACTAGAGTTTACGAAAGATTTAAAGGTATATATATATTTTTTCTTTTATGTTTTGTGTTCTTTATGCAAATGTGAAGTAGGATGCTCCTGTGTCTTCAAACTCCTAACTTTACCCTTCATTCATATCGGGAAATTAAACTTTCTAAATTTTGTTGTTACATGAATCATTTGTTTGGCCTACTGACTTCAGCGTTTTTATGTAATTCAAGTCAACAAGAAAATGTTAATTTCTGTGCAAACATTTTACCATTGTTCTCAAGAAAATTGAGAGATCACTCAATACCACAGTTTTTTTTATATCTTCGAGTCTCGGAAAAAGTTCCTGATGTCGAGGAACCTAGCCCCAAGTCCGGCTATACTTCGTCCATTACTTGTCGCCCACTTGTGTGCTCTTCTTCTTACGTTTTGGGTTAGTGCAAGTCATTTACCCATGCATAAAAAAAGAAAAAAAGTATTAGATTATATATTAAGTATTGTTGAAATAAGAAAGAAAGAAAGAAAGAAAGAAAGAGATAATCATTGCTCCTGACGCTTTGTTTAATTGCAAAATAAAGAGTTGAGAATTGCACCATCGACATAGTTTTGAGTTCCTTCTCTTTGTCCGTGAGATGATGGATGACCTTATTTAGTTTCCTTGTTCCTGGTTTAGAAGCTTGCTCGTACTTATTTGTCCCGGTTTAGAAGCTTACTCTACTTAGGGTGATTGCTAATTAGTAGCAGTAATACTTAGAATCAATAATCCGGAATCCGGTTAGGTTAAAGATTAATTGGACGCGGTGTGACGTCGAATCAATGACATTTTCCGTCACCGTCAAAGCTACTAAGCCGTCGTTTCTCCTCTCGTCGATCCGATTCTTCTCCGCCGCGTCGTCGTCTCCGTCGACAGTCTCCTTGATTCCAGTAAACTTCTCTCGCCCACGCATACATGTATATATGACTTTATATTTGTCTATCCATTGGAATATTTTATGAGTGTTTTTCTTTGGGGTTCAATACTGTAGAGTGGACGATTACAGCAAACTCTCACGGGATCTGTCGAGGTAAAAGGGAAGGCTTTGCATTCTGGTAAAATTTCGACGGTGAAGCTACTTCCGGAGATCGCCGGAGCTGGTAGATACTTTGAGTTTCGGTCGAGATTCATCCCCGTGTCGATTGAGTTTTCTCAGGAATCGCCTCTGTGCACTACGTTGTTGAAAGATGAGCTCAAAATCCGAACTGTGGAACATTTGTTGTCAACTCTTGAGGCGAAAGGCGTAGATAATTGCAGGATTCAAATCGAGAGCGAAAGTCCAGATGATCGTGAAGTCGAGGTTTGTTTCCAGAGACTCAATCATATGGTTGTTGCCTGAATACATACATTTTGAGTAACCATCGGCCAAATCAGTCACCCATATACTACTTTTGAATGATTTTGATCGGATTGTCAACATTATGATGTGTAGCTCTTACTGGGTTGGCAGTGTTAGTTTGTGTTTAGAGCCTTGGACTATGTATGGTGTGATGAATGCAGCCAACACTAATCAAGTGGCAGGTCCCTATTTTTGATGGATCAGCTAAAGAATGGATTGATGCGATAGAAGGAGTTGGTATAAACGTGGCTCAAAACCATGTCGGTGAAACTATGGAGAAGATGGTAACACATGTGAACAAGCCTGTGTACGTTTGCAAGAACGATTCTTTTGTCGCTGCATTTCCTGCTCTAGAGACTAGGATCACTTGTGGTATCGACTTCTCACAGGTTCAGTCTAATGGTATTTTGAAAATCAAAACACTTGCTTGTGGATATACGGGTGATGACAGTGTTGATACGGTCTGTCCTTTATGAACTTTACTTACAGGTGCCTGCTATAGGCTGCCAGTGGTTTTCTTGGAGACCTCTCCATGATTCTTCGTTTGCAAAGGATATCGCACCATCGAGAACCTTTTGTATCTATGAAGAGGTCGGTTCCATCACTGTTGTTTATGACTGGTGTTCCTTCTTCAACAATTTGAGTCTGTGTTTCCTTGCAGGTGGAACGAATGCGTGAAGCAGGGCTCATCAAAGGAGGTTCTCTGGATAACGCCATCGTTTGTAGGTAATAAACTTTGAATATCGAACACTTAAAAGGACAAAAATTCAACTAAAACTGTCTATGATACAGCGTGGAGCATGGATGGATGAACCCTCCTCTACGGTTTGATAATGAAGCATGTCGACATAAGATCTTGGACTTAATCGGTGACCTCTCCCTTGTAGCCCAAAACGGCAATGGAGGTCTCCCAGTAGCTCACATAGTCGCGTTTAAGGTATATATATATACGCCACTTTACATCATCTTCTAGTTTTCTTGACATCGAATGAAAACACAGTTATCTAATAGAATGGATATATCTTCCTCAAATGTGCAGGCGGGTCATGCATTGCACGCCGACTTGGCACGATGTCTCACCATCGACTGAAGAGTATGATGTGCTCGTTATCAACCACACTCCGCAGAAGCCTCGAACCTTCATTTTCTTTTTCGTTATCCAAAGACCATCTCGATATGGGATTTTTTATCCCTCATAATTTTTGTTCAAGTTCATAGAGGCTAACATTTTAACAGAATTAACTGAACTGAAACGAAACTAAACCATAACCAAATTGAATTCTAACTAATTTAGTAGGTAACCTTTAATGTATCCAACTCTTGAAGCTAATTGAAACGCAAACTGAACCCATCTCATTTCAATTTGAATTTAGTTAACAGTTCTATTAAAATCAAATTAAAATCGAAAATCACCATAGTTTTCTATCAAATTTCACAACTTTACTAGGAACATTTTGCATTGGCAAGCATTATTACAGAGGGGCACTAATCGAGCATAGATCATTTCTGATTGAGGCAAACCTATGCTAACTTCCCAGCTTCCTTTTTCTCTACAAGTTTGATGAAATTTCGGACAATTGTCTTGCCTTCAGTTGTTATAATACTCTCGGGATGAAATTGAACTCCCTGTGAAAGAAGAGTGAAGACATTGAGTTCTATTCATAATGGAAGCGGTGAAAAGATACATAAAACACCTTTACTGGGTCTTTTACCTGTATATGCTTGTACTTCCTGTGACGGGCGGCCATAACCAGACCATCTTCTGTCCATGCAGTAACTTCGAGTTCATCACTAGGAAATGTATCTTTTTCGATCACGAGGCTGTGATATCTACCTACAAGAAAAGGGCTGAAAAAGACCCGACCATCAAGATTTGGTTTAACATGTTTGATTTATGGAAAAACATATAACTGAACCCATAGAAAAAGTCTGATTCATACTTTGATAATCCAGCAAACAATCCTTCTTCTCCTTTCTCATCATAGTGAACCATTGAGCTTTTTCCATGCATAACACCATATGGTGACCGCACGATCTTTCCTAAAACCAAAAGTGCATTAAAGTTGAGCGATTCATTACATAATACGGTAAAATTAGATGTCTTCTATAAATATGCAGCTCACCTCCGAATGCTTCTCCTATACACTGCAAACCCATACACACTCCAAATAAAGGAATTCGTGGTCCGAGCTCCAAAACAGTTTGTAAGGAAATCCCAGAGTCTTGAGGGGTACCTATAAATTTTAAGAAAGCTATTAGTTTATTCTCCTTTACTACAAGAATCTTCAAAGATCTACCACGGAGATAGAAAGAAAATTTCAGGCTATAGTATCTACCTGGTCCAGGAGATATCAGCACTCCTCTTGGATTTTTACTGTAAAAGGAGAGACACAACTAAAGGAATCATACCCCTTGATTAGTCAAAATACATCTTTTAACCAGAATAAATCATGTTTCTGCTTACCTTTTCAGCTCCTCTACAGAAAGTTCATCATTGCGGTACACTTCAAAATGGCATCCTAGCTCTCCCATATACTATGGGCAAAGATAAGAATCAAAATTCTGATTACAATAAAGTAGAAAAAACCATCATGAGAACTATAATGATATAGAAGTGAGAATGAGTGTGACACATGATATTAGGGATCTAGACGAGATACTTAGATCATTCATAAATTTGCTAAGATAGACGAGATTTCACAACTATGAATAACCAATCTAAAGTTTGAACTACATTATATATTCAAACTTTGCAGAAATTAAAAGATTCTCCTTCATAGACAGACTATAGGCAGCAAAGAGGTAATGTATTCCCTGGATCAAGAATGTCTCCTTACAATGACAAACAGGAGAAACACTAATCTCTAGAGAAGTGGAGGATTTCGACAATAAAAAGATTCGATGGCTACATATTGACCTGGTCACATAACAAGAGAGATTCTACATTACATTGTTTTTGTCTATAAGCCTATCAAACAAAACAATGAGACTCAAAGAATCATTCCTACTAAATCAAGTTCATGCAATTAGTCAGGACTCTCATCAATTAAAACTTAGTTGGCTAAACCAAAATTAAAAAGTTTTTTTCCAATCAACCATCAATTTCAGCAGATTTTCACCAAAGCGAAAATCAAAATGAAACCTGGCATAGATTGTAGGTGAAGCTATCGTAATTATCGATGACGATGATGGGACCATTCTGCTTAGAGGAATTGACAACAGCGGAAGGTGACGAGTTCGATTCCGCCATTTCAATCGACGCTTTCGCAAAGATATTTTGACGACTCTTCCCCAAAACCGAAACTCCTATCACAGGAAAAAGAAGAGAAGATCAATTACCGAAAACCTCTGATTGGAATAAAGCCTCTATCTCACGAAACTGAGATCAGGGAAGACTTACTTGTCGGATTGGTAAGAGGCTTGACGAGAGAAGGATTTAGGCGGCTGGTGGTAGACCCGGACTTTGGTTGAAGAAGACAAGACTTGTACAATGTAGCCGCCATTGTCGGAAAACGAAGATACTGCTCTGATTCGAGAAAGTGAAGAGTTTATAAAAGCTGTGAAAGAGATTGGGAAATTTGATTGGTAAAACGGTGCGTTTGTTTGTGGAACATGAACCACGTGCCTAATCAGTAGGTGAGTAATTTGATTATTATCTAATTTGTTGGTCCAAGTCAAATCATATTATCTAAAATGGCGTTTGAATTCAGTCGATTCGCTGACGCATTATAATGTTATGATGACTATTTGTTATTTGTCATTCCTTGTATTGAAACATGGAATTTTAAGCAATTTGTGTTCAAATGCCAAATTAATTTGTTATTCAAACATAAATTTTCAAAAATCTTTGTTTTTTTGTGTTAAAATTTTCAAAAATCTTGTTATTGAATTAAATTTTTTAATAAGTACAATTAAATGCAATGTTATTGAAAATATTTTAAGGATGTGACTTTCAATAATTCTAACAGATTTTAAAGTATTTTAAAGATTTCTTTAGTTAAAATATAAAAATCCAAATATTACTGTTTTTAATGGAGTTTTAGAATATTTTATAACAAATCATAAGGATTACATTTCATCAAGTTAATATAATAGTTTTATGATGTTAAAAAAATATATCATAAGAAACTCCCTAAATTCATCTAAAATTTCATAAAATCAAATTATTCAGATTCAATAAACCCCCTTAAATTTTCTTTTCTTTTTCTGGGCATTTAATTTTGTAGGATTTAAAAATCCCTGCATATTATAATTACAATGAATAATCATATTAAGATTTTGGAAATCAAATCAAAATAAATAATTTTGGATAAAATAAATTTAAATATTTGTATTTACAGGGCACTTAACTACAAAATTCATTAAATCCATTAAAAATCGTATCCATATAAAATATTTATTATAGGATAAAACTTATTTATATTAGTATTTTTAAATGATTTTTTTTGGTCGACAGTATTTTTAAATGATTGAACCAATAAAAATTGAGTTTTATAAAAAAACGTTTAAAAGTTTAAATAAAATTGTGATAAACCCCATTCAATATTTATATTTCTTTCTAAAACTTTATGTAAACAAATTTATGAAGATCATTTTGATTCTTCATTGACTGCCGGTCCTACTTTTTATATGATAGTCTTATGTGTAGGCCATGTATATATATATATATATATATTAGGGCTTTTTATGTGAAATGTCATTTATAAAGGTAAAATTATGTATGGTCGTATCAGTAAATTTTTATTTTGTATTTGTCATAAAAGCTGATTTGTGGTATTGACAAAAAACCAGCATATCCTTAAGATTGGGTAAAAAAAGTGGCTAGAATAAAAGTTCATGGTAGAGAACAATGTAGAAAAAAAAAAAAAGACATCCAGAAAAAATGTACAAGCGTATTCAAAAATACGAAAAAATTATGTTTTTGTTTGAGTGATTGACACGTGTCAGTAATTTATTTGTCGGAATTGAGACATTTATATTTAGCATGGACATTTGTCTATGTCTAACATGGACAAATGTCTATGTCTAACATTATACACACATGTTGCATAAAAAAATTAATGACACGTGTTAATCACTCAAATTAGACATAAGTTTCTTCGGATTTTTAAATGCGTTTGTCTTTTCTGGACATCTACATTTTGATTTTTTCGTATTGTTATCTATTATAAACGTCTAACCCATATTCTGACTATTTTTTTTACCCAACTTCGTTTGTCTTTTATTCATACCAAAAATCAGCTTATATGCCAAATACAACATAAAATATTATTGATGACACCAAACATAATTTCGCCTTGGCATTTGTCATAAATATTTCTACATATTATCCGTAAATTTTGTATGAACGTCCAAATTTTCTTTTGTGTATATGTTGGAAAAAATTTAATTTCAATTAACTATATAACCTCAAATATACACTCTTTTTTTTTTTTTTTCAGTAGAGGCTTTATCATAAATTTTTGTAACTGCTGTCACATTACTACCAACAAAATTACTTCACATTCCTAGTGCTTCGCTACAAATTCTATCAATTTTTCTTTGTAGCCTCTTCAATTGTGCTTCAATATTAGACATAGTTTCACTATCTTTTGCCGTCTCGAATAAGCTCTTTTTTTTTAACACAACAAGCTGCTTCTATTCATTTAAAGTTTTGAGTTACAACAACATAATAAAGAATCAAAATCCCTACAAAACATAACCAAAATTGGTTTAAACCGAAAGTAAAACATCTAAACATAGACAACTCAAATGTTCTGGAAAACTTGAATAAAATGTGAAAATGCAATCCGAAAATTTGGGATGATCCGGGTGTCTTCCTAGTTCTGTTACTGCAGATGGCAGGCGAACACATGAAAGGTTCTTTGGACTTAATGGTCTTGAGCTTTGTAAAGACTTTTCCAAAATTGAGAAGATTTGAGAACCAATTCTCTCACACAAAGAGAATGGCAGGAAAACTAAACTCAACCTAAGGAGTTAGCCTAATGACAATATCTTAAACCTAGATGATATTCAAACAAAATCTGCCTAATAAAAACCCATACAAGTAACTTTGTCCTCTGAAATCACAATAGATGAGTTAAATAAGAGAAATAAAATTTGATACCTTTTGAAAATATTGGTACCACGTGGAGCATGTTCTCGTGGACCCAAATTAAAGACGAATGAATTTATAGACTTTGGGCCTAAGTCCATTAACCAATCAGCTCCATGAACAATCTTTCGTGGGCCCAAATTTATGATTTCGAATTATTGAATTAATAATATGTACATAAATTTATTGATATAGAATTAAATATTATTAATTTCTTAAAAAAACAATCAAATCTCAGATTGAATCTTAGTGTATATACATATATATATATATTAAAAACCACTAAAACCAATATATATATATATATATGTGTACATACATACATAGTAGTTATAATGGTACTCTCTCTCTAGACAAATTGTTACAACCAATTGGAAATTTTACAATTTAGTAAAAGATATATAGCTATATATAATTATCTTCTTCGTTTTAAAAATAATATGAAATACATATTTATACTAAATAACATTGATTATTGTACTAGTTAACTAATTCAAATATTCTAATTCATACTATAGTCTCTTATAAATGAATTCTTTTGACATATATAGATTGAAATATATAAATTCCAAATTTATGTTTACTATCAAATGTCATAGTTAAAATCACTAAATTTATTTTATTTCTTAATTGATTTTTATTTATTTCACAGTTTAAAATGTATTCTACACTTTAGTGGTTACTCTAGATCTTAGTGAATATTGTGAGTGAAAAATTAGTACTTAATTACGGGATTCTATGTTTCATGTGCCTTATAAAATTGATTTTCTACTCTATGTTTATAATACTATATTTAATTCAGATTTTTTGGTAATTTTTTTATTTTTATCTTTCCTTTATATTTTAGGTGGAACTATGTACATGTATCTTTATTGTTTTGGTTATCATTTAATTCCTTCATAACTTTTTTGATTACTAACGTTATTGTGTTTATTTTTTACAGAAAAAAACATTATTATATTTTGGACATAACATTCAAAAATACTATGTTTGGGAGATTATAATCTTATTTTACGTAAATGGTTATGCGCTTTAAGAAGATTTCGCGCAAATTTAGTGTCAAGATATGAGTTAACATCAAAGACATACAAAATTTTGGGTTTCTACACAATGAAATAAAGATAAAACTTAGTATGTGTGCGTTTGGATATATACCTTTTTTTTTTTTTTTCAACATTGGACCACAACTATCCGGCCCATTAGCCAAATTCTTATATAATGTAGGCGGTGAGACTCGATCCCTAGTTATACAAGTGCGCTGTCTTTAGTAGACTTACCGCCTGCCACTAGACTAAAGTCCACTTGCGGATATATACCTTTTAAAAAATATATTTACTACCCTTAATATGTTTAAAAGCTTATAGTGAATATTTACCGTTTAAATAAATTTATATGAAAATTCCAAAGGGGAGTATTCAATATTATTCAATTATTTTAATTTACATTATATTTTGTTATAATTGTTAGTCCATGTTTTACAGCTGGTTGATAAGCTCAGATGTCGGATCATTGTTGGGCAGATAGATTCTCACCCAGAAACAAATCCAGATTATGTTCCAGATTACATTTTCAAACATGTATTTTTACTCAAAGCGTTTTTAGATTGCATTGTCGAACTAAATATGTACACAAAATTATTGATACAAAATAAAATATTATTAATTTTTTCAGAAAAAATAACAATCTAATTCAGCTCTATAGCACAACTAAAATACCAATTACAATTTAGAGTTTGAGTTATGCATTAAGTTTTGTCAATCAACTTTTGAAGAAAAAACATAACTACATTTAAGTCATGATAAACATAGAAAATATTTTTTTGTGAAATTGTTTATTTTTGTAGTCTTTTCATGAAATTTAATTTCAAATAATCACAGATTTTCCGATAAAGTTTAGGTCATATTTGGATTTTGTCAATCCAAAAAACTACAGTGGAACTAACTCGTAATAATATTAGCCATTTCAATTGATTTTCGTGTGATTTTGCAATGAATTGCAAATTTACAATGGGAAATACAAATCGGTTTCTAACATTTTTGATGTTTGCCACTTGTGTAAAATGTTGCCGGAGACATCATAAAAAACGATACTCATTTCGGTTCTAGTGATCTTAACCGACATAAAACCTTGTCCATCGTAGAAAAATTTCATATCCTCTGGAGTTCTCCAATTATAATAGCCTCTCCATGCTTTTGACCCAGCACCACTTGTTAGAAATTGAATCGGACTGCACAAAATATAAAAAATAAAAAATATAATCCACAATCTTTCTCTTTCGTTATCCGCTTTATCCAAATGCAACTTTATATTTCTGTTTAAGAATTAGTGTTACCTTTGAGATGTGCTAATATGTTGCAAGCAATGATCATGACCGTTCATATACAGATCAACTTTATTCGCCTGAAAATTATCAACTTTGCCTGAATAATGTTGCTTTTATTCGCCTGAAGTAACAACTTTTATTAATTTAAATAAAATTAATATAAAGAGTAGAAAGAGAATGAACCTCAAGGATGGGTAAGAGGAGAGACTCAAGCTCTTTGGTATTGCCATGAATGGAAGCACTCTTTATAGCATGATGACCAACCACAATTTTCCAATTTGCTTTTGATTCTCTTAGATTCATTTCCAAATCCTACACAATTTTTTTTATATTCGTTTATACCCTTTGTGATTGCTATCAAGACATGTAGCTAGTCTTGCACAAAGTTATGTGTACGACTGATAAATTATGAGTTTTCAATTCAAAACCAATTGGCAATAAAATGGATTGGTCCTTACGTTATATTTAATTAGGTTAGGGTGACACCAATTTCTGATGTGGTATATATCATTATCTAACAAAGACAAATGCTAATTGTGTGTTCTTAAATACCTTTAAGATGGTCTGAAGATAGTATTCTCGTGGAGATACGCCACTCCAATCATAATGTTGGCCTTGTGGATTGAGGAAATAAGCATCTACAAAAGGAGTTGTGTCTACGAAGAAGAGCTCCGCGATCTCTGTGTCTACAATGAAGGATCTCATGCAAATCCAACGACTGTCCATTGATCTAAGCACAGGACTCAATTGTGCTTCAACATCTCCTCTATAGTCATGATTCCCCAATACTGAGTAAAATACACAGAAACATACATATAATTTTTTAGAATTTATTATATTTTTGATAGAATTAATAATTGGAGACATGAATTATTACCAAGGTACCATGGCTTTTGCAAGCTTGGAGAAGTATATACATTACGGAAGGATAGTTCAAAGGCAGGATCATCAATATTTTGCATCCCATTATCATAAATATTATCCCCTGTCGATACCACAAAATCGATATCCATCTTCTCCCCAATTTTCCCCATCTACAATACCATCAAAGCAACATTATAACATCGATTATCAAGCATTGTATTCAGCTCTAATTTTTTTAAAAAAAATCACCTGGAGGGCAACTTGGGACTGGTTGTACAGTCCACGCCTACCCCAATCTCCAATCACCAAGAAACTGATCGAGCCATCGGAGTTTGGAGCTTGTTCAATCGTTGTGAGCTTGGCCTCAAGTTTTGGAGCTAGTGATGATAATAACAAGAAGCAAAGGAGTAGAGACATTACAATGTTGAAGGAGCCCATTCTCTCTGTTTTTTTTGCTTCACGAGTTATATTTGATAAAAAAGCAACATATACAGTATATATAGATCGACTGTGCATGTGAGTTTTAGTGGGTTCTCGCTTGTAAATCACATTTAGATATTCACGTGGTGGACCGAACCAAATTAATTTTTATATAGTGTATATGATTGATTCTAGGCTTTGATTTGTTTTTTTGTTCAGATACATTCTTCAATAAACTTATCTCTCATTGCTCTCCTTTAGCTTTAGTTTAAAGGGATTAGAAGAAATCGTACATTTGATAGTTTTCTTTTATTATACACACACAAAATCTCCACACTCAAGTTTCATAGGTTTGTCTTATTACCAAAATCCCGACAACTAGATCTTATATTAAATTTGGATTATTTAGATACTTTATTTGAATTCATCAACAAACAAATATTTTACTACAATTTTTTTTATTGAGACGTAATATTTCATTATAATAAAAAATACTTTATCACAAGTTGTTATATATTAATAACAATTTTATAAATGATTTTAATACAAATGGTACAAATTATTATTCGTAGCTAAAACATTACAATATTTGTAATGAATAAATTGAGTGATAATTTCCTTGCGGAACATAGTCTCAATATAACTTATTTAAAAAACTATAAATTCGCACAAATAAATTTTTTAACAAAAATCATATATAAAGTGTCACAAATTTGAGACTAATTTTCTAGTTATAAATTTCTTCATAATAAATTCATTTGTTTTTGGAGAATTTTAGTGTTTCTCTTTTTTTAGTCGCCAACGTGTTTTTACAATACGTACAAACAACTTTAAATTATTAGGGAGCATGTGCCTGGAGTGCGAATTATTGTGTTTAATATTAGTGGTGAGTATGTAGATCATATATGTTTTAGATTTTTTCTTTTTTTGGATAAATTTTCTGGATCAAATGTTTTAGATAGAGAAATGAAATCGAATAAGATAAAATTTGGCCATACGCAATCATGTTTCGTTTAGCTGTCATATCTCCAAAACAGCTCGCGAAAATGGCAACTAATCACATGATCATGTCTCCTCTATACATATAAAACTATCTACTAAAAGCAAAACAACAAAATCATTGCATCTCACCATATTATTTTTATATCTTTATATATCCAATAATATTGCTCAATTGATTTAAAAATTAAACCTAATATATACCAACAACTAAATATGTCATTACCAAAAGTTTCACATCCAACAATTTTTCATAAATAAATACACATGTCAAGTGGTTAAATATCAAATATTAGTTTCTAGTTTTATAAGTGTGAGTTATAGATCCAAATTTGTCATTCTAATTGTCAAAAGAATGCAATATAAATAGGGATTGTTTTCCACTATCTCAGTATTCTAATTACTAGCTTAGTGTTTATAATATAGACTAGTGCCGAATTCACTAAGAAAAATCGTGAAGACAATTGTGGTACAACTAGATTGATGTACACAAGAGATGCCAAGAAGTCAAAACTAATTAAATAGAAGATTGGTTTGAAACTTTCTAAATGCTTTACAAATCAAATTCATAAAACAAAGCAAAAAGACGTATTGTATTTTGTCAACAACTAAATCCATAAAATTTGATCTATAATTAAAAATCTTTTTATAATCTACCAACTATAATATATAGATAGGTTGAAACCCTGATAATAGAATTATTAGCTGGATCATTGTAACTTAACCACTTGAGAAGATCTTGGCTAAAAAAACATAGTTAAATTATATATATATAAATAAAAGAAGGGTTTGGTGAAGACACCTCGGCATGACACATCAGCCAGTTTCTTAATCTCATCTACCAATAGAATGACTTATTGAATACACATCATCACTGAGATCATCGACCCCTCAAGTTTCTTCATATATTGCGTTTCTTCGTCAAATGCATCGCCTTCTGCTTCTGTTTCATTCATGATGAATACAAGTTATTGCTCTAATAATCGATCTATTTACATATTCTGGATTCATTCTCCCCATTCGTCTTCCAGGAAAAACGTTCCTCCATCTGTTTTTTAGGGTTCTCTCTTCTTTGTCTTAGGTTCTCCGTATCTGACTTGATTTCATTGAGATTCTCTCATTGCTTATTGATTTCATTGGTTTTTTGTTCGATTATTAATTAAGAATCATTTGCATCCGTCCTGATCTAAAATAGTGGAACTGTGAATTATTTAGTGTTTAAAATTAGAACAGGGATCGGAATTCTCCTGTGTGCCTGCCATTCCATTCCTTTACTTCTCCTAATTATTTTGACACATAACTTCTTCTGCAGGATGGGAAACTGGATACGCTGGAATACAAGCAGGTGCTGCATTCATCTTTTATGTTACACCCTCTCAGCTCTGAACCTCATGAACTCTTATTAGTAGGCATCATTAGCCTGATAGTCATATCATAATTTTGGTTTGGTAAACTGAACCACCGCCAGTTTTTTATTTAGTACTGGTTATATTAATATATCTATTTCTGGTGGCAGGATGTCACAAATGATTTCATGGTAAACTTGTAAAACTATTTTGGAGGTAAGAGCACAAAACTGCATGAAATAGTAATGTAGATATTAATCTCTTAAATTCAAATTGGTAGTCGTATTTCTATGTATATTATCCTTGGTTTTTCTGCTAAAACGTAAAAGCATTCTATTCTCTTTTACTCTTATGTAAACTTATGGAGTGCAATTATATTCTGTGGTTGTTTATCTCACAAAGTCTTATAACTTCAGCTTCATGTAAACCAGAGGGCCCGTAATATGCTTGCAGATGTTGAAACCAAGGTGTCTTTTTCTATTGAAAAGTCATGTCAGCTTGAAATGGTCGTGCTTATTCACATTATTCAAGTGAGTTAAAAGCAAACATGTTCTTATGCTGATGACAATATTGTCGATTGTCAGGGTCTGAAAAACCTAACTGAAGACCTGTTTGAAAGCAAGACACACAAATTACAACCATAGTGAAACAAATTGGTATGAGTAAGGTTAATGCAACGCCAAGGACATTGTTATCAAGGTTTGATCAATTCTCAAAAGGAAATATATTCTGTCTTTCACTTGTGATCAGTCTGATATAAAAAGGCGTGACAAATGAGATATAAATACAGGGCTGCTTCAGCTAGGTGTTAATATGGAAGTTTCCTAATGGCGGTGCGACTTACAGGATGTATATAACAAAACTCTTTCGTTCTCGGTTTGATTTATTGACATGGACATGTGCTGTCCCCACTTTTGGACTTTGAAGCAATTAAGATAAAATTGATGTGGAGGCAAAGCAATTACAAGCCATTGTTAAGATAAAATATGGTGAAAGAGAACTTTGGCTTTATGGTAAACCACCGGACGGACATTCAAAAAAGAAAGCTATAGACAATTCTTGAAAGAAAAAGACCTCCAACATTTACTTGTGTTGTAGAGATGATATCGAGAACCGAGTGACAGATGATATCAGATAAGCAGATGTCATTCTACCCTCAAGTTATTTCATCGATCTGACGTGTTGCCAAGTTACACAAGCTACCATGATTTGTCATTAAGGTATCCTTCTCTTTAATTTTGCATGACTGATGGTGATGAACCATATTCCTTTGTTTTATTCACTTGATTCATTGATCTTTTCATGTTTATACCTTTGCAGTCAACTACAATGGCTCAGATGGTCAAGGCAGTCCGACTGATCTTTGGGAGAGAATTATTTGGCTCATCCCAAAAAACCAGAGATAAATCTTCGGTTGATGATATCGAGATCAAAGATGATTCCCTGAGTAAACCCAGTTTAGAAGACGACGAGAACCGGAGTGTGAAGATCACATGCCTTTTTCCAACAAGAACAAATATGAAGAGGATTTCTTCCTCTTACAAGACAATCAGAAGTGATTACAGTAAGTCAATTACAATAATTAAAGTAAGTTTCATGACCTACGGTATATGAACATTGTAAACAAATACCTTGAGAATACAAACAAGTAAATACGATTTTACAAAGTGCACGGTCCATAATGAAAACACTACGCCATTTCCATAGTTGTTTATATAGCTTAATTATCTTCACAACTCTTATAATATTCGATGAATCCTCTCCATCTCTATAAAAAATTTATACAAAAAAATCAACCAAATATTCCAGTAGATTGTCAACTTCTCAAGATTTTCTCAATATTTAAACATTCACAACTATTTGACGAAAAAATTTGTTAAAAAAACCCCGCAGCGTAGCGCGGATACCGACCTAGTTAAAATAAATAAAAAGTAGATACGACAAACAAGATTAGCAAATACAAAAAGAGAAATATTGATCATGGGCAAGATAATCGACTTGATAGAAAAATTAACAACCAAATCATAAATGGTAATCACTAAACACATTCCTAAAAGATGGAACATATAATTAAGGGCCTGGCATTAAAATAAAATAAAATAGATGAGACCCACATTGATTAACAAATAGTATGGATCGCTGCGATCAAAAAGCTGCTATCGTTGACGTCGCTGAAAAATATGACGACCGTAAAGTTGCCGTGAAGTAATCGCAGCGATCAATTTTGAAGCTTAACTCACATAATTATAGACACTATTAGTTATATTGTTTTGATCGCTGAGCGATTAGTAAAAGAAGAGGCCCTAATTTTCTTGACATTAATAACGAAAATGAATCATCTAATTATGCTAAATTTTTATTTGCAAATTAGGCCATCAATAATATCAACGATAACGCCTATCGATTTCTATTGGTTAGGAAATTAAATCTTATTTAAAATGACTCAAGTATTCCAGAGATAAAACTTTCGACGACTGCATTGTATTGAAGGTCTCGGTTAAAACCTATATTAAAATTATATAAAGTCCCAGTAAAGTCTGAAATGGTTAATTCTAGCAAAGACCAAAGTACCATTGGGTTACATGTTAGAAATCTGGTTAGTATTGGAAATATGTAAATCTGTCAAATTCTGACTCGCTCACTCAAGCGGTGGCGGTGGACTACCCTAGATCACAAGGATCACACCAACCTACCCTTTTTTATAACTTTTGTTTTGTTTCGTGTGCCCCATAAGAGAAAAGTGAATCGAACTTGAAATGGATGCAGTAACATTCGGAGTCATAATCGGACTCATCATTTTGTTCTTCTGCATCGTCTGCTTTATCACCATTGAAGCCACTTGCTTGCGCCGCTCTTCATCTCGATAAGCTATTCTTTTTTTATTAGTTGAATCGTCTTTCTTAGTTCTTCATCTACATTCACATTCATCTATTTTGATCCGTTGGATTTCCTGATTCACCAAAACTCATGAGGTCTGAAAAAATTCTGTTATTTAGTTTACAAATTTGTAACCAATAATGTTTCAATCGCAGTTACCGAAATATCTCATCTTTTCAATATGAAATTAATCTTGGTTTAGTTATACTATATTAATATGAAAAATTCTCTGACGATTTTGGATTGATCATGATATGAATACAATAACATGTGATTGAACCAAATAATTTGTGCTATTATACTCTAGAGTCTTTCAAAGTTCAGTCTGAGTTTTTTAATTGTACATTCGAGATTTAGTGGTTCTTTTATATGAAAACGTCTCATTCTTTGAATGTCTATACTAATCCAGATATTTTATGTAGTTGTGAAAACTCAATGTGGCTTTAGTTTTGCGAATCTGGTGAGACCAAGCTTCACATTACAAAACTTGAACATTGGCAAGTCATAACAATTGCTAATATATCAATAAGGTTCCAAGAATAGTAAAGTACTTGTACAATGTTTCCTAGCTTTGGTTCGTAACTAGTAATCATAAGATATAATATATAGTAAGGTGGTGAAACCGTGTCTTGATCAGACCGACGTGCCCGAAACTAAGCAAAAACGTGTCTTGGTCACACGTGCCAGCTCTGATTTCTATACTTGTATTGAATTAAAAATAAACGAAAAACCGGTTACAACGGTCAAACGCAAAGGTGGCAAAATAAATAAAAACTCAAAAACAGGGACAACAAGGTTAGCTTTGGTTTGAGAGGACAGAAAAAAAGAGCGAAAAGAGCGAAGGAGGAGGAGGAGGCTGATGATGAAGCTATGGAAACGAGCTTCCGGTGCTATCAAAGACCGGAAAAGCTTGTTTTCCATTGTCTTCTCCCGGAAAACCTCCTTCCGTAACCCTGACCTTGATGCCTTTATCATCTACGCAACCTCCCACGATGACTCATCTGTTGATTTCCGCAATGCTCATCGTGTTTATAAATGGATTCGCTCCTCACCCAGCAATCTCAAGCCGCTTGTTCACGCCCTTTCCTCTCGGGTTAACCGTACAAGAAGCTGGATCGTTGCTTTGAAAGCCTTAATGCTTGTTCATGGTGTCCTTTGCTGCAAAGTCCCATCTCTTCAAGAGATTCGTCGTCTGCCTTTTGACCTCTCGGATTTCACGGATGGTCATTCTCGTCCTAGCAAGACTTGGGGTTTCAATGCTTTTATCCGAGCTTACTTCTCGTTTCTTGACCAATACTCTTTCTATTTGT